>JADBJO010001979.1:0-80000 GCA_016801955.1 Conus betulinus | reverse complement strand
AGATTAACTGCTTTACACCTACCTTTCCAACCTGACTTCCAACTGACGGGTCTTGGTCTGATATTGATTTTGCACAAAGAATGGCCCCAACTGCAGCAAAAATAGTATTGCCCTGATCAGCCAAATGGGCTGGTAGACAATCTTCAAAAGTAAACACTCTTAAGAACCTACTCCCTTGCAGCAATTTTGCGCCTTCAGTCAAAAAGACATGCAAAAGTCTTGATCATCATTGTTAACAATAATGGTGCAGATCTTAGAAAAGTAAACCAAAGTCATGCCAAAAAATGTGAAAGTTGAAGTCAAGATTTTGATCGCCAAATCACTAGAGGTTGGAAACATACAGGATTCAAACTATGATTATATGACTAAAAATTGATTTTAGCCACCTGGGGAAGCAGAAAGAGTGAGAGTTGTTACAAACTAAAAGACAGACACACAAAGGCACTGACAAGACAGTTTTTGGGTGTAATTTGTCAAGGTTTTCTTTGTGTCTGTTTCACTGACTCACTCTTTTCTTATCTTATGTCTGTTGAGCACCAAAGAATGAGATGAAGGTAAAGCGGAGCATCAAAACTAGGATTTTGTGGTTTTGTGAAGCCAGATGAAGAAAGATTCTTGTATTGTTGTTACAACAAAAACTTTATTGGAGAGTTTTATGTTCTAAATTAAAAGATTGTCTACAATCATGGTTGACAATTTGCCTCAATTTGTATGGATGCCTTTTGATTGTTGGTAATGAATATCTGCCTTGTTCAGATCCCTCCTGTTAAGACCTGATTTTAGTTTATTTTTCAAAATCATGACGGAGAGGTTTCACTGTAGCACAGAGCTTCCAGACTCTGGGGGAGCTCTTAATACTGAAAGAGCCAATGGTACCCCCATGGGGACTAACAGACAGCTGATAACATGTAAATGCAGACAAGCAGAGGACAACATTAAAGGAATATTGAAAAGACAGAGTTAAATAGAGAGGCAGAAAAAGGGAAATTTCTTCCACAGAATTTCAAGAATGCAGGGATACAAGTTATACTGGCACATAAACAGTCCCTTCACCTTCCCCCCAACTTCTTCACACACACACACACACACACACACACACCCCCCCCTACTGAAAAGTCTCTTACTTGCGATAAAGTGAGCCACCTCCTGTATTGGTCGAAAGCCACAGAGCCCAAGGAAGGGCGTCAATGCAATGGCCATCTCCGGTTTGTGGTTGGGATCTTTGTAATCGGCTGGCTTCTTGGCATGCAGCTGTTCAGCGTGCACCTGAATCACATTGTCAAAGAAACTGTGAAGAGTTTGCTCATCTCCAGCAACTGGTCCTGAAGATGTATAGGGAAAACGCATCGATTAATGGCAAGTTACATTAAACCTTGCATCAATCAAACAATGCTAAAAATAACATAGTTCTGATACAATGTAATCAGCAACAATTTGGTCTTGAAGATGTGTAAAGAAAACACAGTGATTACTTGGAAGTTACAACTTGCATCAATGAAATAATGTTAAAAATAACATAGTTATGATACAATATAATCAGTACCAATTGGTCTTGAAGATGCATAAGAAAAACACTGCGATTAACTGCAAGTTACATCAACTTGCATCAGTCAAACAATACTACAAAACATAGCTACGATGCAATTTAATCAGCATATCATATCCATTAGATAATGCTATACAAAAATCATGTTTTCCTATGTCTATATAGTCTGAATGGAGTAATAATGCAAGCTGACTTTAAACAAAAAAGTGACTCAGCTGGCAGACCTTGAATCTTACTTTGTTATGGGTATATGAAAAGGGTCAACATTTTTCACCAGAAGGCAAAACAGACTTTAAAACAGAAGATCAATTTAAATGATCAGATTATCACCACACAAACCAGCTAGTATCAAGAGTTGTCAAGAATGCAATGTTCTCAAATGGGAAAACTGAGTTTACAAAAACAACAAACAAACCAACAATAACAAACAAAACCGGATCTGAAACAACAACAGGAAATTAAATTATATACATGGCTAGGGACTAGCTTGGATAACCAGCTGGGGACAGTCTAGAAGTGCTCATGGGCCCAACCTTGGTTCTAGCTTGGCACCCTAGCTAGTTCTACATGGGCCCAACCTTGGTTCTAGCTTGGCACCCTAGCTAGTTCTACATGGGCCCAACCTTGGTTCTAGCTTGGCACCCTAGCTAGTTCTACATGGGCCCTATCTAGCTTGGCACCCTAGCTAGTTCTACATGGGCCTATCCTTGGTTCTAGCTTGGCATCCTAGCTAGTAAATACTAAATAAATCTTAAATAAAAATCTTAGCGAAACCGCCAAGAGAAACGTGGACAAACGAGACACAAGACAAACACACGATGCGTTTCGACCTCCTAGGTCTTCTTCAGGCAAGACATAAACACTGTGCCTGTGCCGAACGAATTTGTCACTTAGCTTATATCTCTTCAGCGCAAGGTAGGCAGGCGTTGATTCAACGCTGAAGAGATCTAAGCTAAGTGACAAATTCGTTCCTTTTCATTGTCCTGCTTGTTTGTGTCTTGCTTGAAGAAGACCTAAGAGGTCAAAACGCATCGTGTTTTGCCTTGTGACTCGTTTGTCCACGTTTCTCTTGGCGGTTCGCTAACATTTATTTAAGATTTGTTTGGATTTCCGCCTGCAGTTGTCTCACTTTGCAACTAGTAATGCTAGTTCTAGCACGGCTGACGCTGGCCTTCTATAGCTAGTTCAATGATGGGCTGTATTGCCATCATCATCTACCTCATCCTTCTCCTTCACCCGTGTCGCCAGTGGGTGCCATTGTCTCCCAAAGTCACACATCTTCTCCAAGTCACAATTGAGACATCTGTAGGCAACTTCCAAAACACACACCAGCAATGTTGTTGAAGTAGGATGTGTGCAGTTGTCCCTTTCCTGAACTTTGCTTAAACTTTCCCCTGCATGACTGTTGACATCAATCCTATCTTTGTGTTTTTGATCACATGGCCTACATGTTTCAGTTTCTTCTGTTGATCCCTGTGAACAGTTGGTGCTTAGCATTCAGTTCATTTAACATGCTGTGGTTTGTTCTTGTGTCTGTCCATTTGATTCTGAAAGTCGTCCGTAGAACCTCTTTTCTGTTGCATTGATTATTTTCTTCATCCTTTCACAGTATCCAGGCTTCACAGCCATTCTGTTTGTTGTCCACCATGAAATTCATACTCGCATGCACGCACACACACGCACGCACGCATGTACGCACACACACACACACACACACACACACACACACACACACACACACACACACACACACACACACACACACACACACAGTTATTATGGGAGCAATTCAGGTAATTTTATTGAAAATTCTCTTAAATGCATTGAGTCACACAATTTCTGTGTTGGCCTCTGCGGGTCGTCCACAACCACCACCACTGTTTTTGGCTTACTTTTGCCACCTGGGACACAGTCCCTCCATGTGGCCAGCCAATCGCTCATGTACGTCTTCATCAGTAATGTTCGTTTCATGCCGCTCCATAATCAACATGACTTTCACATAATTCAGAGCTACATAAACAAAAAATGCCAACATGCAGCAGCAAAAGTACAAAATTCTCTTCATTCATTTCACCTTCTAAATCATCGTTATAAGAATCACAAAAACCTGAAAGTGTATCAGTATAAATGTCGTTTTCCCAGTTCTCAACTTCATTGGTGCTAAGTTCTGTGGCGCTATCAGACTTATTACCACCAACAAGCCCATCAAGTCCATCATTTGTATCAGAAGCACTACTGTCTGTGTGATCAGTATGATTATTACGTCTAACAGGAGTGTTCAATTGAACATCACGACTGTCACTAACAGAGTCCGAACACAAAGGACTACGGAGAAGTGGCGGCTATCGATCTGAATCAAGTTCAACAGAATCACACACAAAAGACAATTTTTGCGCTTTGGCTTCGTTTTCGCCGAAAATCACAGCAGCCTGATCACAGGCTTTCAAAGTCTCAGAAACAAATTTTTGTATACGTCTGTCTGTTTTTTCAACCAGTACGAAGACATGTTTTAAAAAAAGAAAAGTACAACAGCTACCTTTTAAAAAATGGAGAAAAGGTCCAAAAAGCCCACTGTAAGTGACACACGTGTTTCACAGCTGCTTTGCCGGCGAACAAAGAACGGCAAACGGCACGACTCCGGTCAATGAAAAGTGTCGACCACCACACAAAAAATCCGGATCGGAAAATCTCATGTAAATACGAAAAAAAAAAACATAAAAAACAATCAAAACATGTGCAACATTCTCGTGTTTTCTATCATTTCTGGTGATTACGCAGCTAGAATACTGTAGAATGTGAAACAAAAGAAAAACATAAAGAAAAAAATGGAATTGAGATTTGCGCTAAATATAGGCCAGTTTGGTTGGCCTGATGACTCAGCGCATTATGGGAGGTAGAGCGCGCGTGCTAGGGGTGGCAGGCTAGGGCTGTGCTAGAATCTAGCTTGGTTCCCTAGGTCAGCACTTGCTTGAGTGACCGGGTAGTACCTACCTAGAATTAGCTAGGCACCCTAGGTGCAGCACGCTGCTTGGGTGGCATGCTAGTGCCAAGCTAGAACCTAGATTGGGTTCCAAGACAAGCGGATGAGCCTAGGATATCTAGGACAACCGAGCTGGATCTGGCTAGAATCTAGGTGGGCCCTAGGACCCTATTTAAAAATGAAATCATTTTGCTTTAAATTTACTTATTTTCCATGCTAATGCGGCAATAACTTCTTTCTTTGGATATCATGAAGAGGACTAAAGAGGAGGGTTCAGAATACACGTCGTAGTTTAACTTTGGAAGGGTGAAGTGAAGGATTTGGTACAGGTGTTCCAACTTAAGTTTACATTAATAAACATTCCTGAGCAGTGGTTTCATTAAGAAGCGGAAAACTGGGGTCTGTATGTATATTTTCGGCAGTATGACACAATATTTTCTGTTATCTGTTTCAGTGTTCATTTGTGCAGGTCACACACTTTGTTCCTGGTAATTCATCAGAACTCTGTGTAAGAAATACTTAAAATAAGTTCAATCACAGCATACCCTGAACTGCAACCACACAGTACCTTCCATACTTCCATACAAAAATAATGTGAACTGTTTCAGGAATTCCTCTTTTTCGTGCAGGATCATATATGCTCACATATTTCTTGACGTCATTATGGGAACCATTACTTATGATAGAACTGATGCCCTTTCCAAACTTTCTGTCATCACAATTATCTGGATTTCCCATCATTGTTCTAGAAGCATGTAACACAAACTCCCTTATGTATCCAGCTCTTATACTTTATATGACCAGTTCTAAACTTACAGAAACTGGTTCCGAGTGCAAATCTGTTTCAAAATCAAATATGTCTTACCCTTTGCCTCCAGCTATCCTCAAGCTGCAAGCACCTGTAAACCAGCTGTGCAGCACAGTTACTGTGGGATACTACGCTTACAAGGCTGTAACTTTCAAACCACTTGGCCAGTTGCTACAATTAATACACTGTTTTTTGAAATGCTACAACTCAAATGCATTCTATGAACTATTCAAACATGAGAGAAAGACTAAAATGAAGATATACACATAAACAAAAAACTGAATCACAGCATGCTTGTGGCGCCAAGCAGCAACTGTGGCATTCTGACAGCAGTACGGCTGTTGTGATGGTCAAAGGGTTAACTTGGCCACAGAACTGATTGTATGCCTAAAAACATGTTACCATAACATGTTACCATCATTTTAGATTATGCACACAAAACTATAATTTTTGACCCCACAAAGGGAGCAAAGTTTATTTTCCATATTTTTCCATGTCCATTTTGCTGCAGCAAACTTTTTACACCAGGCTACTCTTACAGCTTAAAACTCTGCTATACTTTACATGACAGTTACTTTCATTTCCAGGGTTCTTTTACAGTGTTCATAGCCACATTCATTATAATTTGATCTTGTTTATTGTTTCAAACAAACAGAAACATGTTTTCTGAAGATCACTGACACATTTATCCAGAGGATCACACTTCTCGAATGTCAACAAAGACCATGGATCCAAACAAGGACAATCTTGAAACCATCAGATCTGAGGGAACAGTACATTTTTTTTTTTTTTTTAAGTTAAGAAGTTCAGGGTATCAAAGGTTATGGCTAGCTGTGGCTTCCAGAGCCAAAAGTGTCAGAGAGCATAAGAATGCTGAACGTTTACACTGACAAACCATCTTCCATGCTAGAACCACTGTGAGTTCAGCAATGTAAATGGGGCCGTCAGCTGGAGGATGTTTTGATAGTTGTTGAACAGGAGCTGTTGGGTAGAAAGCAGCACAGACAACTTGGAACTGTCAGTCAATATTCTCTGAAAGGATGAAAATTTTTTAACACACTTTGTCAAACAGGTCTTGAATGCCAGAGAGATGGGGTTATATCCTTTTGAAAAGAAGCAAGATCAAAGTAGATCTCTGGCACTAAAAAAAGCTTGTGGAGGATTGACAATCAGTATGAGTATTAACACAGCACATACCCTCAGCCAGAAACCAAGCTCTAAACGATTGACAATCCACGTACCCCTTTACACATTAACCTGTAGGGCTGTCTACTTGGGTGGAGCCGACTGAAGAGCTGCCTGTCAGAACCAATGTTAATTCTGAGGGGAAAATCCCCCCTGTACTGCAACGGCCCTGTAGAGATTTGAATCCACAAGCCCAGGATCACCAAGATTACGAATGCAGTACTCTACCAGCTGAGCTATTCTGAAAAGCCCTGAGATTACTATCAGTATTTTCCAAATGGGGAAGAACATGTATTTCTAAGGGTGGGACAGAACAAGCAAAAGTTTCTTCATATTTCTTTACAATCAGAATGCATATGTAGGTAAACATACTTCCAATCAATTTACACTGACCTCCAGCAAGACTCCCCATGATATATTTTCTAATACCATGGATGATCGAAAGTCATCTTGCAGATCGCAGAAGCAGGAAATAAAGAAACTGATGGTGAGATACAACCTGCCCTGAGAGCAGAAGGCAAGATGGTGAGAGCATGAGGTGGAATGAGCAGTTTGGTTTAACATACAGTGGAATCCATGTGCCCTTCAATCTGGAGCACTCATTACCTCCAAAGAAGGCTGTGTTCTCATCTTCATAGCCTGGTTTGTTTTTCCTGTTAAGTTAGATAACTTAAAAACTACTGAAACTGTTTATCAGATCAAGATCTTACAAATCCATGCCAAAGACACTGAACCAATTTGTACAAAGTTTGGTGGAAAGACTGTGAACGTGGCCAAATAACACACTCCATGATTTTTGGTGTAGATCTATCATGCCGATCCAAATCAAACACAGATCCAGAATCCGCACAATGTTGCCAGGAGTCTGTGTTTTCCTGTCTGCCCTTCTAGTTTATACCTGAAATGGACTTACATTTTCAGACCAAAGGGTGCACTCTACACTATGGAGAGTAACAGACTTATTAACAGACTTAAACCATCCAGAACAGATAAAAATAACGGTAATATTTTCCATGTTCAGTATTAACACAACACTTCAACTTCAAGGCAATACTTACAAAAATAAAAAATCTATTTTTGAAAAAAAAAACAAAAACAAAAAAAAAAAAAAAATTGTGCTCTCCCCCCCCCCCCCCCCCCCCTAAATTACCTTGTTGGGATGAGCCTGTATGGACAGTGATGTTCTCACGGACAGCACCTTGAAAAGAAAAGGCAGGGTCCCCTTGAAATAGTCCTTGACCTCTGACCCCAGACAATCTGGGTTGTCCCGGATCCAGTCCTCCAGTGACATGTCTGCATGTCCAGGTCGAACAACAGTTGATGGGCAGTTGACGTGTGTGCCCATCCACAGCTGAAGACACAATGCTCACACTAATGAATGGTGTGTGTGTGTGTGTGTGTGTGTGTGTGTGTGTGTGTGTGTGTGTGTGTGTGTGTGTGTGTGTGTTCATGTGCGTGCATATACACATGCAGCACACCTGAGTGTGCATCTGGGGTGTGTGTATTTGTGTGCATGAGTGTATGCAACATACCTGTGTAATTGTGTGTGTGCACACATACATACATGTGCGTGTGTGTGTGTGTGTGTGTGTGTGTGTGTGTGTGTGTGTGTGTGTGTGTGTGTGTGTGTGTGTGCATGCACGCGTGAGCGTGCGTGTGTGTCTTTGTATAAGTGCAGGCACGAGTTTAATTAAACCATACAAAATTGTTGTTCTGGTCTAAACTGTGTTTCAGATATAAAGAAATGTCAGCTTGGCCACACCAAACCAGTCTTGTAAAGCATACCATTCATAGGAAATTCAAAATGACGTGAGGTTTGCAAATGCAAAGCCGACACAGTTTTTAAGACTAAAACACTGTACACACATTAACTGAGCTTTCAAAGACAGGAACATTTACCATAACAGTATCCTGCCCCAATGGCAATAAATGCTCTGTTGCACTTCTCTTTGCTGCTAGCTAAAAGTAAAAAAAAAAAAAAAAACAACACACTTAACTTTCAAATCAAATTTATTGCAAGAACACACTGTAAACAGGCACGGTGTAAAGAAGAGGGATATCACCAAGCATTACTTTAGACATAAAAACGCAGTTGTGTCCCTTAAGCTGTTGAACAAGAAAGTCGATCAGTAAGGCACACAGACTGCCTTTTTTACACCAAGCCAAGCTTAAAGGTAAATCCGTGATGTGTTTCATATGGGGAAAATGGAGGTATCTGGATAAAGGGCGGGCTGAAAAAATAAACAAATGAATAAACACATATTCTTTAATTCTTGAAACTTTTTTCAATGTTCAACGAGTTTTATGAGCACGTATTCTTCTTTAATTCTTGAAACAGATTTTCAATGTTCAATGAATGTTTTTGTATTATAGTTACCCCTTCAAAAGCAAGTCTCAGCGGATAAGCATTTGTCACATGTTGTGTATACTCAGTAAGATAATGTGTTATAACATTTTTAAAAAATCCTGTTAAGTTATGACCTGTTGATATCATCATATCCCTTTCCTTTGTTTTTCTGCCAAAAGAAGATGTATTCTCAGCAAATTTAAGAGACACTGTTCACAGACTCATCAAATTAAAAACAACACACACAACAACATAAATGATTATAAACTGGGAAATTCTTAGCTTTGCTTTGTGACACTTTGTGAAATTTTCAAAAATTTTCACATAGATTTAAATTACAAAGTGAATATCCACAAAAATGACAGTGAATGTTTGCATTCGCTTTAGTTTTATCATGAATTCAGTGTACCTTTCAAGAGAACACTGAATTACAGGTTAAAAATGTACCTCCAATGTCATTAGAATGGGACACCTTTTTATGCTTAAAGTCATATATGTAAACAATTAAAATGATTATAAAGAATGAGCAGAAAAGAACAGGAACAAAAAAATAATAAAGTGGGACAATTTAGAACAAAAATATGCACACACATTTCACACAAGGGGGACAATTAGAAACACAAATACACATGCGCACACACACACACACACACACACACACACACACACACACACACACACACACGCACGCGCGCGCGCACACACACACACACACACATACACACACACACACACATAAAGAAGGAGGAAAGAGAGAAAGAGAGAAAAAGAGCAGACCTCAGCATACTTCTTGGTGGTGTCCACCTTGAACTGAGGATCCGCTCCAGACTTCAGAGCGGCAACCTCACTGTCCTTTCCCAGCTTGCCCCACTCATACTGCTGCACGCCGCAGCGCAGTTCAAACACTGTGTAGGCGAACATGCGTGCGCACGCACGCGCACACACACACACACACACACACACACACACACACACACACACATCTTTTAACAACCAAGAATATTCCCTATAACACATAACTGTCATTATAACAATGATGCAAATCCATTAGCATGCTGCAAAACTGACTGCATGACTTGACTGATTCGGACCTTTCTTTCAGCTTCTCCTGAAATTCAGGGACATCACACAGAGCCAAACTTTGCAAACATGCTGACCAGTCACACACACACACACACACACACACAAAAAACAAGCCTACATCAATCCAACAGCTTGCACGTGGGGTTTGCATTCATTATCTTCTGCTGTCTCTAGAGCTACACATTTGAATAATACTTTGCAGCCCTGGGCAAGAGGGGATTTCCTGTGAGTAACAGGTGTTGCTGAAGGACGGCGTGGGTTTTTCTTCGATTGCAGAGTACAATAAGGTTCTTTATCACAATTGAAGGTCATAGAGGGCAAATTAGTGTTGCAGCTGGAAAGGATGTTTAATTTTGTATGCTTGTGAACAAAGCAGAACTCATATTCCACCCTCCATATGAAAAGCATTATGACAAAGCATGTTCTCATCTCTTCTTGAACATAACTGAACTTGATGAGGGAGGGAAGGTGGGATGAATGGAGAGGAGAGGAAGGAAGGGACAGGACGAGAGAGAGAGAGAGAGAGAGAGAGAGAGGAGAGAGGGAGGAGACTGCATGACAAAGACATGACAAGAGCAAGAGATAGAAGCAGCTCGTACGTTTTGCATGATTACAGGTGTGCATACACATTTAACATGCACACACACAGATGTCTTTTTCAGTGGACTGAAATACCTCCAGAAAAAGTACTGAATGTAAAAGTTTTGAAAATTACCTCAGGCCTCCTGTCCCATGCTTCATGCATTTGAACTTACAACTAAACTCAGGTTTTATCATTGGATGGGAACTGGAAAACTGCTCGTACTAAATACCTCATCACAACAAATACATTTATTTGTTGGGAATAACTTGCAACCAGAAATAAACTATACATCAGACACTTATTTTCCAAAGCAAGCAAGTCCATCTCATTTCAGATTACTCTTACAACTTACAAGAAACTCTGAAGTCATACCTATTAAAGATCTTCCACACATCAGACCATCTTTCTTTCAATAACAATCTGGAAACGTCAGAGAGCTAGGTTTCATGTTTGTCACACATATCTAAGAAAAGAAAAAAAAAATGCAAAGCATATAAATTATAAACATACTCCCAGTTTATCTTCCTGAAAAACGTCACAATCAAACATGCATCATAATGTATTTTCTTACCGAGGTAAACTGCCACTTCTGAAAGTGTGCATGCGGTTTAAACTCATTATAGCTGTTAGTAATGGATATTCTGGTAAAATAAAAAACACCGGGCATCATCCGTGACCCATAATCATGATAATGAACATACCTACACATTTTCAGAAAGATCGGCCCAGAGTTTTTCTGGAGAGAGTGGAACACATTTTGACCACAGACAGACACACAGACAGACACACACACAGCATTTCTTCATTCCCATTGTAAAGTACTACCTGTTCTATAAGAACTGGGAGTACAAAAAAAGACACAACACGAATCTGTCAACATGTCATGTCCATCACCTACTGAAGACATATTATCATTTCAAAGTATATAAAGATGGACTGGTAACAGAGGAACAAAGAGCTTTTGTATTCTTAGTACCTGAACTACAAACTAAAAAGCATTATATCTTGGACCAATCATACCAATCTTTTATGACAGAACTTGTATCAATTCTGATGACTTTACATTTTTTTTTTCTTAAGTTTTACAAAAGATGTATTAAAAAATCAAATTCTATTCTCTGTTGATTCAAATCTGGCGTAACAACAGCAGCAGCAGTAGTGGAAGGTAACAACTTCTGAAAATTACATACAAGACCTATACTGACCGATGAAATTTCTCATTCAATTCACACAGTAACTTTACAAGGCACTCAAATAATTTTCTGTAGGGTTCTACTTTCATTGTTTGATTTAAATAAATCTTGGTGATCCTGGGGTTGCGGGTTCGAACCTCCACTGGGGCATTTCGGTACAGGGGGATTTTTCCCTCGGAGTTAACATTGGTTCTGACTCCATTTCCCATACAGTCCCTTCGAATGAGACTATAAACCGAGGTTCCGTGTGTGAACGCACGCATAACATCTTGCACACACGTAAAATCCCATCACCAACATTCGGAAGAGTAGGCCAGTTTGGCCGTTGGTATGGATGACACGTTACACATAGCATGCACCCTGAGTGAGAAATGGAAAGAATGAAGGAAGTAAGGAAAATGAGTGATCGATATTGAACGATACTGACTGGATGACACGGGAAACGACTGAATGAAGCGCCAGCTGGCAGCTCTTCAGTTGGCACTACCCAGGTAGGCAGCCTGTTGTGTAAACGAGTGTTGATTGTAAAGTGCTTAGAGCTTGGCGTCTAGCCGAGAATAGGCGCTATATAAGTATTCATTATTATCATCATCATCAACCAAACAAAAAAATATTAACTGAAAATTACTATTGCTCATGCACTGATGGAAAATCATAGCCTTCAAAAACCATGTGCACTAAAAGCGTTTTCTGCATTGTGGACAAAAACTAAACACTTACCAGATATCTTGTCTCATAACAAAATCAGAAAATGAAACAGTTTATACATATACTGTCTAAACACCCTGTGAACAAAACTGGCATTCACTTGCACCGATCTTTTCTTTTCTGTTGCTTTGACAAAGAGGTCTATACATAACAACTATTAAAAGGTTTTTCATCATACAGTGTGTGTGTGTACGTGTGCGCGTGTGTGAGTGTGTGTGTATGTGTGTGTGTGTGCGTTTGTGTGTGCTTATATGTGTGTGTGTGTGTGTGTGTGTGTGTGTGTGTGTGTGTGTGTGTGTGTGTGTGAGAGAGAGAGAGAGAGAGAGAGAGAGAGAGAGAATGTGTGCATGTGTATGCGTGTGGGAGTGAATTTTGTGTACTTGACAACTGATATCCTTTTAGCTGATAATATCGTTCCACTAAAATCAGCTAAGGTTTTTTTTTTTCAAATAGTGCATTATCATGTGAGTTCTTTCTTGATATTCCAAGCGTTCGTTCGGGTTTGTGTCACACACATACTGTTTGTATGTGAGCAGTGGGTTCAGGTTGGAATGCATTCAGTTTTCCTGTGAACAGTTGGAGCTCACACAGCCATTGTACCTTTCCAAGAAAGAAAATGTCCACTCCCTTCTTTTCTATCACCATCTATCAAGCCTAAAGAAATTTATCTGAGAATCAACTTACTAGCCAATGAAAACTGCCAGTGCACAGTAGTGGCACTGGTACCAGCTGTCCAGCAGCCAGTACAATCGAGAGCAAATTGATGGGTTAAATCTGAAATCCTGAGTATTTCCCACCCAACGTTGCACAGTTTTTGGCTTGGACTTTATTATAGACTGAATCTATATTTACAGTAAAGTATTGAAAACTCCCTCTCACATCTCAGATCCCATCGTATTGCTACACTGCTCCACACTGTCATTGTTAGCACTTGTCTTTGATTTTGTAGAATAGGTTGTCACCCTTGCTGGTCAATGAGTTTTTTAAACCTCAATAATGCACTCACTTTTGGTGATTAAGGCTGTTATCAAAAGCATGTAGAACGTGTATATGTGGGTATGTGTGTATGTGTATGTGTTTGTGTGTGTGCATGTATATATACAGAGGTTCATGTCGCATGAGAGGATGACATTTACAGTCACCTTTTTGTACAAAACACACATGTTGTTGGAGGTCCAAAATCTGGAAAACACCATTAAAAAAAAAAAAAAAAGAAAAGAAAATCACCACTTCCTGTAAATCTAGCAGTTATGGCAATTTTGAATTGAAAGGTTGTTATTGAAAGGTTGTTTCTCCATGCATGTGACTTCACATGTCAGATGTTTTATGGAACACGAAACTGGACTCCAATATAGTTAAATTAAAACCAGAAACAATGCTAGTTGTTACACTTGGATGGAAAACTATACAACGGAAGCTTTAAATGCCACTGCCTTCCAAAGTTCCTCTGTATCCTCCCTGCCTCCCATCACTACCTTCTTTGCCCCTTCCAGTGAATGAAACATTGACTGTTCAGCAAAAGGTCATGTGACAATCACTGACATGCTGCAGGGTACAAATGCTGGTCTGCTTAAAGGGTGAGAAGGTGGAAGGCATCAGTGTAAGAGGAACAGTTTGGTGGTCGACACAGAGTTTTTTTTTTTTTTTTTTTCAAAACAGTTGCTGTCTGCCTTTTACATGGCAGAAAGAGATGGCAGAATATGACAGCATGATACTGATAATGAGAATGAATCTTTCTTTACCTGCAACCTGACAGAGAGACAAGCCACACATGAGGCTCGTGTCTTTGTTTTACATAGTACCAGAGCTGTTGTTTTTTTTTAATACCAGTGCAAGGCAAAAGTTAACCGGTAAATTGGCATATGCCGGTCTCGTAGAATCCTTGGAACGCTTCCCCCCCCCCCCCCCCCCCCCCCCCCCCCCCCCCCCACCACACACACACACACACACACACACCTCCACGCCCCTTTCCTGATGAAAGCAAGCGAGCATGAAAGAAGAGAGGCATGATGTGAAGAGATAGAATTGAAGCTATATCATCTTTGCATAAATCAAGGACCTGAAAGAGATCAGTCTGATGCAGACGTTCAGAGATGTGACATATGGCTCAGAGGCTACATCCATTCATACTGTCACAGCATACACTCGACCACTCCACTATGATCGTGATTGCGCCGTGTAAAGACATCCACGCGTCCTTCAGTCCTCTATTAATGATCTGGTGTCAAGAAAAAAAAATGAAACAATCGACAAGCATCCATATAGTTTGTTGCTTGGTAAATGGGATAGTTTGCCTCTCGTATTCTTCACGCTACGAGTACGATCAATGATAAACAAACTTACCCACGGGCCGTCTGCCATGCTGTACACGAAAATAGTGACATATTTAGCTACAGTTTCGTATTTCATGCTAGACAAACAGAAACACTCTTAAGAGCAGCCTGTGTGACTTTCAGCCACTTTCAGCTGCATTAGTCAGCAATGAAGGTTACTTCATTTCAGATCAAACACACTGAAATACGCAAACATTTTTCTTTTTGATGCCAACATGGAGAATGGCGCCAACTTTGTTTTATAAATGACGGGAATCTTAGACTTTGCTTTTAAACATATCTGCAACTTTGAAGGGGTGAGCATTTTGATCATGTTATCTCAAGGAATCACTCACTTTTTAACTTCATTTCAAATAATGTCCCCCTCCCCTCCCCTTTTAGAGACCAACCGACTCTAACGATTGCAGAAAGGTAAGAAAGCGACGGTTTGAACTTTCGGTTTTGTGAAGTGTCGTCATCAATTAGCAGGCTATTGTTTCATCGACCCAGTGTACAGACATATATTCGATGGGTTGTGGTGTTCAGTGGGTGGTGTATGTGCGAAGGAATCTTCGTTATGCCGAAGATAGCCACCCTAAGGAAGATGAAGGATTAGGACTGGCGCCTGGCTTATGCGGTGTCTCATCCCGCTTAACTACACAAAAGCGAAATTAACGAACCTGTATTACTTGCTTTGACCCAATACGAGTAAGGTAAACCCATAGTCGGGTAACCTACTGGGCCATATACCATAGGCTTTCTGACACTTCCAGCCTTGTCACCCTCCCACCTCTCTCTCTCTCTCTCTCTCTTCTTCTTCTTCTTCTTCTTCTTCTTCTTCTTCGTTGTACGACCAACATCATTTTGCTGATGGTTTTGTCGTAGTTTGGGGAGATTGCTGAAGATTGCGCTGTAGTGTTGTGAGGATTTGGAAAAAAAAAAAAAAATGAGGGGGTGGGTGATGGTGAATAAGTAGTAGGGGGAGGGGGGGGACAGGAGTAGAAAAGTGACTGTGAAGTGAAGGATGGGGGGGGGGGGGGGGGGGGTTGTAGGGAATAGTGGTCAGCAGGGAGGGGAACGTGTGGAGGGGAACTGGGGGGGGGGGGGGGGGGATTGTTTCAGGTTCTAGAGATGGGAGGCCAGCCCGGACTTGAAGCAGTCCAGTGACTCAGTCGTCACAACCTCCTGAGGCAACTTGTACCATTCTGGTATGGTCCTCGAGAGAGAGAACGTCATCTGCCTGTACCGCATCGTGCATGTGGGAATGTTGTATCCCAGGACATTGTCCTAGAGCTCGGCCTGTTGTAAGATTGTATCTCAGGACATTGTCCTAGAGCTCGGCCTGTTGTAAGGTTTTGGGCAGGTACGTGGAGTTAATGGAGATGAGACCGTGATGGAACTTGTAAAAACATCTCCAAGCCGGCTTTCTTGTGACGCTGTTGCAGGGAAGGCCAGTTAAGAGCGTCAAGGATGGAGTTGATGTGTGATGTTTGGTGGTGGCGATTGAAGACCCATCTTGCTGCTCTTCGTTGGATCTTCTCAAGGGCCTCAATCTCATTTGGAGTGTAGGGATCCCAGACAATGGCTGCATACTCAAGAAGCGGACGAACAAGGGCTTTGTATGCCGTTTCTTTTTTGTTTTCTTGTTGCCAGTCTTGAGGTTGCACCGGATGAAGCCCAGGGTCTTGCTGGCTTTCTTTGTGATGGAGTCAATGTGAGATTCCCATTGCATGTTGTCCTGGATGTTGACACCAAGGTATTTAGTGGTGTTGATGTTTTCAACATTCTGTCCATGTAGCTCATACACAGGGGCAATCTTGTTCGCTAATGAGAAACTCGGAGTTGAGCACTTCTGTGATGGAACTCCATGGACCACTTCTCCTCCCAGGTGGTAAGGGAGTGTAGGTCTTTGTGCAGCACTCGCGTCCTCGTCCTTTTTCTTCGTGATGGTCTTGCTGCCCATGGTATCGTCGGCAAATAGGCGGACCGAGCCTTGAGGGACGGCGGATTTTGCAGGTAGGAAGTCGGATCATGTTCCTTCCACCACCAAAACCTACTGTCTGTCCGCAAGGAAGTCCTTGATCCAGGTGTTGATGCGGCCTCTGATGCCGTAACGATGTAGTTTGTGGACAAGTAGGGTATGGCTAACTTTGTTGAAGGCCTTTGAGAAGTCAAGGACGATAGTGTCCTCCTGGTTTCCCTTCTCGATCTCTCTGGTCGCTTTGTCCACATACCCTAGGAGTTGAGTCTCACAAGACCATCCGCATCGAAAGCCATGCTGCTCTGGACAGAGAATCTCATTGTTCTCAAAATGGGACATGATGTGGCTGGTGATGATATGTTCCATCAACTTGCAAGCTATGCAGGTGAGGGAGATGGGACGGTAGTTGGCTGCATTGTATCTTTCTCCCTTCGTGAAGACAGGTGTGATGTTGGCCTGTTTCCAGTCCTTTGGCAGGGTACTGGAGGAGTACGAAATGCGGTAGAGCATGGTGAGGGCTGGAGTGATCTCCTTTGCAACCATCTTCAAAAAAGTCTGGGAGTAATGCCATCTGGGCCACAGGCTTTATTGGGGTCAAGGTCTCTCTCTCTCTCTCTCTCTCTCTCTCTCTCTCTCTCTCTCTCTCTCTCTCTCTCTCTCTCTCTCTCTCTCTCTCTCTCTCTCTGTGAGAGCAAGTTAATTTCAAACATGGTAATTATTTGAAGGAGAAAAAAAAAAAACAAAGCGAAAGGAAAACAGTAGGTTAAGTACAGAAACATTGTCTTCAGTTGGTTGCCCAAGTTCGTACTGACCTGAGCAACACCAAACCAACATTCAGTCCTGCTTTCATGTTGGACTGACTCCGTACATACCAATCAACTCAGTAGAGGACTGCGCTTTTGGCACGTGTTGGGTTTGACTGAATAAAGGGGCTTGTATTAGACTGGACCAATACATTACCGTGTATTGGGTTTAAGTTGCTTTAACCTGGCTTTTGAGTCAAGGCATATACTGGTTTGTTACAACAATGTCCAATTCTGTGACTTCCAATACATTGTAAGTGATAGCTCAACAATATGTCACTACCATGACATACTACTAGAACAGCATACTACCACAACGACATCCTTCAGCAACATCCCATGACAACAATAAAAACTTATATATGTGCATGTGAGTGGATGTATGAGAAAGTGTGTGTGTGTGAGAGAGAGAGAGAGAGAGACAGGGTAGAGTTAGAGAGGTATGTTTAAGAGAAAGAAGAGAATGTGGAGAGAGCATGAGTAAGAGTGCGCACATGAGTGGCAGTTTGCATGTATGTGTGTGAGACAGAGAGAGAGGGAAAGCATGTAAGTCTTCCTGGCTTTTTTCACGGCAAGTTACGAATGATATGTAAACACACAAAATATGGCTGAAAAAAAAGGAGTTTTGATTGGAAAGTTAATAATTTCACTTGAAACATCTTTATATTCATGTCAGGGGATGATGGTTAATACCTTAAGTTACACGTTGCTCATGCCAACCACCATATTCACAATCACAACCTCCCTTTCCTTCACCCACCCTCACACACACACACACACACACACACACACACACACACACACACACACACACACACACACACACACACACACACTCGCTCACATAACCAGCATGCGTTGTTGCACTATCAGGGTTTTGGTACTGACTTGACAGGAGAAATCAAAATAATAGCTGTTCCCTGACAACATGAACCAGACTATTCACTTGGTTTTGGCCATTGAGCCCACGCATGCAGCAGGTAATACTTGGGAACATGAAAGCAAATTGAAGCTTTAAATTGTAAGGAGCTAAATTATTTTGAGTGTGTGCAAATATGTTGTTCTCAAATTTTGCATACCATAGATAAAAAAAGAATCAAGCGCTTTAAAGTACTTTGAAATCAGTTTAACATCAGTTTAGAGCCTTATTCCAGTTAGAGCTGGCTGGGTCAGTTAGTGTCATAACATATGTTTGTGGATGGACCGGACACTACACATGCACACACACGCACGCACACACACACACACACACACACACACACACACACACACACACACACACAGAGATAACGTTAAAATCAGACTGAGGTTACCAGTATTTGTTACTGTTTATCACTGTGTTTATTTGACTCTATTCAAGATCTAAAAGCCTGTGCCAGTCTTGAATAAAAGACAGTTCATGTTGTTCATTGGTCCCGTTGTTGCTGTGTATATGTGTCAGTACAGGGTATGTCGGAAAGCTTGATACATACTTTGCGGGGAGGGGGGGGGGGGGGGGATGTCTCCTTGCTTGTTCCATGTTGGCATTACTGCTAGGCAGTTTGCTGTTGTAAGAAGTATTTGTCTGGAGTTATGGCATGTTATTATTTCATCATGGGAGCAAGAGTTGCCCTACTTGTTCATTGTGTAGTGTTCCCTGCTTCATTTAAGATTCTCTTTCATACCATTCAAACCAAGATTATAAGTTTTGTTACTATTCGTCCTTGTGTTTATTTGACTATATTCAAGATCAGAAAGATTGTGCCAGTCTTGAATAAACGTTGATTTGTGTTTGTTCCTTTCTTCAGTTGTTGATGCTATGTATATCTGTGTACAGGGTTAAATGAACAAACTTGAAACGTCCTTTTTCGGGGGATGTCTCCTTGTTTGTTCTGTGTGCTCTCTATTGGCTTTCTGTTATGCGATTTTTTTGTGTCGTAAGCAACTTTTGTTTGATGTTATGGGCATACAATTATACAACTGGAGCAAGAGTTACCCTTCTTGTTGGTTGTTTACACTCAAATCATGTCCATGACAGAAAACACAATCAAACCATGCCCACAAGTCCTTCACTTTGACAGAAAAATGCTAATATTTTCAGCTTTGGAACGTTTTTTCTCCCTTGTACAATCCTGGTTTGGAATCCTTTTGGGGGGGGGGGGGTAGATGGGGTCATGTGCGACGTTTTTTTTTTTTTTACCGTAAGCAGGAGTTTTCTCTTATGAGTATCTTTTTCAGTTTGTAACCTGTTTATAACCTCTGTACTCAGGAAGGGACGCTCACAGAAATGGGATCAATGCAGGCTAGAGCTGTGCCGGTCAGGGTTTGACCTCGGGGATTGCTACAGTAGCTGAATAGTAGTGGAACTGGGGATCTGAAGTCACACAAATGTAATGTTTTCCCCTGTATTGCTTTGCTGTCCTAATTTTTTTTTTTAATCTCAACACTGTGTTTGACATAGTATGATGAACCAATAACACGTTTGTACTAGTTTAAACTTGGAGATAAAAACTTTTTTGTCAAATATTGAGAGCAGATTCGGTGAAATATGCCAACTTGTGTTTCTTTACTTTTTTAACATTCACATACTATTTGGATGTGGTCTAGAAATTTCATTTTTATTGAAAACACTGGGAAGAGAAAAGTACATGTTGAAGGTGGAAAAGGGTCACATATCAGGAACTCCTAAAGCCAAACTCCAGGTTCGCTGAATTCACCTCCCATGTCAGGGATCCCTGCCGAAAGTTCATGTTTACTGGGTTGAAACATGTACTTCAGGTACCTCCTCTTGTGCTTTATTAGAATGAACACTTATTTTACATTCAGCAGTCGATGATATTGGTAAGAGAAGAGATGGTGACTCAGAAATGTTTTGGCAGATCTGTGCACGATGGTGCAGTTTGACAAGTCGCAGGCGTCTGTCAGTCCAAACTTGAATTGCCCATGCTTTGTCTCATTCTTTACCTTTTTGTCAGCAATACACGTGTGGTTGCAGATGCATCATGTCTGCGCCTGCATCACAGTCGGATCTAATGGCGAGCTGCTCTGAAGGTGGCGATGTGGCTGCAGAACTCCCAGCAGCCAGCGCTGTCACAGAGTGCTTCGCTTCCACCAGACCAGGCTCAGGCCCTGTCCAAGGAAAACCTGGAGGACTATGAAACACAGTTGTTTGGATTCACCCCAAAGTCTTTTGTTTCTGGCAGTAAGTTTTAAAGTATGGAGGGGGGTGGAGATGAGGGTTACGGGGATGGGGAGCCTTGAAGTTGTGTTTAATCACTTTAGTTGAGTTTCTGTGTCTTGTGCATCATCCTGTCTTCCATTTGCCTTCTGTTTAAGTTGTTCTTCACATTACTTTTACATTAAAGTGTCGGTCTCTCTCCATTATGTTTTTATGTAGGCTTGTCTGTGCTAATTTTCTTAGCAGACAGATTTGTGATTTTTTTCAGGATTTTTTTTTTTTTTAATGATTTCTTTATTCATAGTGCAAAATCAACTGTAGGAATTTGTATGGCTCAGGAAGGGGGGGGTGTTGCTCTCTGGAAACTGCAGAAAGTCAAATAATGAGTTCTACTTTCAGTGTACTGTATTTACATATGTATGTACAAGTTCGCAAATGTTTTTCACACTCTTCAATGATTACAATTTTTGAACTCTTTAACAAGCCACTCAGCCTTCCAAACAGTAGCCTACATGTATTTAAAACATGTCTC
This sequence comes from Conus betulinus, assembly GCA_016801955.1. NCBI lineage: Eukaryota > Metazoa > Mollusca > Gastropoda > Neogastropoda > Conidae > Conus > Conus betulinus. The sequence goes on along the minus strand of JADBJO010001979.1, from coordinate 58,782 downwards.
CTATATCATTACGAAAAGTACTTAAAGATACGGGAAGCACCTACAGTTTCCTGTTACAGAGATAGTTGTCTTTGTTTTTACAGTTTACAATGCAGTCAGCGAGTACTTTATGGAAGCATTGCAGATTCTGGAAGACTACCTACAAAAACAGGTACTGGAGTTTACATTTCTTATTTAGCATTGGTCACACATGTATGTCGCACCTTTTCCCTGTTCTTTGTATTGTGTGGGCATTTGATCGTTCTACAGAATGCGCTTTCTTTCTGTTTTGTCTGTTTGCTTCTTTTATTTTTCAAACTTTTTCTTTTGTAAACAGGTCATACATACCAGTCCACTTTAGTCTTATCTTTTTAGAAGCATGATATTTGATTGCATCATTGTTCAGTTAAGAAAAAAGCATGTATAAAAAAATTGGTAACTTTGATTTGTAATTTTCAGTTTAGTGACTAAAGACGAGGACTTTTTGCTGCAATTTTCACACAGCTGAGTTGAGCCTTGTCGGTGACTTTTGATACAACCATGTGCATACAGTCACAGCTAGAGGTCACAGCTAGAGGATGGTTTTGCTAAGTGCCAAAGTTGTGTGGCCTACATTCAGAGGTACCCTATTTATGGATGAAATACATTTTACCTTAAGAAATAAAAAGGGTGGGTCTTTTACACCAGAATATGTGTGTTCTGCCAGGTCACATACATCCACAAAATTGTGTCATAAAAATTCATGTCATGTGACATTTGTCACATCTTACACACACACACACATACACACACACACACTCACACTCTTGCTTGATGAACCCAGGAGTTTGACCAGCACTTCCAGCCTGCAGCACAGAGGTAGGTTCCCAAGGGAGTGAGATTTAAGATGTAAGCATGATGAGAATATCGCTTGTGCAACTTGCTTAGTGCAACCAATCAAAACTTAAGTAGCCTAAAAAGCATAGCTATACATGTGATCCAAAGCAAAGAAGATGCCATTCATTGCCAAAGAAAAGGACACCTAGAAAACTGCCTCAGTTTGTCAGGGGATCAAAAAGGAAGATAATCAAACTGATTGGTAATGAGGATATTGCTGATCACACTCGTTTTGGGGGAACAGTATTCCTCATACATCAACATTGGATAAATCTAAACCTGACTTTGATCTACTTCAAAGTGCAGAAAAGAGAAATATCCATCCTAGTCCTAGTCCAGAGGGTTCCTCCCACCCCTGTCAATTTCACCATTTTGCACTCGCACAAAGAGAAGCTTTTCTTGCTGTGAGAAAACCAGTCAGTGACGCTGTTACAAAGTGTGGCCTTTACACCAGAAGCTTTGCCCTGAATAGAAAGTAAACTGTTAGATCCAGGAAAGTTGGCTGAGAGCTGTCTTTGGAGTTGGTACGATCATGAGGAAAATTATGACATGTCTCAATGGTAACACAAAAAGTCAGCATTATCTCAACAAAGAAAACATTCATTTAAAGACTGCTACTGTTATTGGACACTCTGACAGCGCTCCTCACGAGCATTCTGTTGAGGCTGAATTGTTGCTTAGAAACTTTGTGACAGCAGTAGACAAAGTGTTGACTGACCAGGAAGCTGGTGCTGTAGTTGCCTTGAAGTGGGCGCTTTCAGTTGTCGTGGACAATCTTATTACAAAACAAACGGTCTAATGGACTTGCTTCAAGGATTTAACATCAAATGTGAAGCTTTTTTAATCTTTTTTTTTTTTTTAGTTGCAAAGTGAGACGACTGCAGGCGGAAATCTAAACAAATCTTAAATAAATCAGCATAAAAAAAAAGTCTCAAATTCTGTGGCCCTTCATGCCCTGCTCTCATGGTGACCTCAATTTCGATGTCCTCTCCACGTCTGTGGCCTTGGTTTGGTTCCGTCGGGGTCACTGGTCGCGAGTCCATGGGGGTTGTCGTTGGACAGACGTGGTGTGGGCCCTCCGGGGGGAGAGCTCACTCACGCCAGCTCCGCGACTAAGCAATTATTGTCGTCAGTTGGGGGCTTAGTAGGTGGTGTGTCCTGTGTATGTTAGATCAGAACAGGCGCCACTGAACACCACTGAAGTGACTCGGCAGTAGTGCAGTGTTTCATCCGGTGGGTTGCCTCTTGACAACTTGACATTGACTTTTCCCTGTGGATTGCCTGTGCCGGGGCTGCGGCGGGGCTGACCGGGCTGTGGCTGTGGACGGGGACGGGTGTCGGAATGAGCGGCGTGGATGCACTGCCTCTGAGGTGGCGCAGAGCTTGGGACAGCAAAAAAAAAAAAAAAAAAAAAAAAAAAAAAAAAAAATCTTAAATAAATGTTGCAAGGCCTTCGTCCTTGCGCTGAACTCTGAAGCGATCAAAGCTAAGTGAATTTTCATTATTTTATTTGTCTGTGTCTCACCTGAAGAAGACCTAAGAGGTCAAAACGCGTTGTGTTTTGTCTTGTGACTCGTTTGTCCATGTTTCTCTGGGCGGTTCGCTAACATTTATTTAAGACTTTTTTTTTTAATGTAAGTATTAGTCAGCAGCAAAAAGCTTCACGTTGTATGTTTTGCCAAAGATTCTGCGGGATTCCTGAGAATTTCATTGAGCAGAGATGTTTTCATATATATATGTGTGTGTGTGTGTGTGTGTGTGTGTGTGTGTGTGTGTGTGTGTGTGTGCACGTGTGCTCAAATATTCCCACAACAGCAAAAAAATAAATGAATAAATAAAAGCATAATGTAGATTCGGTAAAATTTGTTAAGGGGTTATTAGGGTAAAGTGGCCCACACTACTTTGGAAATGACCCCCAATTTTGAGGCTGAGTAAACACCTGCCTCATGCTTGCTTTTCTTTGACAGAACACTGGAATACCCTTTTAAACACAACATGTACGTGTGTCTTTGCATACATTTCCCTGCATCATTTCTTTTGTTGTTGGCGTACCTGAAGTATAAGGTTTATCCACATAAAACCAGCTTTCCGCCTGTCTTAGAACAGAATCCATTTTGGTAATCTGTTTTGAAACATTAACATGCTAATAAGCAAATGAAATAAACAATAACAACAAAAACAATCAGCCTGTAATGCTAACAGATGATTGTTTGCCATCCGGATTCTTGACATTTCTAGAATAGCTAAAGAATTATTTTCTTTTTACTGTGTAGAAGTATCAGAGCAATAGTTGTTATGGATTTGTTGCTTTCAGTTTCCATTAGTCTCTGTAGTTCTTCCTCCCCCCTGCCCCCCCCCCACCTCCTGATTTCACCCCCTCTGCCCCTCCATCCATTACAAATTCATTGTGTGGACGAACAGTAAATCATTTGAATAAAAAGGCTGTGATGGATGGTGATTATTGTTAACTATTATTTTGTTTGATTCATGTGTAAATCGTTGTTGTTGTTGTTGTTTTTCAGTATGATGACACAATCGCAAGGAGCGAGGTGGGGAGAAGATGACTGTCATACGTAAACGTCTGGTTCCACAGATTGACAAGGCCTTCGACACACTAGAGGTCAGTGGAGTTCACCAAAACTTTTCCAAGCCTGCCCGGTGCTTTTGCTTTATTTGCATTTTGGCATATATCATCCCCTTGGGAAAAAAAAAAGTTTTTTTTTTCTTATAGAGCGTTTCTGCAGAAAACGTATTTTCTGAAAACTCAAACCTTTTCACGACTTCACTAACAGGCGTTTTCTCAGCTGGGTGAAATGACGGGGGGAAACTGAAGTTCTCGTTGGGGGTGGGGGGTGGGGTGGGGTTCTACAGGGGGGGTCAGACTGCAGATCAGTAGCATGTGAGAAAAGGTGGTTATAGTGGTTAACCTCCTGGCCCAGAGAGCCAGAGAACTGCTGCAGGCCACAGGTAGGAGTCCTGCTCAGGTTGGAGGGTTTTCTCCCCTCTCCCACAACACTTTGACTTGATGGCCTTGTGCAGTCCATTCAGCTTTGACACCTCTCCGGCAGATTGCAAAATGCCAGAGTTTACATTTTGGCGCCCCACCAACACAGACAGACTGAGATGTGCCAAAGTTATAACTTTGGCACCCTGCTGACAAACTGTGATGTGCCAAAGTTATAAGTAGGTGTCACACTGACAGATTGAAATGTGCCAAAGTTATGAGTAGGTGCCATGCTGACAGATTGAAATGTGCCAAAGTTATAATTAGGTGCCAAGCTGACAGACTGAAATGTGCCAAAGTTATAAGTAGGTGCCACACTGACAGATTGAAATGTGCCAAAGTTATAAGTAGGTGCCATGCTGACAGACTGGGGTGTGCCAAAGTTATAACTCGGGCACCTTGCTGACACACTTTGACATGCCAAAGTTAACACTGCAGCAGGGTGCAAGATTTGAAAAAACACAATCATGCACATGCCAGTTTTAGTCCAAGCGAAACTACACGGGCTGTTGATTTGACCGCTTAGCAATACACACTTCTTTCCCGTACACTGAAAATAATGTATTCGTTGATAGCGTTTTGAGACTGGTACAAGGTCGCTATTTCTCCGTGTAGGAAAATGAAGGCAGTTATCACTCTGAGAGACGATTAAGTTATGATAAGAGAAGGATCTGAGGATGAACAGGTGTGCAATGAAGGGGCATCCTGCCATCGGTTGACAACTCCCAAGTTCAGTCTCATGACGTGAGCTCGACTCACAGACATGCACACCGAACACAGTTCACCCCGTCAGTCGAACAGTGCTGACGAAGGCTGCCGGATGGTAGACGAAAGCCCCGCTTTCGCCTGTCTATCTTGAGAGACCAGGTATGAATGTTTAATCACAACATTATGTTATTTGGAAAATTAAGGCTGGATGCTTTCTGAGGTAACCACTCATATCTGTGACACTAAAATTTCCCAGGAAATTTTGACAGTTTGAAAAATTGCAAGCATTTACAAGTAGTACTCATGACAATCTGTTTAAACAGTTTTGTAAACATAGTAACTTAAATCATGTTTAGATTGTGCCCTTTCACCATTTTGTGAAAGTCTGTAGGATTTTTTTTTTATATGGACAGCGTGTCATTCAGTGGCCAGAAATCTTGTTTTCAATGTGTTGCTGCTTAGTGGTTGTGTGCTGATCTTTCAGTGACACAGTGAATTGAGCCTGTGTGTGCCGCATCCACCTAGCGCATGCAGAGGAAAGAACCCATGTCAGCAATATCCCTGACGAAAGTTTGTGGGAAAATCTATGTTTGTCTTAAATAAATGTTAGCCTACCGCTCCCCCCCCCCCCCCCCCCCCCCCCACACACACACACACACACACACACACACACACACACACACACACAAAAAATGTGGACAAACAAATCACAAGCAAAACACGATGGGTTTCGACTCTTAGATCTTGGTCAGGCAGGATACAAAACAATTAGGACAATGAAAATGAAATGAAATGAAAAAGCAATCACTTATCTTCAATTGCTTCAGCGCAAGATAGATTGGTTCAACGCCTATCTTGTGCTGAAGTGATTGAAGATAAATGATTGCTCATTCATTTTTTGTTGTCCTGTTTAGTATCTTGCCTGAAGAAGACATAAGTGGTCGAAACGCATTGTGTTTTGTCTTGTGATTTGTTTGTCCACTTTTTTTTTTTTTTTTTTTTTTTTTTTTTTTTTTTTTTTTTTTTTTTTTTTTTTTTTTTTTTTTTTTTTTTTTTTTTTTTTTTTTTTTTTTTTTTTTTTTTTTTTTTTTTTTTTTTTTTTTTTTTTTTTTTTTTTTTTGGTTTCGCTAACATTTCTTTAAGGTTTGTTTAGATTTCTACCTGCAGTCGTCTCACTTTGCAACTATGTCCGTCTGTCAAGTAGATGAATTTTGACTGAGCGGTACCCGTCTTCCCAGTTGAGCCGGTCACACTGTGGGGAGGAGCCAGCAGGGAGGTGAAAAATCTACCCGTGAATGTCTGATTGAACTTTGACCCACAATGTCCCAACCTGCAGACCACAATGCCGGCCACTGCGCCACCACATTTTCTCGCTCATCAGTTTGCATTTTTTGCTCCCTTTTTTTTTTTTTTTTTTTTTTTTTTTTTTTTTTGTTCTTGAGTTTACTTGACAATGTAATCTTCTCGTTAAGACTTTTCCCCCTCTTCTCGTATTAAGACTTGTTTTGCATAGGTTGGGGGAAGGGGGATATGAGATGAGATAACCATTGATAGAAAAAAAACCCACAAAAAGAAGAAAATGTATGTTGCTGCTTGAGTGTTGAATGACTGGTGTGTTCCCCAGATCTACCTGGCCGGCAACATTTTCAGTGTGCCGGCCAGCAAGGTGCTGCCAGAGGACCAGATACAGATGGACCAGCCAGTCAGCCGCGAAGAAGACTTCCTCGCCATGCAGCAAGACATCCACAGCATGAAGAACAACATTCTGGCTGTAAGTCTGTCTGTTGGCAGGTATCACCATGTACTTACAGGGTTCGTACCGAGTGCAAAGATTCAGCAAACTTTCAGGAAACTGAGCCGGCATTTTCAAGGCTGTTGTGAGTCTGAGAAAAATGGAAGATGCCTGAAATGTAGGGAAAATTTTGATAAGCTTCTAAGCATACACAGCACAAGACCATGAGAAGTCTAATGCAGAAATGTGCTATAGAGTTAAAAGTAAGTAAAAACAGAATTAGAAGTTCCTCCTCTGATGCATTCTCATTGTTTACTCTTGGCTGCTGTTCTCAGGAAGCTAAGAATTCTGTCTGCTGATTTACATTGACCTGTCTGGTCATACGACAGAAAGGTAGAGCGAATCCCAGTGCCTTGAATGTGACAGTTTTGCTAGAAAAATGAATACAAATTGTTAACCACAAAAGATATTTGCTGCTAGCGCTCTGCTTTTTTGCTTCCTGTGTAAGAGAACCATAAATACGGATTCCATTTTGAGGTTTGAGAATTGTAGGTGAATCGGCTGTGAAAGTTTATGAAATGTTTGGGAAATCTGAAATGATTATCTGGCACAAACCCTGTTTCAGCTTTTGAAATATTGAGGGGGAAAAAAAGGAGAAAAAAATCTTCACAGTGTTTGACCATTCTTGTCACAAATATAAAAAGCAAACGATGAGAAAGATGTTACAAGGTTTAAAAAAAAAAAAAAAAAAGAGAGAGAGAGAAAAAATGTAGGCATTATTATGCTATCTTTCTCTGGCCTGGCATTATGAAAATAGATAACAAATAGTAACTATTGAAAAACAGAGAGAGAGAGAAAAAAAAAAAAATACATGTTAAAATTAGCAAGATGTTATCTAAAGTTTATGAACGAATCTTTTCGGTAGTGGATGCTTCATCTTATGCTTTGTCGCATGTGTTCTGGGAGCGTTAGTCAGTTTTTGAGTCAAACTCACCTTTTTGTTTTTCTCTCTTCTTTCTTTACCAAAGGCATGGCTCATATATAGAGCTTTAGGAGAGGAGAGTGGTTGATCAAATCCATCATTAAAAGAAAGAAAAATTCATGGTGGAAGAGACCATTGTCAAGCCTACTTAATCTGGAACAGCTTAGTTCTGAACAGGATCAAACTAAAATCAACAGAAAAACTTCTACCTCTTGGAACAGCTGACTACACTCTTGGATTAAAAAGAAACGTGAAGCAAATCATGATTGATGTGAAACAGTAGAACTCTGAATGCCATCATTTGTTTTTCTTCTGTGTGGATGATGCATGGTCTTGTGGACCTCTGGTTATCAGTTATTCTACTGCCAGTTAGGAATAAGTGCTTGACTTGGTGTGATGTTAAGTAAGATTTTGAAGCTTTTGTGTGTGTGTTGTTTTTTTTTTGTTTTTCGTCTTTGTTTTTTTCTGCCCAAGCACACTGCTTTTACTCATTCCGCTGGGGAAGTTTGAATTGTTGTCAGCATGTAGTTGGTAAATAGAAATATGGACATGAAACATGTGTCAGCCTGGAAACCCGAGTTACGGCTGCAAGAACCATAGGGTGGACACCAGTTTCACACACAAAGGTCCACTTGTCAGAAGGACTGAGGCAGGTTCTCAGTCCATATAAGCAGAGAAGGCAGCATACGTATGCAAGCACTCGTGTGCCGTGTTTCAAATTCAGATGGATCAGTTTTCAGGCACTGTGTGCAGGTGAAGCTGGCCAACGCAGTGCTGAAGCAGCGTCTTCAACACACCATGGAGGTGAGGGAGACCCTGGACACCATTGTGGAGCAGCTCAGCTCTGCACAGACCACTGCTAGACAGGAGGGGGGTGAGTGGTCCCTCTGCAGCTGTGTGACTTTGGCCCTGATGGTCGACCTCCATTGAGGTGTTGGACGGTTCCACCTTTTTTTGTTTTGTTTTGTTTTGATCTTTCAAGTCCAGAGTTACTCACTCTGCTTAGATCAATTCCATAAATAACAAGTTTGCAAAATGTAGACCAGCCACCTGGCAAAGTGGGTTCGATTCCCATCAGAGTCGTGTGGGATTTTTCTTCCCCTGACAGACTCCCACCCAGAGTTGAGTTTGCTGTGGGCTCAGTTGGGAAGACTGGGACCACACAATCGAGTTTCATCCACTTAATGGATGTGTTTCTGAGAGTGTTGCTCAAATTTCCTGACCAACATTGCAGGTGTCTGTATCTCTTGGGCCTGGTTGACGGCAGAATATATTATGAAAGGAAGTATAGAGTACAGCCCTGTTATGCAGTCTCAGACAGGAATAGAAATCCATAGCATCCTCTCCTCCTCATTCTCGTCGATCAGCCAAAAGAAAAAAAAAAGTCTCAAATTCTGTGGCCCTTCATGCCCCACTCTCATGGTAACCTCAGTTTCAATGTCCTCTCGACATCTGTGGCCTTGGCTTGGTTCTGTCAGGGTCATGGTATCGGCGAGTCCATGGGGGCTGTCATGGGACGAACATGGTGGCGCCCCCCAGAGGGAGAGCTCACTGACGCAGGCTCCATGACCAAGCGATTATTGTCGTCAGCAGGGAGCTTAGTAGGTGGTGTCATGTGTATGTTGGATCAGAACAGGCACCACTGAACACCACCGAAGCGACTCCACAGCGGTGCAGTGTCTCCTCTGGTGGGTTGCCTCTTCACGACTTGATACCGACTGCTCCCTGTGGATTGCTGGTGCTGGGTCTGGGCAGGACTGACCAGGCTGTAGCTGTGGACGGGGTGTGGGAATGACGGGCATGGGGTGCACTGCCACTGAGGTGGCACGGAAGATGGGACAGCAAAAAAGAAAAAGATTTTGCAAAATATTACTTCAGTGAAGTATTTAAGAGACAAAAAAAAAAAAAAAGTCGTAAAGATACTTATTTTGCAGTTAACCTGGAAAAGTTGTGCTAGACTGGAAAAAAAAAAATCCACAGAATGTTGCTAGAGCTTATCTTCTGCAGTGAACACTGCAGACCAACCTTTGGGGTGAAAGAAATGTAAAATACAATATGGCATGATTTTTTCTGTGCAGAGATCTGTTGAACATTTTGAGAGCGGACATGGCGTTGCTAAAGCACACAATGACGAACATTTTGTCTTGCAGTTGTGGACCTGCACGGCTCACTGAGCCACTGCGCAAAGACGGTGCTGAGCACCATCAGGCTGCTGAGCAACATCCATCACTCCCTTGATCAGGTGAGGTCGCACATCGGCATCTCCACATCAACGACAGTCAGGTGAACATAGTACGCTCAGTAATGAGATAGTGTTTGGGTCTTATCGATGAAATCATTGCTGTTGGGAACACACATGTAATGACGGACACATTCTTAGAAAGTAAAGCAGGAAGAAACTCAAGGTCATTTTGGATCCATCAACATTTGGACCGCACCCAGGTCATTATAAGAAAATGTTTTCTCGATACGTCAACATTCAGAGAGCATCCAGGTCGTTATAATGAAATGTTTTCTCAATACGTCAACATTTGGACAGCATCCAGGTCAATATAAAAAATGTTTTCTGGATACATCAACATTCAGAGAGCATCCAGGTTGTTATAATGAAATGCTTCCTGAATACTTTAAAATATTTGGAAATAGTTTGTAAGTTTAAAAGAATCCAAACTTGGGAGAGTCATGTATACGGAAAAGACCTTTCAGCCCATTTCCTGTGCAAAGTGGTAAATTTTCAGTGAAGCCGTTGATGTTATAATACTTGATATTGTGATTGCCCCCACCCCTCCCCAGCCATCCATTCAGACAACCATCAATGTTCTGGGTGTGAAAATCCATTAGAACGTCACTAAAAAAGCAAGGTAGAGAATTTGAGAGAAGTGTGTTGACAGTGTTCACTCATCTGTTCTTTTTTTTTTTTTTTCCATTGTTTACAGGATGGCCCCACACAACCCAAGAAATGCAAGTCTTCTGTGATGTAAAAAAGAAAAAAAAAAAAAGGCAGAAGCAGCATTCCTGCAGTTGCAAAGCTTTCTTGTACAGTGTGGTAATTAGTACTTTAATTCAACAGGTAATTGACATGTCTCTTATCTTTCTCAAGTGTGTTCATGTGTTAATGGATCATGAAATATATGTTCTGCAGTATGCTGCTGCTTTTCATCCCGCATGTCATGAATGATTATAACAGATGCATCAACATGGGGCAAATTGTATTTTAATTTTGGGGAAAGAAAGCCTTTGTTTTTAAATGTTTTTCAGGCACTGTTCAGTGTGACGCATTAAAGTTGAGACATGAAATATGCTGTTGTATATTACGCTCTGTGGATCTGAGACAAAACTGGCATATAATCTCAGCTGTCTCATATACACACATTCCACATTTTTGAATGAATGACAAAAGAACTCTTGTGTCGTACATAAATAAGTTGACTCAGATGCCTTCAATTTCCATTTCATCTGTTAGTAAATTTTATGCATTCACATTACAAGTGGCCCTTGTGTGGATAAGACTTTTGTCATATGTAGATACTTTAAAACCACTTGTCATTTGTAGGTACTCTAAACCAATTGTCATATGCAGATACTTTAAACCACTGGTCATCTGTAGACAACATAAACCATCTCACCTTTTTGAACGGCATTATATAAGATACCATATTCATACTATGAACCATTTAATTTTCAGTAAGAAAACAAAGAGATCAAGACTCATCACATGTTGATTCTATACTTCATATTAAAAAAAAAAAAAAAAGTTACTGCAAATCAGCAAGTCAGTCTTAAAATTATACTTTCCATTGACAAAAAAAGAAAGAAAGAAAAAATACACTTGGTTCATGGCGGTCTACTTTCTAATAAAACCTTTTTTTTACCAAAATTTATTAATATGAATGTGTCCAGATCCCAACCCCGAAAGTGCTTACACAACTTTGCTAACATATGCACTCTGACACACATTAAACCTTTCACAATTGATGTCAGCAAGTTGCATTCTAATCATGCTTTTTGGTGAGGAATATGAAAGACTTTATAGAATTCCACTACATCAGTTGAACATTTTCCTTCTCCGGTGTCCCTTTCTTTTAATATGAAGCAAGTGCTTGCTTTTTTTTCCTTCATGCAGAATATTTACAATGACTTGTATAACTGTGTTGATACTTTGCATCATGTAACATCTGGCAGATGATCGCACCCAGGAAGCAGTACAGTCGATGTGTGTCTGGCACCCACAAGACTTAATCAGCATAACTTGTTGAAGTGGTGTGCCAGCTTTTCAACCCTGTATGTGTGTGCATTGGTGGAGGATTCCATTATATGATATCCTACTATCTTTGAGATTGACAAAAACTCTGGGAAAAAAAAAAATTAAGCCTAACACACTCATACACATACACACACTCTCTCTCTCTCCTTTTGCATGTGAAATGAGATATGGACACACGCCTATATGCGTTCATGCACACACGACCGTCAAATAGTCCAGTGATTGCCCTCTCTCTCTTTGAAGAGTAAAGTGACTAGGCAAGCTAACATTAAACTTCATCACACTTTCTCTGAGTGACATCATAGCATAGGAGGATTAACCAGCGGAACTCAGGGTGTGAGTGTTGAACAAGGTGGCTTAGGCCCGATGGACTATTGCAAACTGGCTAAAAAACATGGAAGGCCTGGAGAGATCCGACATGGTTCATCTGTGGTCAGTTTGATACTTTCCCCTTATCAATACGTCGTTTGCTGGATACCGGCAATACTCCGAGCTCCCCTTGCTCAATACTCCCACTGCTCGATATTCCAGCCACTGCTGTGTGTGTGCTTTCATCATGTTGAATTGTTGCAGGCAAAAGATTTCATTTCGTACCCCTCTTGCCCAGAAGAAGAGGAAGAGGTGGATGGTTCAGCTGGACAGTGTCAGTTTACTGTGAGTTTGCCAAACCACCCTTTTCCACACACACACCTGTCCAAACAGTGCTTTATCTATTCAGTGTGGAACATCACCAAACATTGGATGACCCCTCCCCCCAAAAAATTTGGTAGAATGGGAGGTAACTCCCCCCCCCCCCCCCCCCCCATTATGGATAGGCGCCAGAGTGATCTCTCTTAGTGAAATCATAATATTCAGCTCTTTCTCAGCTAGATCTGTTTTCTCCTTTTCCTTGGTGAAAGAACTTGGGGGGGCTGCACACGTTTTCCTCTGCCAATGGACTCGCACAAATGACAGTTCTGTTTGCCTTTTCCTCGAAGGGAAGTTTCTTTTTGGCAACAGTCTAGAGGAATTTGGATGAGAATCCCTAGAAATCACGCTTGTTTCTAACTTCTCTACATTCGTCTGCTTCACATTTTGCTATAGCTTCACCCATGTCCTCTTTGAAATTATTGTCTGCTTCAGCTTCTTGAATTTGTTATCTGTGCCGCAAGGTGTTCAGCAGAAGCTTTGCCATAGACCTACATTTTCTGTACAATGTTCTTCATTTGCACCGTCCAACTTGTGTGCGGTGTGGTCCAGTCAACTCCCATTCGGTACATACTTCGACCTTCGCCTCAATATTGTAGATGATCTGCCAGGTTTGGCAAGGGAATTGGCCACCTCTCCCAGCCAATCCCATTATACTTCAGTCCCGAGGTCAGCTGAGATATGCCAGCATCTTCCTCCACCCATTCTGTGCTTCAAACCCTCAGCGCCTCCCAGTGAACGAGAAGCAGCTGGTAAACTAGAACTCAGATGAGTCGTTGAAATATATGTGACTGTGACGTTGCACAGGTTTGGGTTGCAACCAACAGGGAGTTGATCCAGCAAGGGTTTCCTGATACAAAAGGGAGAGCCTTGGTCGTGGCTGGGCGGATAGAGGATTTTCCCTGACTGCTGCAAACGCAGATATGTTCGATGCGAGTGTGGGAGAACGTGTCTCAGAAGAGGAAAAAGTGTTATTTGATAATGAATGTTTGAGGACTTTCATGTGTCAAATTTTGAAAGTTCACTAACTAAAACAGCTATCAATAGTGCTTGATTAGTGATTCAGGACACTCCCCCTCATTTTTCTATCTACCCCTCCCTTTTCTATGCATGGGGGAGAGCGTGCTAAGTCAACCTTTCCTGATGACTATCTTTTGGATGACGTAAATCTGTTGCCCTCCGCAGACTCCAAGTTTCTCAGATTCTGGAAGATTTATTCACTTCTTTGGATTCTCTCTATATTCCATCTTCCAACCTTCTGCTTTTCAGGACGTATATCCTGAAAACTTAATGATCATAAAGAATATTCAGCTTATAGTATGCTATCCCGAATATATCAGTGTCTTTGAAGTTATCAATATTCAGGCAATTGTTTGGACAGGTCTGTATGAGAAAAAGGAGTTTTCGCTACTAAAAGTTGTTTTATAAGTCTAAAAACTAGGATGCACTCCCACCATCCAGCCAGCAGAGCCGAGAAAAGGTGCAAAAACTAGAGCTGAATAGAGTGAACTCATAAAGGGAGGTCACTCTGGAGCCTATCCATTATTGAGGTTACCTCCCAATCTTCCAAGCTAAGTAGGGATAAGGCATTTGTCTCTGGTCAGTTAAGTGTATTGTAAAACTAGATAGCATTTCTTTCAGAGAAACAGGTAAGAGAGAGAGATGGGGGGCTGAATATTCATTCTGTAATTCTATCTCTTTGACACACACTCTCATTCTGTGTCTTTCTATCGCTCTCCCACTCTTTCTGTCACAAACACATGCACACACACTCGCACTCACTCTCATATGCGATCGCACACACATGACAGATAACAACCCTGATTGCACCCTGTGTGTGTGACAGAGAAAGAAAGGGAGAGAGACACAGAGTTTGTGTCTCAGAAAGAGAGAAATACAGAATGAGTATTCAGCTGACGCGCATTCTCTTTCTCTTTCTGAAGTGTAGGGAGATAAAGACCGTTTCACATTCAGAAGTGGACCTCATAGGACCATTTCACATTCAGAATGACACCAAATAAATTGTTTGGTACTACTAAAAAAAAAAACAGTTCACTCTCAGTATCAGACCAAACAAGAACAAGGCTTTTATCTTTTGTAGGTGCTATACTTTATCTTGAAACAAGAGCCGATTTAATTCAAATCGGCATGGCAGTCTTGATACTATACTTTGCCTCTGAAAATGAAAATCGTTCAAGTCAGCACAGCAGTCTATGTCAACAGTCTAGTTAACATTTCTTTTTTTCTTAAATCGTTTATCTACATACATGTACCCACATATACACAGCTGTACTTATGCAAGCACCCACATACAATGCACCTTTAACAAGCACTGACATCAACAAGCTTTATACAAGTCATGCCTTTTTTGCAAGAGAAATATGTAAAACAACATAGGATTGCACCATTTCAGTTGCCCATTTCCCTTCTCCAGTATATATTTTCCTGTTAATAGGAAGCAAGTAATTACATACTTCTCTGTATGCAAGATATTTACAATGACATAAGCAACTCTAAAACTTCATAACACAGGAAACCAAAAAAAAAATGATTCTCATGTATGAAACTACACAACATTTTCATATTACTGCACATTGGTACTGAACATCAGATTATAACTGCTTCCATTTATTCCCCCTTCACACAACACTTTTAGTCTTCACAATCCCTTTGTGGTACTTAACTCGCTGATAATACTTTTCATGTGATGATATTCTGGTCAACATCTAGTTCAGTTCATGTTAAAGCCCATGGATTGGGAGGGGGGGGGCATTAAACCCATAAGGGCTGCATAATGCACTGAATCCACAGTCAATAAAGTACAAATGTTCTTTTGAGAAAAGCATGAAGTTTTAAAAAAAGGACTGATCTTTTGTGAGCACTGTTGATTGTATATCCGAGTTTTGTTGGGTCTTTTCCATCATGCAGGCAGACACACACTGTGAGATTACTTCTTGAGTCAAGTCAGGATAAGAACAATTTGAACAATACATGCAAAAAAGATACATGCTTGTTCCAGCTCTAATCGTACCTTTCAGAGGCTTTCACACTATCCTCACACACACACACACACACACATACGCACAGAGAAAAATACCTCCCGTTCACTCTACTCTAAACTTGGGGGGGGGGGGGGGGGGGGGGGGGGGGGGTCCAGTAATGCCAACTTTCCAATGGACTTTTAAATCACAGCCAAACACGATACAAAACTTTCATTTTCACATGCAAAAAAAAGTCTTACCTTTCAGAAGCTTTCACTATCCTCACACAAACACACATACACACAGACAAAAAAATACCTCCCGTTAACTCTAAACGGGGGGGGGGGGGATCAAATAATGCCAACTTTCCAATGGACTTTTAAATCACAGCCAAACATGACACAAACTTTCATTTCCACATGTGCAAAAAAAAGTCTCACCCTCCCACCCCTCTTACCCACCTGTACTTTGTTACATCACCAAAAGCAGTGTATCGATAATATGAGCGGTGCTTTCAATGGCCTGATGACAGTGAGAAGTCAGATGGCTCTGTCTACCAGTCAGGGAAACTAAGGCTACCTGATTCTCTGAAGAGAAAAAAAAACAAAACTTGCAACTGGTAGCTGCTATGACCCGATTCATCAGTTAAGTTCCCAACAAATGGTTTTTGTATGTAAGAGAGAGTTCCCTTCTGTATTATGCATGCATCCAGCCTGAATGACTGCGAGGACAACAGCATGTAAAGGAGGCACAAGGTACGGCTGAGGGATGACAGGATATCAGAGGCCTGAGACGACGGAAATGAGCAATACCTTGTACACAAGACACATCTCGGCAATCCACCAAAACATAATGTTACCTTCCTCAGAAAGTAGTGGAGAGAAGATATCGGTTGAGCATACATTAGTATTATAATGAATAATTATATAGCACCTATTCTCGGCTAGAGACTAAGCTCTCAACGCTTTACAATCCACACTCGTTTACAAAACGGGCTGCCTACCTGGGTAGGGCTGACTAAACAGCTGCCAGCTGGCGCTTCATTCAGTCGTTTCCTGTGTCATTCAGTCTTTATCATTCAATATCGTTCACTCACTTTCCTTACTTCCTTCATTCTTTCCATTTCTTACGCAGGGTGCATGCTATGTGTAACCAACCATACCAACAGCCAAACTGCCTTCTCTTCTGAAAGCTGGTGATGGGATTTTACATATCTCCACTCTGATAATCTTCATAAAATGTATTGTTCGTACGTTGAATCCCCGCGGAGTGGAACAAAACAAAAGAAGCTAAAACTGACCACACTATTGCCCAATGCAAACCATCGCAAAAGCATATACATATTCCCATGTTAAAAAAATGACCCTCCAAAACTCACTGATTCAGATGAGACAAAAAACACACACACACACACGAGAAAACAAAAAAAAAAAAAAAAAAAAAAAGGTGAGACTGCACCTGTCCACTCTTGTCTTTATTCACACTTGCACACACAGAGCAGAGCAGCAGGCACACGTACGTGAACAACCAGCTAAAAAATCACAGGTGTGTTTGGTCTTCTGGGTTCCTTTACAGGTTTTACATTACTTCATGTTATCAGACAATAAACAGCCAGCCAGACAATAGAGAAACAGCCACTCATCCCCCCCCTCCACCCTCCTCGACACACGCTTGCTGTGGTTTCATGCAGTCAACCAATGCATTCTCAACCAATGCTTTCTTATGGGCTTCATGCTGATGAGAAGTTGATCTCACCTAGCATGCTAATAACCACACAAAACGAGGTGCAGTAACACAGAAAAGTGAATTTTCCACAACCATGTCTTCTTCAGATGTCACAAATTAAACACATAAAAATGCACAAAACAATAATCCCGACATGGTTTTCAGCAGTGAATGAAAACAAATTTGTCAGAAATTCACTTACTCATGTTGTAATGGGTATTAAGCCTGTCCCTGGAGATCACTGCTCATGAGAAAAACCAGGAAACTGGGAACCCAGGAAAGTAAAGAGTAATTTTACTGGGAACCCAGGAAAGTAAAGAATAATTTCACTTGGAACACAGGAAGGTAAAGAATAATTTTACTGGGAACCCAGGAAAGTAACGAATAATTTCCTAGGAACCCAGGACAGTAACAAATAATTCTACTGGCAATCCAAAAAAATAAAGGACAATACATAATATTACAGATATCTGATTTTCCCCCCTCAATTAACCCAATTCAAAACTACAAAGAGACAGCACATCAATCAGAAAAGTTACAAAAAACATAAATAAGAGAATGAAAAAGTTAAGGAAGCAGTATTCTGTACCTTGCTTTGTGTGTTTCGTTATAGTCTGGCTTCTTTTCAATAACACTGTGGAAGTCTGTTTCAATGTTATTACACATAAACAAACATGAACTTTTAACTTATCAGACATCTGCTCCTCTAAGACTTGAAGCATGCATATCCTCTTTCTCTCTCTCTCTCTCTCTCTCAATATACATTCATGTCTGTGAAAAGAAAGAAAAAGACATTAACAACTTTAGGTGTCAGCCAGGGTCACTTCTTGAGAGCGGCAACACCAAGACCAATCAGACCTCCCACAAGTACTGCAGCTCCCCCAACAATGGCCATTCCCATCAGACCATCTGCAAAGGATAACGGTACATGCTACCACTCAGTGAATGGCCTTTTCCTTTGTCTTTTGCATTAATGTGAATACAGAAGATTAAATATACTCAACGTTATCCCACACACACTCATGCACATATACATTCACACACAAACATGAATAAATAATTGATATATAAACTGTCAAAAACAGATTAAACAACAGAGCTGTAAAACAAAAACAAAAACAAAAAAAGGCTTCAGCAGCAGCTGCAAGAATATTCTTCCAGACAAACACAGGCTCCTGAACTGTGTGTGAGGCTGCCAATGTCTAGGCCTACTGATTGCTTTGTGGCAACCAGTATACCAAGGTTAAGTTAAACTACATTTTTTTTTTCTTTGTTATGCTGACCAGTGTGGGTGGATGACGAAGGCAATGCTACGGATTTCCATTCCATCTGAGACCGCACGACAGGGCTGTAGTCTGCCCTTGCTTTCATAAAGATATATCTAGGCATCAAGCGGGCCTGAGAGATACAGACACCTGTGCTGTTGGTCAAGAAATTTGAGCAACACTCTCAGAGACACATTCATTAAGTGTATAAACTCGACTGTGTGGTCCCAGTCTTCCCAATTTATCTGTAGCAAACTCAACTCAGGGTAGGAGCCGGTCTGGGCAGAAAAATCCCACTGAAGTTAAACTACAATCATGATTTATTTAGTCTTTATTCTGTCGTTTTTGTTTTTTTTTCCCCCCTTTATGCTTACTTTTTCTAACTATGTGCAGCAGCCAGAGCCTAATAAAGTTGATCGATTCATTCAGATTTTTTTTTTCTCTCTTTATGTTTTCTTTTTTTTTCTGGGAAAACGTCTTCTGTGCATTATGCGTCTGGGTGGATGTGTGTCAGGGCTGCTGATTCTTTCAATGATTTTACACATCTCATGTTAAGGTGGTGAACAGAGCTTCACAAGGCCTAAGGTATACACATTTTTATTCAATAATATTGTTAAATAACAATAGGTGGTTGGCAGTGCAGAGTACAATGAGAAAGAACAGACACTGTATGCTGCAGTGGATCTCAAATGACCACAGCAAGCCTCTTCTACGAGTGGTTTCATCCAGGTGTCAATCAGTACTGAATCTTAACATGAGGCACCACACACACACACACACGCACACACACATGCACACACACACACACACACACACACCAATCATTAAACGCACACTTCATTCATTAAGAGTAAACGCCTTATGAAGGTGAGTAAACAATGGAATGATTTCAAAGGGAATGCACTCGCCTGCTTCCATTTTCTTCTTCGTGACGTAGGCGTGAAGCCGCTTGGCGTGCTGGTGTCTGGGTTCTAAGTGCAACACCGCGTTGACATACTTCAGCGCTTCTTGGTATTCCTGGCAAGCGTTAACCATCAAACATGTGCAATAATTCAATGACATACTTCAGGGTTCTTGGTATTCCTGGCAAGTGTTAACCACCACACATGTGCAACAATTCATTGACATACTTCAGTGGTTCTTGGTATTCCTAGCAAGTGTTAACCATTGTACATGTGCAATAATTCATTGACATACTTCAGTGCTTCTTGGTATTCCTGGCAAGTGTTAACCATCATACGTGTGCATACTGCACTGACACACTTACAAATGTGCAATACTATGTTGACATACTTATACATGTGCAATACTGCGTTGACACACTTACACATGTGCAATACTGTGTTGACATTCTTCGGTGCTTCTTGGTATTCCTGACAAGTGTTAACCATCATTCACACACCATTTGCACTCTTTGAGAAACACATGCAAATGTTCTTAGACATACAACACACACACACACACACACACACACACACACACACACACACGTACGTGTGCATACATGCACATGAGCGTGTGCACACACACGCACACTCACACACATTCTCTCTCTCTCTGCATTTGTATGTGAGTGTGTGTGTGTGCATGGCACTTTATATTGTAATAATAACAAATTTTCAGGACGTATACACCTAGAGCCAACATGCTATAGATGAGCTAGTGGACACTGAACCTATGTCCACCACAATGAAACTGATCAGTTGTTCCCACACCATGACGTCATGCTGCCAGCCATTTCTTTTAGAAACCTTTTATTATCTTAATGGGCCACACATACTTTCACTGGCAATGATGTCAACTAGCTTGCAATCTGCTTTATTTTACACCATTTGTTTCAGAGGCAGCTGTGTCTCTGAAAAATTCTTGGATATATATTGCACTGTATTGGAATGCCTGTGTTATAATTGTGATGCAATCTTTTTTTCTCCAGCTAATCCTGATATGTGCCCTCCCCCCCCCCCCCCTTTTCCACTTCCCACCTTCTCTTTTTCTCTTCTTCTTCATTACATGCACTTGCATTTTCACGGGGGCAAAAATGTATTAAACTGTTTATTATTAAAAAAAAAAGAAAGATCCAGCTGCAAAGTGAGACGACTGCAGGCAGAAATCTAAACAAATTTCAAATGTAATCAATAACACACACACCCCCAAAAAAAAAACAACAACAAAAAAACATAGACAAACAAATCAAATTAAAAATAGAAGTTTTCAGTGTGTGTTCCCTCTGCTTGGCTTGGTACCACGCCACCACACACTGGTCACATATATGTCTCCACATCCTACACAAAGCCAGGACTGACTTCAGAGGCAGTGCCTGCTCCAGAGAGGCATGGCTTACTTTCAGTCTGGTGCATCCAACAGCAATGTAGAACAGGTAGTCTGTTATGGGGGCGTCATCTTCTTCACTCCGCAAAAGGTCTGGAAGAAAAGCAAAAGGAGCAGATGTTTTAGGCACTGAAAATCTGCCTTCTTCAACATCGCCTTGAGCATTAAAAAAAAAAAAAAAAGCAGCAATAATAGAATATGTGGTGCATATTTTTGATACACCGTTATACTACCATTAATGCCACAGAAAAATCTGGTCGTTTGCACATGAATGCAAATGCAGAATATTGCATGACTTTTACTTCTCTCTCAAGCTGTCCTTAAAATCTGTAAATTTGAGTACACATAACCTCTCGTTTTATAACATGCAAAATGATATGTACTTCTACATGCACATTTACACACAAACTCATGTAAATTGAATAGTAAAAATCACAAACTCATGTAAACACACAATGTCTGTGAGCACTCATACTTGCACATATGAATTTCACATACATACACATATATATATATATATATATATATATATGCAAATAAACGTTAAATGCACAGACACAGGTTCCATGTACACCCAGAGGCATGACACTGAACACTGAAGGCAGTGAAGCATGACAATACACTGACATGATCACACACACACACACACACACCTCCCCTCCAACACACACAAACACACAACACAGAGAAGCCAGGCATACCTTTCAGGAGAGCAACTCCTTCCCTCATGTCTTTCTGGTAGCGACTGCGCGCACCAAGCAGACACCATAGTCAAACTGCGTCTTCTCCCCCACACAGCCTCTGTGGACCTGCTGGTTGAAGACTCTCTCGTACTTCTGAAAGGGGGATACAACACACATCGTTAGGGTGATACAACATACATTGTCAGGGCGAATAGCACACATTGTCAGGGTGATACAACACACACTGTTAGGGTGATACAACACACATTGTTAGGGTGATACAACACACATTGTCAGGGTGATACAGCACACACATTGTTAGGGTGATACAACACACACCGTTAGGGTGATAAAACACACATTGTTAGAGTGATACAAAACATTTTGTCAGGGTGATACAGCACACACATTGTTAGGGTTATACAACACACACTGTTAGGGTGATACAACATACACTGTAAGGGTGATACAACACACATTTGTTAGGGTGATAAGCACACATTGTTAGGGTGATACAACACACACATTGTTAGGGTTATAATACAACACACATTGTTAGTTTTTATGGTTGAACACTGTCTCGCACCTCTGAAAGGTAGTACATCACATGTTAGGGTGATACATCACACACTGTTAGTTTTATAGATCTCAAACGGTCTGCAAACCACAACTGACCTGCAATACACCACCACTGAAAAAAAGAGACCTTCGTAATGATAGCAGACATTCACAGAAAACAAAAACAAAATATTTGTCTTTTTTTTTCTGAGGAAGATTTTTTTACATTCTCAACCACAAAAACAGAGGTTACCTCTCCCAAAAAAGATCGCTAGTTTCAGTAGTTCCAGAGTTACCTGCCAGTGCAGGCACCTTCAGGAAACTCTCAATGTTTACTACTTTAGAAAAAGTGTCACTGTTTGCCACTAACAGAGGTAAAACATTCATTAACTGCTCCTTTGAGAAGTATAACATTTTTTATTCTGAGTCCTTACCTACTTTTCTAACATTTAAACTGTTTGCAACTAGGCATAGAATAAAATGCAGTTTTTGTTGTGTACCACTTCAGAAATTTATTTCTTTCTTTCATGTTCCCGGCCATGCTAGATCCTCCTCATGGTTAGTAAGGCAAAGTCCACAGTCCACTGCAGAGAACCCGCCAGTCCTCACAGCTTCTCCTGGACCTCAACTGGACTAAGCCATGTCTGGCATTTCAAGACTTCAAAGGGAGGGGCAGGACTGTAAGATGTGGGTGGGAGTTTGGGAGCCTGTGCCACAACGGCACTGGTCAATATGAGAGAGTTTGAGACGCGAGAGAAAACCACGACTGGTGTAGATTAGGTCTGTTTAATAAAGAAAAAAGAAAAAAAAAAACATTTCTACCTTGTACTGTTTCCGAAAACAATTTAAACACTGCTGATTGAAATTGTTCACTTTTGTAGTCTTTTCAGGCCACTCAAATCTCTTACAGTTGACAATTTGTGGCTTTCTCAAGCATCTTGACTCCATTTACAATTCATGACACAAAAGACATCATAATGCCCCTCTTTCCCCCCCCCCCCCCCCCCCCCTCTCTTCTTCAAAAACTGAAGCCTATGCATGATGTTCAATCAGGTAAGTTGAAGGCTGAACAAATAGCACTAACCTACATCTGTCCATCACTGAACCAGTTTAACTGATGCAGCAGAAGTGTCACAATATACCATGACCAACCCATATGGCACTGAATTGAATGTAGTATCATGGAAACTTGCACTGGAAGAAATGAGAGATGATACAAGGCTCAAGGTGATTAAATGTTTAGAGATTTTTTTTCCCCGTCCAGCGGTCTGTCTTTGTCCTTGGATGTTATTCCTGCCTCTGAAAGTCAGGTGGTTTTCTTGCAAATCTTCGCAGCCAACCAAAAGTTCTCCAACCTGAAGCAGCCTGACAATGCTTCAATGGTCCAAAGTTATACATTACAAAATCAAGTAAAGTTCCTTGGCTTTGCAAGTTAGATGAACCTTGGGGGTAAAAGAACCCAGGCAACTTTCAAACTTCTTATAGCTCCTTAAAAAAAAAAAAAAAAATCACACATGCTTTGCTGATGATAAACGGTAAACTTACTCTCAAACTGCTTGTAGTAAAGGGTGAAAGTCCTGCAGTCCAGAAAATTTCAGAGGTATTTTCTTGTAATAAATATGAAATTCATTTTTCAGTCTATGAAACAATGGCACTGATTTTGCAGTGTACAGATTACAATGTCTGATTCCTCCTTATGACAAAAATGAAGCAAAATCTCAGGGATTTATACAGAAAAGTTTCTCTTCATCAGCGCACAAATCAGTGAGATCTAAACAAGCTGGGGCCTCTGAACTAAGAAATTGCCAATAAGTAATGTCTGAGGTTATATATGAGCCCCAGTTTGTATCAATCTTGATTTGCTCTGCCACAAAGAGAGCTAAATTCCACATTCACTTTTTCAATCCATGAGATTTTCCAAGAAGCATTTTCATCAATAGGAGAGCCACACACTGTTCACTGCTGCAAGATCTAGCATTAGCAGTGATATAGTTTGTCAAGATAATGACATTAACAGTTTGTCGACATATCAACATTAACAAAGAAACAAACAAACAAACGAAAGCAGGAAAGTCAGTCGCCTCGTTTCGAAAGCGTGAAAACTGAACTGTGAAAAGAATGGCTGTGACTGGACAGTTCCAAAGTTTGTCGACATAACTCAGTAAAGAAAATGAGACTATGAAATATTCAAAGAATGTGGGTCTATGGAATATTCAAAGAATGTGTGTGAATAGAATGGTAGTAAAGTTGTATAGTACACACAGTCTTAGTGATCACGGCGATAACGAAACTAAAACACTAAACCAAATAATTTTGATGAAGAAAAAAAAGCAACGAAAAACAGCAAGTCCGTTATACTGGTGAAATTTCGACAACCCATCCGAACTACCCCGCAGTGTGATCTATCCTTTAGTGAACTGATAATTCTATGCAAATACATCGGTTATAGCTATATTACCTTCAGTTCTTCTGGATCGATGTCACCCTTGATCAAGGCGTCCATATTGACTCTCTTTACACTTTCCTTGTTTTACACCAAAAAGAGTCAGATAAGGGAAACTAATCTGAATGTTAGTTAAAAGCCACAGCGGCAAACAAGTACGAGACATTCACGCATCGTCTGTCGTTAGAAATGTCTTAAGAACACATCTTTGTCAAAAATTCACTTGTCTCTTTCATATTGTGTATCAAATAATTATGCATTACTTTGCACCTGACTTTTTGTGTCTTCATTTGTATTTACTTTGTTTTCAGTGATGGTGGAGTTCTTTCAAATTAACGTAAACGTCCTGAGGCATATTACGCTGCTATGATGAACAACAACAACAAATCATCTGTGCCATCATGGTCTGCGCTTATTGAGACTTAGTTTTGATTTCTTCTCCACATCTGTGATGATGGTCGTGTTTGTGTCCAAGTCGCTAACATTGGCAAGTCGATGGGTTCGTCACTGGATGGGCATGTGGTGGTCCTGGGTGAGTTTGCCCAGGAAATCTTTGACTTAAAAAGTTCTATGCGACACTGGCAGAGCTCATGGGTTGCCTCTTGACGACTTGACATTTGACTCTCCTGTGGAGGGCCGGAAACTGCAATTGGACGGGGGATGACATGGGGGGCAATTCATCTTGGAGAAGGGAGTCTTGTGGTTGAAACTGGCCTACATGCGTGCTTAGTTTGTTGGTTGGGTCATTCCCTGAGCGAGATGATTGAAGGTTTGAACAGTATCAGCTGTAGTTCTATGCAAGATTGACTTAACCCTCAGCAGTGCAGTGTCCTCTCCGATGGGTTGCCTCTTGACGACTTGACATTGACTGCTCCCTGTGGATGGCCGGTGCCGGGCTGCGGCGGGGCCGACCGGGCTGTGGCTGTGGACGGAGTGTCGGGATGAGCGGCGTGGGTGCACTGCCTCCCAGGTGGCGCAGAGGTTGAGACAGAAAAAGAAAAAGACTTAACCCTTGATTTTAGATATAAAAATGAGCAGATGCAAAATGTTAACTGTGTTGTTTTTTGTTTGGTACTATCAAACCCTTGAGTTTCAGATAAATGGAGTACATAAATCCAAAGGAGAGTAAAACAACCCCCCCCCCCCCCCCCCCCTCCTCCACACACACACACACAGAGAGAAAATGTTTATACTAGCTAATTTTAAGACCTCAGTTAGACAAATCAAGCAACAATAGCAGTCACTTTAAATCACAAATCGCACTGTTACAAATTTAAATGACTTTAACTCATCAAATGACCCTACCTTCAAACTTAAAAACACAGATGGACTAATTCCCACATAAAGCAGAAAACCTACTCTTTGATAAATTGCCTGTCAAGGCTATCCACCTGTGCCTACAGGGATTTTTCTGTTAGAGATTTCCTTCAGTTTGACTGGTCACCCTTTCAGTACAGGCTAACGCACTCAGTCAGTGCGGGTTTGGCATCCAAGTTTTCTTCTCCTGGACTATGTTGGTCTGCGGCACCTTCTTTCCAGTTATCCGGTGCAACCTTCTCAGAGGGGATGCGCCTCTTCGCTACATATTCTAAGTACGAGTTTTTTTGTTTGTTTGTTTGTTTGTTTGTTTTCTTCCCAATCTTCCGAGATTAAGCAGAGAATAAATATATAGGTTTGCTTTCATTTAAGAAAAAAAAAATTGTGATGGTGTGGAGAGTAAGGGGTGTGCAGGTGAAGACAGGCAGATGGCAATGCGTAGAAGCCAATGGACAGCAGCCAGTCAAGAAGACACGGAGGACGAGGTGTAGTTTCTCTTTTTATTTCTTCTTCCGCGCCCAGTCGCTCACATCAGGGAATACTGATCCATTCTCACACAATGCTCTACTTTTATAAAAATGTACCGGGCCGCAGAGCCAACAACACGGTGCCAGAGACGAAACGGGCCTCGCGAGGCCGCAGCCAACAGAAATGTGTGTTTTCTACCGCAGCTTCAGTGTTGTCTGGCTCGCTGTCCGTAACACATACTTACCATCGATGAAAACCTTAGAACCCAAGGAATAAAATGCAGTAGGCCTAAGTCACATCTGACAATTTTGTTCCTGTACTAAATCATTGCTGATTAATGTCCCAGAGTGAAGCCACTTTTAACGCGTTTGCGTCATATTTTCCTCTACTTCGATACAAAAAACTGAAGAGCGTGAAATAATTTTACAATGAATGAATAGCTGGAATTTCGCTCTTTTCATACATATAAACTTCATTTTCCGAGACAGTGTCGAAGTGGGAGAATTCTGTTACTAAAAATTAAGCTTACTAGAAAACACAGCTGACTTTTCATTTCGCCGGGCCGTCGGCGCCTACTTTTGATACAATTTTCAACTGAAAAATACTGTGGAAATGGTCTGTTAAATAATACATTCTACACATTCTCAGTTGTATTCATACAGAAATGGAGTCATTAGCAAGATTTCGATCGGGAAGTCCGAATTTTGTAGAATGATAATTTGGATCAAAACTCGACAATGAACGAAGAAGGCGACTTGCTCAAGGGAACCGGTGTCGTCAGTCATTTCATATAGTCGCAGGCCTGTGCGGAAAAGATCCCAAGCATGCGATATACGAAATGAGAGCTTATGGACATTACTTTTAACATGCGTTTTCAGATTCTTCGGTTTTCCTCTTACTTTTTGTAAAATAAAAAAATTATTCAATGTTCATTCGGCGGACAATTGAAAATGGCGCCAAGATTGCTTGTGCAAAATACCAGTTTAGAGAAAATATGGGCTTCTCAGGCCAGTACGGTTGTAATGAATGATATACATTAATTTTTGTGACTTCAGCGACGTACATACAACTATGTTGGTTCTGAGGTATTCATAATTTAAAGAATTTACACAATAAAAATGAGATTCCACCAAGGGAGGTAAGGGGGAAGATAACTCTTGAACAAAACATTTTCATCCACGAAAGGTAACCAAAAGAAATGTATACATACACTGTTAACACCCGCTGCAAACAAACAAACAAAACAAAAAAACAAAAAAAGAAGAAGAAGAACAAAAAGAAATTGACAGATTAAGTAACATTCGTTCCTTTTTCAGTAATGGTAGTAATTTCAACATTTGATGGAAAAGAAAAAAATGTACTTAACTGCTTGTCTGTTTATCCCTAGGTTGTTATAACACAGTATTCATTACCTTTCAGTGTATTCAATCGCACCCACAATATTTATAACCTTTCTTTATTTTGGAACCATTTTTGATACATTATTAAGTAAAAACAAACAAACAAAAAAGTACCATTACTTCACAAGTTTCCGTGAACACATCATTCTATTATTATATTTCAATCTTCACTTGAAGCTGACTGACATCATGAATTCTTCAAATGAAATGACCCGCAACTTTCCCATCAGTTAAAAAATGAATAGGTAATCAGAAAATAAGTAATTGAACTGAAAAATACAAGACCTTAGTTCTTCAAATTGACAACTACCACAATTAAAACGGTTCCAAGTCACTCAGATAAAGGATTTCACATATAAAAAACAAATATACACATTCACAAAAATCAACCTATTAAAAAAAATCATAAGGCATACCAACACTACAGAAGAATTGGCATAAGGCATATTAACACTCAAGAATAGCACACCCCCCTAGTGTCTACAAATTTACAATTTCAAAAAATGAATCCCTGATTCCATGTATGGTAAGGTAATATTGCTTATAGCTCAGCAACCCCAAGGGGCATATCAGGGTTGTCATTGTCAAGCTCGCTAAGACCTGAACTGGAGTGGAAAGACAGAGAAATAGACCTATCAGTTCTAGCGCCCCCTTTTCACTAATTAAATGAGAAATCCTTGAACAGATGTCATTCACCCGAATTCTATTCTCTTTCATTCACACATTCATGTCCTAAACAAAACATCATGACGCATCATACACATTGATTACAAAAGAAACCCACGTAGCGCCACCCGAGGCGGCATCAGAGAAACATAGTATTACACGACGTAAAATTATGTAAAACTTCAAGTGCGCGCAAAGGAACGATCCACAGAAGGTATCGAAGAATAAAGTTCCAGAACGAAGAACACAAAGGAACGATCGGCAGAAGGTATTGAAGAATAACGTTCCAAAGCGAAGAATGACGTAGGTGGAATGTAGTCAACGACAAACAGAAGGAAAAATATCTTGAAGTCTCCAGACTACTTCTTTACAATCAATTCGGCACTCGTGAAGAGGAAAACACCATAGTCACACCAAATGCCACAAAGATGACACTCGTATCACACAACACCACCTAAGCACGTTACTGGTTCCAAACTTGACTTGAAACACTTCGATGAATGAACGTAGACGGATGACCGCGATTACACTGTAACATTGAACTGAAACGAATAGACGATGTAACTAAACGATGCCGACGACTGGAAATGAACAAACTTTGGGAAGCTGATGAAGCAGGAGGCTTGTAGCATACTAGAGGATTATCAGAAGACAGCTGCAGAGAATCCCCACCAGCCATACTTGCTGAAGACGAATGACGGCGAAAAGAAGGCTAACACTGGTAAGCTGACGAGACAGAGGACGTGTATATTGCAGCGGCGGACTGACTCGCCACCCAACTCCCTGGAGGTCGATTCAAGGGCAACGAGTCAGCACTTGACCACTGAGTCTTGCAGGAAAACTGCAGCTGAGAACGCCCATCAACTACGCTCACTCCGCACGTCGTGACCGGACCGTCAGTCTAGTAGAAGAGTCGCCCGAAACCTGAAGCATCTGCGACTCCTTGATTAAGCCATACGGTCACAAAACCCAGAAGACCAAACAACCAGTATCATCCTCATGTCCGATGGTATTTCTTACACTCCACACACCGCCCCGTCTGCGTCTCTTCTCCCTTGAACCGCACACCCCCATTACCACAAAACAAAAATGACGTAAATCATTTTTACATCATTGGTTGCGTCATATCTGTGATCTTTATCATGCTTTTTTTTTCTTGTAAGATCAGAGGAAGAAGAATTCCCAAAATATGTTTACATGCAAAAAAACACCTCAATATGGGTCTGAGCTGTTGCACACAAACAAAAAAAGCCCGTATCCATAAATATCCATGCCTTATAGCTATATACTTATTATATACAATCACATCAACCTAACCAGGCTAGTCAATAATAGGTGTGCATGCCTTGGACTAAACAAGGATACATAGGACACATGGTGCTGTACACTGATGACTGGAAGCACCACACATAAGAACAGAAATGCAACCTACCCCTACCGACTGAGAGGTACAGAAGGTTACAATACTAACATAGACACATTGAAAACTATTTCACCTCTAGGACACAAAGTCCAACTACAGGTAAAAATCACTAACCAGAGACTGGCTTTAACCACCCTAACCGCAAACCGACTGTAGCAGCAGAGAGGGGAACTAAGCATCATCCACACAGATGAACCGACTGTGGCAGAGAGGGGAACTAAACACCAGCTGACTCCTCTCTACCTAGCAAGCTAACACAAGTTAACAGACCACTGTTCGCATACAATAATCAATCAACAAACGCATTACAGATAGCAAAATACACACCTAGCACAAAAGGCACGTAACAAACACAAACACATGCCCAAATGAACAAACCTAGGCATGTGATTTTGTCCTAGATGGTCAAGGCTTTACTGGCATACTATCCTAATTAAACTCTCTCGTCCTTAAATGCAAAGTGAGGAAAAAAACAAACAAACAAACAAAATAAAAATGAACAAAACTGCCGTGACAGTCATTGCGCTTAATTCCATGTAAGAGGCCAATAAAATCAACAATGTCTTACTGATCCACTGAATACGTCTTTCCTGGTTTAAAAAAAAAAAAAAAAAAAAAAAAAAATTGCTGCCACTCATTCAGACAATTGCTGCTAATCATTCAGAAAACTGCTACTAATTATTCAGAGAAAACCAGAAAAATGTACCAGTTCATCACAGAGATCAACAGGCCATGTTTGTTTTCTTGTACAAAGAAAAAACAAATTGCAGATGATAATTTGCACAGTGAGACAGTTTGATTAAATTTGTCAATACATGCAGATCAACTGAGTTTGTCAAAAAAAAAAAAAAAAAAAACTCTAATCAATTACATCACAGATCACCCAAGTAAGATTGTTAGGGAGAAAAATAAGAACTTTGTTGCCCATCATTTACACAATAAGAGACCAACAAAAGTCTCCAGTACATTACATATCAATTCAGTATTTCATTTGAAAAAAGAAAACTTTTGCCAATAAAGTTTGTTGACAGTCACCAGGCACATTTTTTAACACAGCAAATTACTTCCCTTAGTACTTTGGTAAAGTGACAAGAAATTTCTCTAAATATTTAATATACAACCATGTATTTAACTTTCTTTTTTTTTTAAGATCACAAAAGTTTGATGAATACTTGTGCAAATGCAGACATATATGTATGTATTGTGTTTGTATGTGTGTTTGTGTATAAGTGTACATGTGTTACTGTGTACGCTTGTCTACATTAAATTTAAATATTTATATACTACATGTTCAATACACTACATCAGTTCACTGCGAGTGTGGCATAGCAGTGGACGCCAGGGGAGAGGTGGCAGCTCTCCTTTGAGGGACACTGATGTGAGAGATCAGTGTCGGGCGGCGCGCAGAGAACCTTCCAGCCATGTGGGTGACGGCGGGTCTAGCCTGTGTCGCCGGGGGACGGCTCTTGGAGATGTGGGGCGATTGGCGAAGGAGCGCTGCCTGACTGCGACTACCGTGACCTGGAGAATAACCGTGCTGTTTTTAGGGGTGGCAGACACGGGGGCACTCCTTAGGGGGTTGGGCTGAAAAATTGCCCTCTCGGCCGCAGTCAGCGAGCGCCCGCCGAATTTTAGGGGCTCGTGCAGCGCTCCAGCGACTTTCGTCCTGCTTCCTCCTTGAGCGCGCCTCACGCGGCACAGGACCATCGCCACCCGAGCATGAAGAAGGCCGCCCGGTGGCCCTGAAGACAGCCTGATGATGTTTGGGGGACAGCAGGCAACACACACCGACGACGCCCATCGTCGGTTGATCAACAACTTAAAAGTGAACTAACGTTCAAGACCAACTTCACCAAACTTGAACCAGCATTCAAGAGGATAACGACCAGAACTGAGCCAACACCAGCTCTGGGAGACGAATACGACGACCCCCATTGAAACCTACCTACCACTGCCAGATGACAGCAGTTGCCACAGATATGTGGACATATGTCTGCAGGAACCTTGTCCTTAAGGGCCACAGGCCGATAGGACGTTAATCTCACCCTTAACAGTAACAGTAACATTGACAGTTACAAACCACTCTCGGATTGTACATTTAACAATATGAAATCTGAAGTAAATAGAAACAATATGAAATCTAAAGTAATCTGTAGTAAGTAGAATCTATGAAATCTAAAGTAAATAGAACTAACAATATGAAATCTAAAGTAAATAGAATGAAAATATGTGAGTTTTAAAATAAATAAAATTCAAACGTCGAGCAAATAGTCAAGAGTTCTCCACGAATATTGACTATCAATGTCTAAATAACGTAAGTTAATAGGACAGACATTCTAATTACGAGCTCAATTGTTTTGATAACATTGGTGGTATCCTAATCATCCCTTTAATATTTTCGGTGAAGTTACAAAGGAACAGAAGCAGGTAAAATCGAAGATCACTGAAGTATAAGTGTTCGGTGGCTTTCCTTTATAATCTAGTAAACCTATTACGGTTAATTTCCTGAACACCAAAATACTGTTGCATAGTAAGCCTATTACAGTTATTCTTCCTGAACACCAAAATACTGTTGCATAGAAAGCTTTTACAGCAACTCTTCAATATCCAGAGAAAAGGCATTCTTACTTGGTGA
The DNA here is from genome assembly GCA_016801955.1 of Conus betulinus. Lineage (NCBI taxonomy): Eukaryota > Metazoa > Mollusca > Gastropoda > Neogastropoda > Conidae > Conus > Conus betulinus. The sequence continues at coordinate 26,658 of JADBJO010001979.1, read as the reverse complement.
GATGCAGAAATTTCTCCAACGTTTCCTTCAGAGAGCGGGCTGTGGATTTTTTTATTTCACAGTTCTTTGAGCAGACCTGTACACGAGTACTAGTGTTTATATGGAGAAGAGCAGCCCATCAGTCTGCTGCTCGTTTGATATGGGGCGTACCTTGTCTCGGCTGCCTTTGTTCTCTGTTTTCTTGACGGCAACAGAAAGTTCTTTTCCTTATGTCTCAAACACACATGAGCTTGTGTTTAGAGTTGCATGTTGGTTCATGTTTAGTTTTTGAATCTCTCTCTCTGTACATTCCAGGCAGAAATTTCAATTGCTGCATCAAACTGAGCGATGTTTGCCACATAATGTACAAAGTATTGTGGGCACAAATATATCTTTTTTTTTTCTCAGAGAAATACAATCATGACAATTTCCCATATCTGATTTAAAGAAAAAATCAATCAGCTTAGCATTAATTACAAACGCAAACCAAAACCAGCTGTACATGGTGCCACCGCTACACTGATTATTGGCATGCAGACATAAACATAACCACACAGTGTCAACAAATATGAAACAATCATACATGACACTATGCCAAAACAAGAAATGAAACACAACACAGGAAATGCTATTGAGCAGAATCCTTGATCATAGCGTCCATATTGACTTTTTTAAAAATTCATTTTCTTTGTTTTACACACATACAAAAAAAAAAAAAAAAAAAAAAAAAAAGGGTAAAGGAAACTCTGAATATTGGTTAACAGTATTAACTGCAAACAAGTACAAAACTTTTCCTGCACTATCAGTTGCTAGTGATGTCTGAAGAACACTTAATTATTTGTCGAAAATTCTCTTATCTCTTTTGTATCGTGTATCAAGTAAACACATCTTTGCATCAGCGTTTGAGTGTCCATTTCTATTTAACCTTGTTTTCAATAATGCTGCAGTTATTTCAACTAAATTTAAACTAAGTATCTGTCCTATCATTCTCTGTTCTTACTGTGACGTGGACAGGCAGAGGTCAATAGCTTTCAAGGTGAATTCAGCTTGGAGAAGGGAGTCTCTTGTTAGATGAAAGTGGCTTATCTATGGGCTCAGTATGTACCACCAGGGAACTCTGTCTTCCCCACGTTCCACATCCACTGGCTACCCCAAGGCCCTGTGCTTTCACCTATGCTCTTCACTATTTAAACCAACGACTGTACACGCTCAAACACAACGCCGGGTATTCTGATGACACAGCCATCCTTGATCTGTCTAACTTAGACACTACCAATTTTGATGCTGTCAGTACATTTACGACTTAGTGTTCTGAAAACTTTCTGAAGTTAAATGTCAGCAAAACAAAAGAGCTGGTGATAGATTTCCGTAGAGCCCCATCCCCCACTGCAGACCTTGTAATTGTTGGTCAGACTGTGGAAAGGGTGTCTCAGTATAAATATCTGGGCACAGTAATTGACAACAGACTAACTTTTGATTTCAACAGTGCAACTGTTCATAAAAAAATGTCACAGTCCAGGGTTTACTGTTCGCAAAAGGTGTGCTCACTCCATGTAAACTAAAAGTTCCTTGCACAGTTTACAGATGTTTTATTGAATCTGTTTTAACCTTTGGCTTCTTGTGTTGGTTTGGTGGGCTCAGTGTGAAAAAAAAAGAATGTGTTGAACAAGACTGTGAATGTGTGTGGGAAAGTTGTGGGTGTGAAAGGCAAGCAGCATGAGTGAATTGTATGAGAAGCATGCAGTACAAAAGGCAAGAGAAATTGCAAAAGACTCCTCACATGTCCTGGCCCATAATTATGAACCGCTGCCATCTGGCCGACGGTTCAGGATGCCAACGATCCGATTGGTCAGAACAAAAGAGAGTTTTCTCCCAATGTCTAGAGATATCCCTTCTCAACAAGCAATAATTGTGTGTGTGTGTGTGTGTGTGTGTGTGTGTGTGTGTGTGTGTGTGTGTGTGTGCGGGATGGGGGGGGGGGGGGGGGGGGGGGGGGGAGGGGACAAAAAGCACAGGGGGAAGATAAGATAAGATAATGTTGCTTATAGCCCAGCCGACCGCAAAGGGCCATATCAGGGCTGTCACCACATTAAAATCAACTCACAAGTCATTCATTCACACAATTCTTTAAAATACATCTCCTAAAAACCCATCAGAAAGTTTGTTTAAAAAATAAACAAAAAACTTTCCACCATAAAATCTCAGAATCCATGAAAAATGTTAAACTCTTTCAAGAACTCAAAGATCGCATCAGGCGGAACATCTCTGAACAAGGTTTTCATGGAATCTGCTGTAAAATGTTTGTGTCTGACATCATGCAAGTCCCAACACTCTAAAAGAACATGTTTCATTGTGAGTGGCACATGTTGTCACTCACAATGAAACGTTCTTTTAGAGTGTGCATGTGTATGAATGTGCGTGCATGTGTGTGTGTGTGTGTGTGTGTGTGTGTGTGTGTGTGTGTGTGTGTGTGTGTGTGTGTGTGTGTGTGTGTGTGTGTGTGTGTGTGTGTGTGTGTGTGTGATCGGACTACTTTTATGTGTTTTGCTATTATTTACCATATACATGTATTTTAAAATTCTGTGAAATCAAGTTTTACCTATGGAATACTAAAAATCTATTATAAGTATTGTTGTTTAACTCAAGTGGGTTTTACTATTGCTTGATCATTTATTATGTGCATCATCATCATCATCATCATCATCACACTTTAATGCTTCTTTTAATCAGAATTTAGGTCTGACAGTGTTGTTTCTGTTTTTAGCAAATTCTGAAAATTAGTAAGTGGTGTGTGTGTGTGTGTGTGTGTGTGTGTGTGTGTGTGTGTGTGTGTGTGTGTGTGTGTGTGTTTTTCTATATGTATGAGGTTTTACATTATAACTGAATTGATTTTGTTGGGTTGTTGTTGAGTTACCCTACTTGTTTATTGTTACCGAGTTACACTACTTGTTTATTGTTCATTTTTATTTCATGTTTATTTATGTCACTAATGTATAGTTAGTCAGCAGCACGATTGCAATTTCTCAGAATTGAGATAATAAGGTATTCTTGTATCTTGTATCTTAGTTTGTTGGTAGGGTCATTCCCTGAGCGAGATAACCGAAGGTTTGAACAGTTTAAGTTGTAGTTCCACACAAAAGCCTCTATGAATTGATTTAATCCTTAACTTGAGATTTGATAATGAGGGGGCGTCAAATTTTTCATTGTGGTGTTTCTCACCTGATGCTAACTTGCCTTTGAGTTTCTGTTCAAAGGAATACAGAAATCCAAATTGAGAGTGGAATCAACACACACACACACACACACACACACACACACACACACACACACGTGCGCGCGCGCACACACACACACACACACACACACAACAGACAGAGAGAAGGAGAGAGAGAGAGAGAATGCAACACTGACTTATTTTAAGATCTCAAATTGACCCAATAAAACTACAATTGCAGTCCCTTTAAACTGCAAGTGGCACTGTTAAAAAACCTGGAATGACCTTACTCAAGCAGATTACACTACCTACAAACCAGAAACACAGACGGACTAATTTCCCACAAAAAGCAGAAAACCTACCCTTTGATGAATTGCGTGTCAAAGCTATCCACCTCTGCCTACAGGGATTTTCTGTTAGAGATTTCCTTCAGTTAGACTGATCACCCTTTCAGCACAGGGCTATATCACACTCAGTCCAGGAGAAAGGAAAACTCGGATTCCAAACCCACACTGACTGAGTGTGTTAGCCCTTTACTGAAAGGGTGGAGGAAAGGGGGAAGCCCTCATTGAGAAGGTTGCACCGGATAACTGGAAAGAAGGTGCCGTGGACCAACAATAGTCCAGGAGAAGGAAAACTCGGATTCCAAACCCACACTGACTATGTTGGTCCCACGGCACCTTCTTCCAGTTATCCGGTGCAGCAGCCCTCTCATGAGGGCTTCCCCTGTCCGCCACCTTGTGGACACGCCTCTACGATACATAGTTTGAGCGCGAGGTTTTTTTTTTTTTTTTTTCTCCTCCTTTTTTTTTTTTCTTTTTTTTTTCAATGTTTTCTTTCTTTTTTTTTTTTCTTTTTTTTTTTTTTTTTTTTTTTTTTTGCTTTTCTTTTTTCTTTTCAGATCTCCCAAAATGTTGGCAGACAATAATTGTATTAAACTTTCATCCATAAAAAAAGCCATTTTTTGCATAGATGCAGTGAGTTACATTAATTTTCTTCCCCAGTAATGGAAGTAATTTCAACATTTAATGGACAGGAAAAGAATGTAACTGCCTGCTTTTCTGTTTACCACTAGGTTCCGTTTAGACACAGTATTCATTACTTCCAGAGTAGTCATTCACACACACACACACACACACACACACACACACACACACACACACACCACCATTCATCTTTTTTTTTTTTTAATTCTGGAACCAATTTGACACATCATTATATGAAAAAAGCCCATTCATTTCAGTTTGGCATGCATACATAATTGATCATTTTATGTTCATATTTCAATATTCTTCACTTGACTGTCCAATTGAATGACTGCCAACTTTTCCATCTGTGAATAAATGAACAGGTGATTAGAAAAATAAGTACATAAACTTAACCATACAAGACCCCTTTTCTTCAAACTGACCACTACCACAATATAAAGTGTTCCACGCTACTGACATAAATCATTTTACATACAATAACTATATGAAAAAAAAACCTTGTAAGGCCTACAAACACTCAAGAATGAGCAGCAATTGCTCACCCCTTAGTGTTTACAATTTCAAAAAATGGTAGGTAATGCTTATTTTCACGTGAGAGGCCAATAAATTCATTAGTGTATCACAGATCAAGTGAATAAGTCTTTTCTGGTTTGAAAAAAAAAAAAAAATGCCAATCATTCAGAATAGAAAAAAATTACCAGTACACCACAGATCAACTGACTGTAATGCTGTGATTGCTGGGTTTGAAGAGTGTTTGCTGTATGGATTCATACAACAGAAACGTTTAACACTTGTTGATGCTATGATAACGTTTTATTGACTGATCTTCTTGACGGTTGTCAACAAAAACTGTTTATCCTCAGAACGTGGCTGCAAAAGTAAAAGCACATGAGTAACGTCCCTTAAAACAAAACTTGTTCACAACACTACACTGACCAAATTTTTCTTACGTACGTAAAAAAAGAGAGAGAGAGAGAAAAAAAAGAGAAAAAAAATGCTGCCAATCATTCAAACGTAGAAAAAAAAAATTACCAGTACATCACAGATCAACGGACTAAATTTTTCTCATGTAAAAAAAAAGAAGAAGAAAAAAGTGAGTTTGCACACAATCATTTGCAAAGTTAAACTTAGACTTCAATGAATTACAACACGAGTTACTGTGTTTGCCAGTTTTCTTGATTACAAAATAAATAACAATATATCTACTACTCGTGAACAATATATCTACTACTAGCAATATAGTTAGTTAACAACCAATAAAATTCATCAGTATATCAAGGATCATCTGAGTAAAATTGTATAGGAAGAGATGAATGTACTTTGTTACAAAGTTCATGAGTTATCCAGCGAAAAGCCAATACAAATCATCTACACATTAATATAAACTGTTTGTTCAATGCAGAACAGTATTTGGGTTTTAATTGTGCAAAAGTACCACAAATACTAAAGACGTCCTATTCCCTGGACACTTCCAAAGTGCTGCCAAACTGTATTTCTGTCAGCAGCTTCTCAATGGAGTCAGAGAAAGCCCTCTTCCCCGAAGAGGACCCAAATCAGCTTCTCCAGCATTTCTTCTTCTCGGTGGAGGAAAAGGCTCTTAATGTCAAAACCCCTTGCTGGTGGCTGTGGGGAAAAGCAGCCCATCTACGTCCTCTCGGGTGATGCGACGCACCTTCCCCCTGGTGTCTCTCTCCTCTGTTTCTAGAGCTTCCTGTCAATGCGGAAAGCATCTTCTTCTCGTGCCCTGAAACACACGTACGTGAGCTTGTGTTGCGTGTTGGTTCATGTTTACTTTTTTCCATGCCACTAGAGAGAGAAAAATCTCAATTGCAACATCAAATGGCAAGCAATCCACATGCACACTGAAAATCAAGATGCTGTGGGCAGAAAAATGTCAGTTTTTCAGAAAGATACAATCGTCACAACATCCATTTCTGAAACTTTTTTTTCCCCAATCAGCTTAGCACGAATTACCACACAAACATATACACAAACCAATGTGCATCCCACTGATTAAACATTAACACAATTCTTCACGAAGAAATAAACATAAGTACAAACATAGTGTCGAAACATTTGTTTAATAAACAAAAAATGAAAGATTACCAGAATGATCACAGTGCACTAAAACTATCATAAAATAAAGAAATATGTACACACAAACCAGAACAAGATAATCAGTCACTGGTTTGTTGCAGAGACAACACTTTCCCATAAGTAATTGAACTGAAAAACACAAGACCTTAGTTCTTCAAATTGACAACTACCACAATTAAAATGGTTCCAAATCACTCAAAGATTTCACATATGAAAACAAATATACACATTCACAGAAATCAACCTGTAAAAAAAAAGAGAATCATTATAAGGCATACTAACACTACAGAAAAATCAGCATAAGGCATATTAATAACACTCAAGAATAAGCACACCCCTTAGTACAAATTCACATTTAAAAAAAAAAATGAATACTTGATTCCACCATGTAAGGTAAGCTAATACTGCTTATAGCCCAGCCAACCCCAAAGGGCCATATCAGGGTTGTCATTGCACTTAATTCCATGTAAGAAGCCAATGAAATAATCAATATCTTACTGATCAACTGAATATGTCTCCAATCATTCAGACAATTGCTGCTAATCATTCAGGAAAAAAAAACAACAACAGAAAAATGTACCAGTTCATCACAGATCAACAGGCCATGTTTTGTTTTCTTGTACAAAGAAAAACAAATTGCAGACAATAATTTGCACAGTGAGACAGTTTGATTAAATTTGTCAATACAATGCAGATCAATTGAGTTTGTCAAAAAAAAATTATGTCAATTACATCACATATACACCCAAGTAAGATTGTCAGGGAGGAAAAAAAAAAAAAGAACTTTGTTGCCCATCATTTACACAATAAGAAACCAACAAAAGTCAGTTCAGTTCAGTTCAGTGGTTTATTTAATGTCTTTTCATCGCCAGATGATATTAGAACTTTGATTAAAAAAAAAAAAAAAAAAAAAAAAAAAAAAAAGAGAGAAAAACTCCACACTTGATTTACCACCCACATTAGTACTTTCAAACCCACATCTGATATATGAATATTGACATGAGTGAAATACCCTAGCGGTACACAAAAAATTGTTGATCTTTATAAAAATTTTGCAACCTGTGACTGCGAAATAACCATGGCAGTTTCAGCAACATATGAACCATATAAGACAGTATTAATATTAACAAGTTATTCATCTGAATACCTTTCTCCTCATAGAGTGGGGTCAACACTGAGCATTCAAACAAAAGATGATGCACAGAAATGTCTTCTCTGCATACACAAGAAATACCATGAGAATATTTAGTGTTCCAAGTATTCAGCCTTGATTTATGTTTTAATCTAACAATGTGCCTTGGGCACGACGGTAAAGTAGCCATTTTTTAAAAAAACTAGAATTCTGCTTACAAAAGTCATCAGTACATTACATATCAATTCAGTAGTTGATAATTTTCATTTGGAAAAAAACTTTCGCCAATAAAGTTTGTTGACAGTCATCAGGCAGATTTATTTTTATACAGCAAATTACTTCCCTTTGTGCTTTGGTAATAGAGACAATAAATTTCTCTAAATGTTTGATATACAACCATCTATTTAACTTTCTTTTTCAAAAGATCACAAGGGATTAACGAATACTTGTGCAAATGGCATGATATTGCGCGCGCGCGCGCGCGCGTGCGTGCGTGTGTGTGTGTACATGAAAACTAAATTACACAAATAATACATGTTCACTGAACGAATGAATACAAACGAAGGCTACATATGTAATAATAAAATATACAATTAATAATGTCCGATATGAACAAAGTAAAAATCAATGATAAAAAGTATATTATCTGATATGAACAAAGTAAAAACTAATTCAGTGTATTCAATCACACACACACCTTTCATTATTTTATCTTTTTTTTTTTTTCTGGAACCAATTTGACACATCATTATGTGAGAAAAGTCCATTCATTTCAGTTTGACATACATATATAATTGATCTTTCATGTTCATATTTCAATTTTCTTCACTTGAATGTGACTGAGATTATAAATTCTTCCAATTAAACGACTGTCGACTTTTCCATCTGTGGATAAATGAACAGGTGATTAAAAAAGTAAGTACATAAACTGAACAATACAAGATCTGTTTTCTTCAAACTGACCACAGCCACAATATAGTGTTCCAAGCCACTGACATGAATCATTTTACATACAATAACTATTTGAAAAAAAAAAACCTGTAAGGCATACTAACACTCAAGAATAAACAGCAATTGCCCACCCCTTAGTGTTTACAATTCACTATTTCAAAAAATGGTAAGTAATGCTTATTATCATGTGAGAGGCCAATAAAATCATCAGTGTATCACACAGATCAAGTGAATAAGTCTTTTCTGGTTTGAAAAAAAAATTGCTGCCAATCATTCAGACGTAGAACAAAATTACCAGTACATCACAGGCCAACTGACCAAATTTTTTCTCTTGTTGAAAAAAAAAAAAAAAAAAGAAAAAAAAAAATGCTGCCAATCATTCAGACATAGCAAAAAACAACAACAACAACAACAACAAAAAAACCCAGTACATCACACAGATCAACTGACCAAACTTTTCTTATGGGGAAAAAATATTATATATATATAATTTTATCAAACTTATTAAAGTTCTTTCTCCCAGGACACCAAGAGCTGGTGCCGAGACGAAGCTCTTGCAGCAGCTCTTCGATGCCCTGAGAAAAGGCACGCTTGTTTGATGAGCTGGAGAATTTCCTACTGCCTTTCCTTCTGGCAGTAGGCTTTGGATTCTTTACGTCACAACTCTTCAAGTAGTCCTGTGCGGGAGTGCCAGTGCTTTCAGAGAGCATTCCATTGATGTGCTCGTTGCTTATCTTGTGCACCTTCCCTCTGCTGTCTTTGTCCTCTGTTTCCAGAGGACAAAGACGACAGCAGAAGGCTCTCCTCCTCATGCCTGAAACACACACATGAGCTCGTGTTTAGTGTTGCATGTTGGTCCATGTTTACTTTTCCATGCCACTAAAGGTAATGCATTCTTTGAACCTCTCTCTGTGTACATTCCAGGGAGAAATTTTCAAATTGCTGCATCAAACTGAGCAATGTTTGCCACATAATGTACAAAGCATCAAGATATTGTGGGCACAAATATATCGGTTTTTCAGAGAGATACAATCATGACAACATCCCATATCTGATTCAAAGAAAAAATCAATCAGCTTAGCATGAATTACAAAAACCACACAAACCAAAACCAGCTGTACATGCCACCACTAAACTGATGCTATTGGCATGCAGACATAAACATAATCACACAGTCAGTGTCAACAGATACAAAACAATGATACATGACACTATGCCAAAACGAGAAATGAAACATTATCACAACAATCATAGGGCACCAGAATTATAACAAAAATAAAGAGAAATATGTAAACACAGAACAGAACAAGACACGTTCATATTAAAATGCTTGTTTATGTACAGATGGTGAGTGCATGCGCTCATGTGCAGGAGGCAGTGGGGGGAGGAGGAAGGGGGGGGGGGGGGGGGGGGCACACAAATCCACATCACCAAACTGACACTAACACACAGCAGCTTACTTGTTCACCAAGCCTACCCACCCTCTCACCCTGACCCCAACACACACATGCACGCAGACACAAGCATGAATGTCACACATGGGAGTGAAGAAGTCCAACAAATGAGTGCAGGTTTAACACAATTATAAATGTGAATTTACCTAGGCTCAATGCATGGGCTCAACATATCGTCCAACACGTGGGAAAGTATAAGTTCAACACAAACGCACACACACTCATGCACACACACACTCATGCACACACACATTTTCAGGCACGAACACACACACACACACACACACACACACACACAAAACACATCACACTATGCATATTCGGAAGACTCTCTCTGTGTCTGTCTCTGTTGTGTTGTCACTTTGAGTTAAGCACATGGAACTGAGTTGATTTCGCCACCTTCCGGTTGAGAATACACAGCGAGACGTTGAGAGGTGATGCCAACGGGCACCTGACAGGTTGGATCACAAATGTGTTCATATTACAAATAACAGTAGGCAGTAACTAGACAGTTCTCATCATTTCTACTAAGTTCTTCTCTATTTCAGTTCAGACCCACGTCAGGTTAGTTCCGATCAGGGTACACGTGGGAGGCAGAGAAAGTAAGGGGCAGGGGAGCTAAGGGGGATGTGGGTTGGAGTTGGGAGGGAAGAGGGTTGCACATGTTACTTTTAACCTAGAGAAGCAAATCAAGCTGGAGAAGCCTAATGAAGCCAGTCAGGCTGGCAATCTGAAGTAGGTTTACTCACAGCATTTCCACTTTTCACAAAGGTGTCCATATCATACACCCACGTGTCTTGCAGCTTCCTCTCACTCTTCATTTTGCGGGCTGTGACTGCTGGCTGGGCTCTCTGATGAGTCAGGTCATCGTCGATATAGACCCTGTCAGCTGGCCTGAAAAAGCCTTTGATGTCATTAATCGTTCCTTCTTCCTGCAGAAATCTGTATACTCTATATCATTTTTAGAATTCATTTGTCTTATGTCATCTTTTGTATCTGATAGGTCACAATCATTTACGGTAAATAATCAAAACATCTCAACTTACGTCCCTGGATACGGAGTACCACAGGGACCTATTTCTCTTTGGGCCCTTTGTTGTTCTCCATCTATGTAAATGACTTAACCTTGCTTTCTTAACGTTCATTGTAAAATATTTGCAGATAATACATCAATTCATTCAAGTGAATCTGATGCCTGTAAACTTACAAATAAACTTCAAGATGACATTGAAAGACTCATTAATTGGATCCAGCTAAACCATATGTTCATAAATGCAAATAAAATCAAGTGCATGTATGTATTCACATGACAAAAAAGACAACAAATAATTTCCCAATTCAAACCATTATTTGTATGTATAATCAAATTGAAGAAGTTGACTGGCATAAGATGCTGGACATCATTACTGACAAACTTGATCTTGGACTGACCACACAACGACCCTAGGTCTTTCAGAGTATTTCAGTTGGCTAAAATTAATTTTTTTTTTTTTAATGTACATATCTGGATGCTATTCTTTAATGCTCATATTCTGTCAGTTATTGATGGTACCTTAACTTTGTGGGGGACCTGTTGTGACACAAAATAAAACTGATTTACTGTATAAAAGAGCAATAAAAGTAATATTGTTGAAAACAAGCTCTCTAACTGCTGAGGACTATAGTATAAGCAACTAAAAATCTGAACTTTCAACAATAGGCTCAAAAACAACAAATCAGTATGCATACATAATGTTATGAATGGAAATGCTCCTAGAAAGATTCCAGATGTTTGTGAATCATCACAAACATAAACATGCAATTTAGCTTCTCAGACTTAAAAAACTAATCTATACAAATCCAGGTGGTTTGTGCAACAGTTTACTGACAACACTACAAAATAACAAGAGCTAATTCAACTTCAAGAAAAATATGAAAGTTTATCAAGCAAGCAAAACTGAATATGTTGTGTAACACTTATCGTTAATTTTTCCTTCAAATCTCACTTTCATTCTATCTCATTTATTTATTATTCGTTCATCTAGATATTTCATTCCCGCATTTGTTTCATTTTTCAGTTTACTGATCACCTTATCTTGCCTTCTATCTCTTTGGTATTCCAGCCAGGTTGCACAGAATTCTTCTCTAGATATTTATGTCATACTTGCATATGCGTTGGTATACAATTTACCACCACGAAAGGGGTGAATGTTAACAAATTCCTTGTATTTAATCATGGTGTAGATATTGCATCTTATTTTCTGTATTTGAATGTGTTTGGATATCATTGTTATTTTCAAACTATTCATTTTGTCTTGCTTTTGCAGATGGTTTGAAGAAAAAAACCATCTCAAAACAAAAATTTTGACTGAACCTGTTTTCACAAACACATGCATGTGTGTGTGCGCGCACACACACACACACACACACATGAGTAAAAAAAAGGAATGTTTTAACAAATACAGCATTCTAGTGATAGAGTCAAAAGTTTGACTCATATAAGCTCAGTAGAGGAAAGGGCAACTATTTTGATAACAGTGTGATTTATCAAATAAACTGTGTGTTGGTCATTGGTTCCTCATGGCAAAGTAGGGCCTGACTTTTAATTTTTTTTTTAACCCTCTGTCAGTAAAAAGATTCCTTATCTTCTTGACACAGACTTCAAACTGATGTCAGCACAAACAGCATCTCAAAGTCAAACTGATACTGTGGCCATAGCCTGCGTCTTGTCATCAGAGTAGAGGTAGAGATATTCCGAAAACTTAACAGTCAGAAACTGCAGTATTTTAGACTTACTTTTTCCCTGCAGAGGAATTGGATTCCTAATCTTCATATTCTTTAAATAAGTTTTGATAAAGAAAGCTGCACCTAATATAAGTCAAAACAAGTTGCCATTTCTGACAAAGCTGGAAATGCTATTGAGCAGAAGCTGTCTCACTGGGTGCAAAAAGCAGGCTGGAAAACAGCTGACTTGAAAAATCTCTGAAAAAGGCCATTGTCCTGGGGCCGCATAGGCACCGGGTAAGCCCAGGGACAATGCTCTGGTGGGAGGTACAAGGGGGCACCCCACCCTCCCCTGGGGCTGAAATAAAATCTATGCAGTTTTGAAGACCCTTTCATAGTCTCTCTGGATAGGTACACTACTATGCAGGAAGCAAAGACCCCCCCCCCCCCCCCCCCCCCCCCCACACACACACACACACACACACACACACACACAGAGGTGTGCACTCTCACATTTCATGAAGTTCTTAAAAAAGACTGATGAAAAAAACAATAATGCTTATATAACTTACCAGCAAGTAATATCCTAGATTGCAGGCCCCAGTTTGTGTCAATCTTGATTTGTGCTTTCATATTTTCAGTCCATGAGATTCTTCAAGAACCATTTTCATTGATAGGCCTGCCAGACATTGTACACTGCTATATTATAATATATATATACAGTTTGCTTAAATGATAACAAATGAAAGCATGATTATTGAGACTGTGAAACATGTGTGTGGGTGGACAATGCCAGAGTTTGCTGATAAATCAGTCAGTAAAAACAAAAACAAACAAAAAAAAAAAAATGAGACTATGAAATATTCAAGGAATGAGAATGACTAGAATGGTAGTAAAGTTGTGTAGAGTCTAGAGTCAAAATGGCTATGGTGAAAACGAAACTAAAACATGAAACAGATATGATTTTGATGAGAAAAGCAACAAACAACAGCGAGACAATAATGCTGATAAATTTCAACAACCCTCCAAAACTACCTTGGAATTTGATCTATCCTTTGGTGCACTGATAACTGTGCTAGCCCATCGGTTATTGCTAAATTTAGTTCTTCGGGATCATCCTTGATCATAGCGTCCATATTGACTTTCTATTCACTTTCTTTGTTTTACACTAAAAAAAGAAATGTGTAAGGGAAACTACTCTGAAAATTGGTTAACACTAACAGTATTAGCTGCAAACAATTACAAAACCTTCCTGCACTATCAGTTGTTAGTACTTTTAATGTCTGAAGAACACATGATTATTTGTCGAAAATTCCTCCTCTCTTTTTGTACCGTATATCAAGTAAACACAACTTTGCATCAGCGTTTGAGTGTCCATTTCTATTGAATCTTGTTTTCAATAATGCTGCAGTTAAATTTTGGAAAGAGTGGGGGTTAGTTGCCACCAAGGACATTGACAAACAAAGTACAGGACAAGACACGATGCATTTCTACCTCTTGGGTCTTCTTCACGCAAAAAAAATAGATCACATTTAACATTTAGGACAGTACAAACAAAGAACGAAGAGAGACTTATCTGATGTCCATGTGGTGTGCTGTGAAGAATGCTGCTGCAGTTATTTCAACTTAACGTAAACTATATATGAAAAAAAAAAAGTAATTGTCCTGTGGAGAAGTGAAGAAAACTTAATCATGATTTTCAGCCATTATTACAAGAGAAATCACTCTTAAAGAAATCACTCTTGCACAGAATTATCAGTGCACCAAAGGATAGATCAAATTCCAGGGTAGTTTCGGAGGGTAGTTGAAATTTATCAACATTACTGTTGTTCGTTGTTTCTCTCATCAATTTATCAACATTACTGTTGTTCGTTGCTTTTCTCATCAATGGATGAAGATGACGATAAAGAAACGAATGACGTCAAACGCTCTACAATCATAAGCTCAGATTGTAGATCTGAAGTAGAATATGTTTCCATGGAAGATAGGTAAATGTAAGTTACATCGAAGCAAGCAAAGATTTCAGTTGCATTTTTTTTGGTCTGAATATAAATCATACATCAATCGAAAAAAGAGATCAATTGTTTGGGAATATTGATTTTGCTTCACTACAGTTGCTAAGGTTTACTTGCTAAGAAGATTGACTTGTTTACATTTTGTTTTAGAAACGAAGGAAAGCAAATCATCGGAAACTTGATTAAGTTTCTTTTGACAGTTGTTTTTTTTTAGAATTAGATTATTATGCTGAGTTTATTGCTAGTTTGTTACAGTATCATTTTTGCTTCGATGTTAGGTTGTTAGGATGATGTTGTGGTGTTGGTCGTTAGATCTACTGACGACGGACATGTATAAAAGAATAGTGTGTGTGGGTGTTCGGGGTTCTTGCTGACGGGGTCTCGCTGACGGATGCCTGCTGACCATCCTTGCTGACATGAAAGAGAAGAGCAATATCAACTTTGGGCTGGTCTGGCCTCAAGATTGTCTGCCTGGCTGACCTGAGCGCTGGCTGCTTGCTGTCTCTGCTACCTCTATTGATCCGCAATATCCAGCAAATTTAGTCTGCATGAAACGTCTGTTCAAAGTGGCAGGCACAAAGATGAGATTGAACATCCTGCACATATAAGATCCAACTGAAAATCTTTGGTTTCTATTAGGCTCTTGCCTATGCCCTAAGACCACTTTGCCACAGATTTTTGGTGTCAGAAGTGGGATTGTGGATCATAACATAGAGGTAAGCCTATACTGACAGCAGACCAGGCTCAGGAAGCCGGCTGTGGCCCAGACCAGCTCCAGATCATGGACTTCACTGACAAACATCAAGACCAATACAACACTGATGCTGGGCAACCAATTCCAGGAACACGGCAAACCCTGCAGACTCTACAAGCTGCGTAAATTTTCAGGTGATGGCCGCGTGGAGGACTTCGCCAGAGAGGTGTGCCTAATCCTGCAACTCCAGCCCATCCCAGACCCCTTAGCAGCAAGCTGGCTTCTTAATTCACTTGACGGACGAGCCAAGCAAGAGATCCTGACTTGGGACACTGAAGAGATCAACTCAGCTGAGAAGATCATCAAGATGGGGGGAACAAAAAGATCACTCAACACTGATGGCGACCTTCTTCAGGCGACAGCTTGGTAGAGGCGAATCTATAGGTAAATATGCATCTACACTCCGCATGCTGTGGGTCAAGATCTACGAGGTGAATCCTGACGCGCCTCTCGAGCCAACATTACTTTGGGACGTCTTTGTCAACGGTCTGCACCCAGCATCCTTGAAGAGGACATGAAGCGGTTTACAAGGGAACACCCCCCGAGCTAACTTCATAGAAGCGACAAAGGAAGCACAACAATGGATGCAGGAAGACTCTATCGCCGAGAATGCCATCGAACAGACATCGCTGGGCCCCGATGTACTGCAGCAGCTGGAGGAGAAGATATCGACGCTGACTCTGAAAATGGAAGCCCTCGAGCAACACCTGCATTGCAGCATAGAAGAGCAGCCTGTCAGCGCCGCTAGAAGTCAGCAGCAGCCAGCGACGTCCCCTCCAAGAATGCATCCCCATCAGCCTTCCTTCACCCACCAGCAAGTTTCCCAGTCTACACGGACATGCTGGTGGTACCAGCACAAGGGACACGGGGGGAGGGGGAGGGGGGGAGAGGGGGAGGGGGGGGGGGGGAGAAGAAGCAGTCACCAACAAGTCAAGCTCTCAGCAAAAGGCTATGCATCAAAGGAAGTAAAGAAGACCAACCTTGCCAGAGGATGTCCGACAACTGAAAATCAACATTAACAGCAGGATGACACTGGCTCTCGTGGACACGGGCAGCGAAGTAATGACTGTCACAGAAGCTTGGGCTGCAAGAAACCTCTAGAATCTTCGACAAGAAGATGGCCCCGTCAAAATACGAACAGTGAATGGGGCAGAGGTGCCCTACTCCACCATCTACTTGGTGGACACACGAGTCTTCGATACCCTCTGCTCAAACACTCTGGTCTTTGTAGTCAAAACGCCTATGGAACCATTTATGATGGAGAAGAAGGAATGAGTCCCAGTGCTGCTGGGGATGAACGTTTTGAAACCATGCCAGAACAATGCTTCAAACCTTCCTCCAACGCTTCAATTCTTAACTCAAGAAATGAAGAAGAAGAAGATGCCTACCAAGGGCATCACTCATACAATCTCCTGTCAACACACATCCCTGCCTTCTCTATTGTGACAATCAAAGTCTCAAGCCCGAAGACTGACTACATATCCCTGATGGCTTCACCATCGACGCAACCACTTCCCCAAGCCTGCTACTCGTCCCCACTTTGCTCAGCAACCACTGGCAGTCACGCTACGTCAGGATGGCAAACCTGACACATGAGGACAAAATCCTGCCTGCCAGAACTCCAGTAGCTGTCCTAGAGGCTGTCTACACGCATGAAAAAGGGCCTTCGATCCAGCTCAACATCAACGAACTCATCGTATCAGAAGTCGCTGCTGAAAAAGAAGAGAGAAGACAGAGGCAAGCAGCAAAACAGCAAAGTCCAACATCCTTCCTCCAGACTTCGATGGCACTGACAGACAGCAAAAGAAGCTACAGAACCTCCTTGAAAAGTACTCCGACGCCTTCATGACTGACTCTACAGACCTAGCCTACACTGATGCAGTGACACATCGGCTGAAGACTACAGATGAAAAACCAGTAGCTCAACCATATCATAGAATTCCTTCTCATCAATTTGAAGAAGTCAAGAATCACCTGAAAGAACTGCTGAAAAAGGGCATCATCACTGACAGTTACAGCCCCTATGCCGCACCGATTGTCATCATCCGGAAGAAAGACAGGACCATCTGACTTTGCGTCGACTACCGGAAGATGAACTCCAAAATCATCAGAGATGCCTTCCATCTACCAAGAATTCAAGAATCTTTCGATGCTCTGGTTGGGACACAGTACTTTTCCATCCTTGACCTTGGTCCGGTTTCCACCAGATAGCCATGCACCCATACGTTCAACACAAGACGGCATTCACCACTCCAGTGGCCTCTTTGAATATACCAGAATGCCAACGGGCTTCTGCACGGCACCAGCCACGTTCCAGCGACTGATGCAGTCTACGATGTCCGATTTCATCTTCTAGTTCCTCCTGGTCTACATCGACGACCTCTTATCTACTCGAAGACCTTTGAAGAACACCTGGGATGCCTGGAACACCTGCTCCGAAGAAACAAGGAACGGGACTCATGTTGAGGGCCGACAAATGCAGTTTCTGTGACGCCAGGTCATCTACCTGGGCCACTCCATCTGTGTTGAGGGGGTATACTGCGAAAACACCAAGGTACAGGTTGTCAAGGAATGGCCAGTCCCCACTACAGCCTCCGAGCTCTGCAGTTTGCTGGGTTTCGCCAGCTACTACCGGCGGTTCATCAGAGACTTCGCCAAGATAGCTGGTCCCCTCCACGACTTGGTTTCCAGCGCCAAAAGCAAGAAAAATGACGCCAACATCACTGCACATTGGGCCTATCACCATGAGGCAGCTTTCAGAAGACTGAAGACCGCCATGACTTCAGCACCTGTCCTGGGTTATGCAGATTTCACCAAGCCCTTCATCCTGGAGACTGACGCCAACCACGACGGACTGTACCCATCGTCAACACAGCCCAGGCCTCCAAGGGTGGTACAGGACTGCTCTAAAGGCAGGTGAAGACAGTGCTTCTCTGGGTCCTCCCAGCACCCTCGGGTGTTTCTTTTCCTTTCTTTCTTTTCTTTTCTTCACCAAGCCCTTCATCCTGGAGACTGACGCCAACCACGACGGACTGGGCGCCATCCTCTCCCAAGAGCAAGATGGGCAACGCTGGGTCCTGGTCTATGCAAGCAGGAGAGTACGTCCAACAAAAGAAAAGAATCAGGCCAGTTACTCCAGCATGAAGCTAGAATTCCTTGCCATGAAGTGGGCTATCACTGAAAATTTCAGAGACTACCTCCTGGGTTTCAAGTTCGTCGTCTACACTGACAACAACCCCCTGGCCCACTTCAAGACTGCTTCCTTGGGCGCCTTAGAGCAACGCTGGGCTGCTCAATTAGCCCAGTTCGACTTCGAAATCAAGTTCCGGCCTTGCAAGACAAATCCTGCCGACGCCCTTGCCACACTACCCCCACCATGGAAGATGAAGACAGCTGCCACTCCTGTCCCATGCCAGATTGCTGCCCTCCAAGAGACGGACTGCAGAGAGTGCCTATGCCTATACCAGAACAATACCCCCTGATGCTGTAGAAGACGCTGACTGAAGTACGAGCAGAGCAAGCACGAGATCCAGTCATCGCCCCAGTCCTGGCAGTATGGCCAGAAGAACCCTC
Source organism: Conus betulinus (assembly GCA_016801955.1). Taxonomy (NCBI): domain Eukaryota; kingdom Metazoa; phylum Mollusca; class Gastropoda; order Neogastropoda; family Conidae; genus Conus; species Conus betulinus. Next base: position 7,797 of record JADBJO010001979.1, on the reverse strand, counting down.
CACAAGAGGAAACCGAGACCTTCAAACCTTTTGCCAGCAGCACCCACGACTCTTCTTGGAAGATGGGATCCTCTACAGGAAGGTCGAAGATCTGCAACATGGGCTCTGCCGACAACTGGTCCTGCCCAGCACAATGAAAGAAGAAGTCCTGACCTCCCTTCACGACACGAGCCACCAGGGAATCAACTGCATCATGAGTGCACTGGCGTGCATGCACGGGGACGTGGGACGCCACATCTCCAACTGCCAGAGATGCACCCTGGGGTAAACATCCCAGGACCTTCATAATGTCAGGACACCTTCAAGCATCGTGGCGTTAGAAGTCTTGGCCACAGACTTCACCAAATTGGAAAGCTGCCAGCGACGGCCGAGAAAACGTCCTGATGATGACAGACATTTTCTCCAAGTTCACACAAGCGGTACCCACCACCAACCAAGAAGCCTCCACTGTGTCCAAATCTCTGATCAAAGAATGGTTCCTGAAGTACGGGGTTCCAGAAAGCACCCACAGCGACCAAGGGCGAAACTTTGAGTCCAACCTGATCGCCGAGCTCTGCATGATGTACAACATCAGAAGACCTACACGACCCCCTACCACCTGCAGGGCAATGGGCAGTGCGAGAGGTTTCAACTGCTCCATGTTCAAGCTTCCCTTCCTCACCCATGAAGAGAAAAGGAATTGGCCTGTCCACCTGCCGGAACTGGTCCAGGCCTACAATAACACGTCCCACGCAACCTCGGGTTTCGCACAACATTTCCTACTATTCAGGCAACACTCAAGGCTCCCAGTCGATGACATCTTGGGCAATGACAAAAAGCCAGTTCAACTCGACACCTGGGTCAATCTTCACCAGGCTCGTCTAAGAGATGCCTACCGCAAGGCATGCCAACGGTCCCAGAAGATTGCTAACAGGAGGGATGAAGCCAGACGGAAGACGCTTCCCTCCATCTTGTCTGAAGGGGACCTGGTCTACCTTTGCAAGCGGGAGAGAGGGAAGCGGCAAAATGCCTGGAAGCCTCAACTATTCCAGTCATCACGCGACCCTATGACAACGATGCCTTCATGGCACGACCACTGGCTGGAGGAATCGACCGCACGATCAACAGGAAGGACCTGCTGTCCGCCACAAACCCAGAGGAAGACTTGGAAGATGAGAATGAAGACCCAGCACACCCTCCTACACGGGAAGAAGAAGACTCCAACAGCGACTCCGCAAGAAGACTCCAACAGCGACTTCATAATGATGAACATTCCCCAGGCTACTGAAAGAAGAAACCAGTTCCACCGCCTACACGGACTCTGCTTCCTAGAAGATCCCTAAAACTTGCCAGCAAACCAAGAGAAGTTTATTCTGAGAATCCAGTGATTGACTCCAACAGTGGTTAGGATTTGAAAGGTAGGCATTCTCCTTCAGAAAAAAAAAAAACAAAAAAAAAAAAAAAACCCAGACATTCAGAGAAAGGAAAAGGAAATGTCAGCAAGAACTTTACTTTAATATATCTCTCTTTTTTATCTTTTGTAAAAGTTTAAATTTTATATTCTTACGACAATGTCCATTAAAAAAATATCTTCCTTGGAAATATATAATATTTTCTTTTGTGTGTAGTTTGGCTACAGAATGGCCGAAAACAAAGAAATTCTCTCTCCCTGTTCCCGTTTTCTTTTTTTTTTTTTTTTTTTTTTAAAAAAAATTCTCAGTGCCTTATTTATAAAATAACGCACTAGAATCAAATCTTCCCCTAAAATGATCATAAGTCGTAAAGTTCCTTTTGTTTAACTATCCCTTCTTCCCCTTGATTCAAACTCGCCTTATTCATGAAATAACACAGTTTGAATCAATGCCTTCAATTATAATTTCATAAAGGAAACAAACGCCATTCCCCTTGATTCAAACTCACCTTATTTATAAAATAACGAAGTTTGAATCAATGCCTTCAAATTTTTTCTTTCTTTCCTTCGGTTTGCCATGTTTAAACAACAACGCAAGCTGAATGAAAAGACGGCATGTCACGTGAATAATCGGGATTTCCCCCTTCTATTAATATTTGATTATCATATGGCCTGTAAAATATAGCAATATGAAGTAATATTTAGAAAGAGAGGGGGTTAGTTACCGCCAAGGACATTGACAAACAAAGCATAGGACAAGACACGATGCATTTCGACCTCTTGGGTCTTCTTCAGGCAAAAAAAAAAAAAAAAAAAAAAAAATCACATTTAACATTTAGGACAGTACAAACAAAGAACAAAGAGAGACTTATCTGTTGTCCATGTGGTAGGAAGAATGGCCGCTAGACAGAAAGAGACAGAGGGGATTATGGGAGAGGAAAGGGAAGGCGGGGGGGGGGGGGGGGGGGGGGGGGGGGGGGTGGAGGGGGGGAGGGGAGGGAGGGGAGGAGTGAGGCAATGGGGGTGTGTAGTTAGTTTAGTGGGGTGGTGTGATATATGTGACGGTTGTGGTTAAGATGGATTGATAATAATGCTAAGAGGGAGGGGGTTTGGGGTGGGGGGGGGGGGGGACATATATATAATGTTCAGCATTATATATATATATATATATATATATATATAAATATATTTTTTTTAAAATGTTTAGAAATTGTATATATATAGAAGGGATAGCAATGACAACAAGTGCTGCCCAAGTCCCACAATGTCCACCGGTCTGATCTGGGCACCCGGTAGCATGCATCCCTCCCGTTGAAGTCCGGGTGCTTCCCAAGTCATCCTCCCATTTGTCTCCTTGGAAATACTTTTGATTTATTCCAAGGAGGCCACCTTTCACAGCTGGGGCTGCTGTCCTCCCTCCTTTGCCAACCGGTCAGCTTCCTCATTTCCATATTATAGTGCAGTATGAAGGTGCTCGGATGGGAGTATTTTCAGTGACTGATAAATGGTAATCACTTAAGATCAGTAGCACCATAGGATGACGACCACTGTTACACAAAGTGGAAAAATGCAGTGGCGATGGTGCAATGGTGCAAGCTAGGGGGACAAAGGAAAACACCAATGACCCGTGGGTGATGCCCACCGGCATGGGCGAGACCAACAGCACTGTAGGATGATGGTCATTGTGGTAAGTGGAATAATAAGGTGGCATAAGTGTAATTTTGCAGGTTGAGAAAGAGGGTGGAGGGGGGTAGGGGTAGATGACTGATGGGTGATGATTATGGACCATTTGAGATCAACAGTACTGTAGGATGCTGATAATTGTTGTATAGTGGCATTGGTGTAAAATGTCAGTGGGGGAATGGGGGAGGTGTTTCAAAGATGGGTGGATGATGATCATGGTCAAGGTGTAGGTATGATCCACAGTGATGTAGGATGATGGTCATTTTTGTAAAAGGAGTAGGATAGTGTATTGGCAAGTAGATAATAATGCCAGTAGGGGAAAAAAGGAAATGATCAATGACTGATGGATGCTGATCACTGAGATGAGATCTACAGTACTATAGGGTGGTGACCATGTCATAAGTGAAATAATGTGGTGGCTTTGATGTAGTAATGCCGGTTGGGGGTGGGGACAACAAAAAAAAAAAAAAAAAAAAAAAAAAAAAAAGAAAGAAGGAATAAAATTGATGATTCATGGATAATTGGTCATTTCTTAAGTGGGACAAACAGTGATACAGGATGATGATCATTGCCATAAGTGAAATATCATGACAGCATTGGCATGATAATGCTAGTTGAATGAATTAAAAAAAAAAAATGGGGGGGGGGGGGGGGGGGGGGAATGGGGGGGCAATGATCAATGACTGATTGATGGTGATGATGGTTGTCATAGATGAAAATCATCAACATCTCACACACACACACACACGCATGCATGATACATGCACGCACACAACTGTACACACACACACACACACACTGGTACGTACATACACAGAACACATACACGCACACACACATATGCATACATATACATATGCACAAAAAATAATAAGAAAATAAAAAAGGGTGAGCATACACAGGACATCTGATGAGTGGTGGTAATAATGATAGTGGTCATATATGGGAATCTGTGTATTTAAAAAAAAAAAAAAAAAAAAGAAAAACATCACACACACACACACACACACACACACACACACACACACACACACACACACACACACACACACACACACACACACACACGACAAACACATGTACATACATCTAAGCATACTATATGTAGAGGGGAGAGGGGAGACACAAGCCCCTTAGTATACTTGTACACAGAGGGGTGGGGTGGTGGAACATAATTAAATTAATGTGGACAAAAGAAAGGAAGTGGTCAGTGTGGGGGAAAAAAAAGGAGGGGTGGGGGGGGGGCACACTGCAAGTTAATGTGGTGTGAGTGGGGGTGTCATTTTGTGGAATATATAGTGGGTTGCTGTGAGGTGGTGGACAGGTGTAATCATGTAGTTGTGTTAGGATGCTGGTGATATGGGGGTGAAGGGAAAGAGAGGGGGTGGTAGAGGGGGGGGGGAGGGGGAGGGTGAGGTGGGAGGGTCAACTACCTGGCCTACCCTTCTGATAGGGGTTTTGGGGGAGGGGGAGGGAAATCTTGTGTGTGAGTGCATGTGTGTGTGTGTGTGTGGGGGGGGGGGGGGGGGGGGGGGGGGGGGGGGGGGATAGATCAAAGGGTAGGCAGTTGACTGATGTGGGGGGGGGGGGGGGGGGAGTACGGGATAGATCAAAGGGTAGGCAGTGATTGATTGGACATGGGGTGTGGTGGAAAGCAGAAGGTGAAGGAGGGTGGCTGTAAATTTAGTATGAAGTAGGAAGCGGGGGTTTTTGGGGTGGTGATGTGTGTGTGTGTGTGTGTGTGTGTGTGTGTGTGTGTGTAAGTAAATAAACAAAATAAAATGAAATAAATAAATCAAAGTAAAAAATAAAATATAAAATAAAACATTGATAATATATATATATATATATATATATATATATATATATATATATATATATATATATATATATATATATATATATATATATATATATAAATTAAATGTATGGGCAAAAGTAAAACAAAATTAAGATTAAATAGATGGAGGGTGGCTGTAACTTCTGTATGAAGTGAGCAAAGGGGATATGGTGGTGTTGTGTATATATGTGTGTGTGGTATTGCCAACTGGAGTTGAAGTGGTGGGTATGTATGATTGTTAGGTAATTGTTGGATATTGATGCCTTGGAGGTGTAGTGTGCCCAGTTTGGCAATGAGATGGGATTCTTGAGTTGTGCGTACAAAGCTGTCACTCTGTGACTGCCAGAGTGCCAAGACTTTGACATGGTTGATGTTGTGTTGGGTGTGGTTGAAATGTAAGGCAGCGGGTTTGGGTCGGTGGTGGCGGATATCAGCCAGATGTTCAGAGATGCGTCTCTCAAGTGTCCGTGATGTTTCACCTATGTAGATCTTGCCACACAGCTGGCAGTGGATGGCATATATAATGTTGCGGCTCTCCGACATGAGAAAGTGCGTTTGACTGTGAAGGAGTCTTTGGGGCCCTGTAAGATGGTGTCTGGTTTGGTGAGGGGGCAGATTTTGCAGTTGGGTTTGGCAGGGGGTGAGTACCTGGTGGTGTAGTTGTGGAGGTTCTGTTCAAATTGGATCGCACGAGGAGGTCTTTTAGGTTTTTATCATGTTTGAACGTGATCATGGGTTTGGTATGGAAGGCGGGCTTGTGATTATGTACAATGTGCCAATTGGATTTGAGGATCCTACAGATGGGAAGGGGGTGTGGGTAGAGGAGGTAGGCTGTGGGTATGTCTGTCTTGGTTGGATGCTGGGTTTCCAGAGCAGATGTTCTGGATACAGCTATGGTGCGGCGGAGGCTGCATTGATGATGGAACTGGGGTATCCGCGGTTTGTGAAGACATAGCAATGTGAGCCAAATTGTCCTTTCTCTTTAAAAAGAGTAAGAACTATATCAAATTGTCCTAATGTCTTTAAAAAGAGTAAGAAGTATGAAATAAACTCTATTCTTTTCTTTCAAGGAGGACCTTGAATAATCAAGAGAGTGGGAGGGAGGGGGAAGTATTAAATATTATTAAATTTCGCTTTATATTTTTTTGGAAGGGGCAGTAACCCTAATACAACCCTTAACGATCAATTCAAATCCGTCTTCACAGAAGAAGACACCACTACCATTCCATCCAATGGACCAAGCCCGTACCCAGATATGCCACCAACCACAGTCAGTGTGCCAGGAGTCCGTAAACTTCTTCAGAATCTCCGCCCTGACAAGGCAACAGGTCTGGAAGGAGTCCCAGCTTTTACATTGAAGACAGCAGCAGAGGAAATTGCGCCAGCGCTGACGACTATGTTCCAGCTGTCCTTGGATACCAATCAGGTGCCGACGGACTGGAAGCAGGCCAACATAGTACCCATCTTTGAAAAGGGTGACCACCAGCTACCAGAGAATTACAGACCAGTTTCCCTCACGTCTTTCACGTGCAAGGTCCTGGAGCATGTTCTGTACAGCAGCGTCATGACCCATTTCGACCAACATCAAATACTAAGCGATGCGCAGCATGGTTTCAGAAAACAAAGGTCATGTGAGACACAGCTGATCTCAACCATCCACAATATTGCCAGAAACTTAGCCGGGGGGAATCAGGTGGACCTAGTGTTGCTCGATTTTTCTAAGGCCTTCGATAAGGTACTGCATTGTCGTTTACTGAGCAAACTGCATTACTACGGAGTGAGGAGCGACACACTCGGCTGGATCCAGGCATTCCTCACCGGCAGAAGCCAGCAAGTTGCCCTCGAAGGTACACACTCGTCCCCTGCTGCAGTACTATCTGGAGCTCCTCAAGGCACCGTACTAGGCCTGCTGCTATTTTTAGCATATATTAACAACCTGCCGGATGTAGTAAAGGCTTCGCACACCAGGTTGTTTGCAGATGACAGTCTCCTCTATAGGAAGATCTGCAGTCGCCGGGATCAAGTTTTGCTACAAGCCGACCTCACTCACTTGGAAGACTGGGAGAACACATGGCAAATGAGTTTTAATGCAAGTGGAACACCATCCGAGTCTCTCCAAGCAGACACAAGCAAATTTACAGACAGCCTATACCCTTCACGGACAAACACTGGACACGGTGAGCTCCAGTATGTACCTAGGCGTGACCATGGCGGACCCGACACATGGAAACAGTGGCAGCCAAAGGGAACAGAACAGTCGGGCTTTCTCAGAAGAAACTTCAGGGACTGCACCCAAGAGATCAAAGCTGCCATGTACACCACCATGGTCAGACCTACACTGGAATACAGCTCCACCGTATGGGATCCAAATTTACACAAGACATCCAACACCTGGAGAAGGTCCAGAGGAGAGCAGCGAGATATGCCCTGCAATAATTTCCATGACAGGACACCAGGTGGCGCCGTGACATGACTGCTTGAACACCTCAAGTGGGACAGCCCCGAAGAGCGTCGGCACTATAACAGGCTTTTGATGCTCTACCGTATTCACCATGGGCTGGTAGACCTCAACCCCACCACATTCTATCGCCCTTCAGACAAACGGACTAGAGGCACACACAGAAAATCCACCAGGAGCGGGTAACCCATCCAGTTCTGTACCATTCCTTCTTTCCCTGCACCATCAGGGAGTGGAACCAATACCAACCACCACCACATCAGCACCTACACTGGAGGTGTTCAGGAGCCGCCCGAGCTGCAGTCCCCACTACCTGCAGCCACCCCCAGTATCTCCCTGAACCCTCCCATCAAACCCATGTACAGAGTTTTAAATCAGTTCATCAAGCCAACTAAGCCTGAAACACAGCAAAGCGACAACGCCACA
>JADBJO010001978.1:345000-356501 GCA_016801955.1 Conus betulinus | reverse complement strand
GCACAATATGACAGTAGGGATCTGTCAATATGGTATGTGAATATTTTAAACCTACTACTGGCCTTTCTAATAGGGGTTTTTTTTAGTAGACACCACCCTGTCCTCCTAAACACACACACACACACACGCACCCCACCCACACACCACCACCCACACCACACACACACACACCAACACACACACACCTATCGGTCAATGCCATCACCAACGCTTAGTAACCAAAACCAAGGCACCCACCTCTCCCCGTCTCCACCCAGCCTACCTTCACCCTCCCTATTTGCAAAAAGTTATTCGAGTCGGACCACTACCATGAAACAGATATAAAAACACAACAGCAACCATATAAAACGACGCAGTATGGAAAGGCATTGCAAGGCAAGGCGTTTGGTTCCAGTACCCGCTCATTTGGGGCATGGGAAAGAACATGGTCACACTCTGCCTTCAACATTAGATAACAAATACTTGTCAGGTGTTATGCTGTTCTCAACTATGCGAAACAGCACCGAGCGAGGCCTGCGGGAGCAACTGGCAGTTGCTTGACGGTAGGCGTCTTTCTGTAGTTATGAAATAGGAGCTGGTTCAACCTAACTGGGAGGCTCCCCCCCCCCCCCCCCCCCCCCCCCCCCCCCCCCCCCCCCCCCCCCCCCCCCCCCCCCCCCCCCCCCCCCCCCCCCCCCCCCCCCCCCCCCCGCGCCGCCATGAGGTTATGTCGTGTCACCATCCGGTGGCCAGTGTAAAACAGCATCGCCAGGGAGCAATTATTGTCCATTGACGTCATCGATGGAAGCCCTGTGCGTGCACTCACGCTATTTGAACAGCAGCGCAGGTTTCCAAGGGTAGGTGCAGGATTGATCCAGGCTTGTTTCTTCGGCAGTTGAGGAAGCACTTCTCGAGGTGTTATAGATCTTGTGGTATTCTTTTTCTTCATAATTGAATAGGTAAAATGGATAATGGTAGGGAGCTTTTCTTTTACAACCACACACTATCATAGACAACAACACTAAAAGCCAATGCCCAAGAAAAAGAAAAAAAAAAAGCGGCACACGCCACAACCCTATCTGACAGCTTGGCGGGGACTCGGGCGGCACCCAGAAGATGACCATGGTGAGGAGGGGAGGAGGAGGCGCAGGGCCGGATGAGGGATGAAGGTTGTAAGAAGGCCACGCGGCGGCGCAGGGTGAGGGTGTGAAGGTGATGTCGGGGTAGGGATCGGGGCAGCAGGAGTAGTACTGCCGGTCTTCACGCCTGGTTGCTGACGATGGTCCAATCGGCTGATTGGGCGTGAAGTCATGCCGTCCATGGCGCCTGCCGTCGATGAAAGTCCATGTCCAACTGGCGGACAGACAGACACGGCTAGTGAGGGGAGTGTGCGCGAATAAGTTCACTACAAGCAATTTGACCATATATGTGGCCAGAAGTGGTTAGCGTCGCGGACTCCCAAGTTTGGAGGTGGTGGGTTCGATTCCTATCAGAAGCTTTCGTCGGGGACTCTTTTTTCTGCCCCGACCGGGCTCCTACCAGAGTGGAGGGCTTGTTATGGGCTCAAATGGGAAGACTGGATGGGACACACAGTGAGTTTTATTCATTGATGGGTGCAATCACAATTTCCTTACCAATCTTGCGGTGGCCGTATCTCTCGAGCCTGGCTGACGCCGGGATAGATTATGAAAGTTAGCGTTGCGTGCAGCTTTGTCACTCAGCCTCAGAACTAGAAGATAAAAAAAAAACTCTCTTGATTATAACACTAACCCGGTTCCGATCGCACTTTAAAAATGTCTCACATGTCTGTGGCCCTTCATGCCATGTCATCATCGGTGACCTCATGTTTTATTACCTCATCAAGTCTATGCTCTTGGTTTCTGTTCTTTCGGGGTCACCAGCATCAGCCAAATCTCTTAAGGACTGTCACTGGACGAAACGTGGTGCCCTCCAGATCCTCAGAAGGAAGATCTGACTCACGCCGTCTCTGCGACTAAGCAATTATTGTCGTCAGTTCGTGGCTTAGAAGGTGGGTCCTGCAACATGTCAGAATCAGAACAGGCAACACTGAAACACCACTGAGTGACGCAGAAGAAATGCCGCTGTCTCTTCGGGTGGTGTCCTCGTGACGAATTGACTGTTATTGCTCCTGTGGAATGCCGTTGCCGGACTTTGGCGGGACGGGCCCAGATGTGGGGTGTGGACAAATGGGTGGTGGTAATGATGAGTGGTGGTGGCGGCGGGGAGTGAGCCGAGCCGTGCATGCTGCAACGTCACTGCTGTGCAGGGGAAGAGGAGACAGAGAAGAAAAAGTCACTGTACTCGCCGCCATGTTTTGTTTCTATTGGTAATCGTCTGGAGCGCGCAGTGCAACTCAGTTGAGTTGAAACTTGCTTCCAGTTTAAAACCGGGCGACCTAGAACTGGAAAGCTCATATCGATTAACAGAAAGATACGTATGCGGACGACTTCCACGTCAAAATCACAAACACGAAGAACGAATTGCTTTATTTAAAACCGAACCTTCACTCTTAGATGACGAAAATGAATGCTGATTGGCCATTTAAACACTTTGCCCTGGCCAAGCCTTTAGCTGATTGCAAATTGAGCTTGGGAGAACATTCCGCCCGATGCCCTTTTTTTTTGGTGGGACTCGAAGTACCACGTTCGGCCTATATATCGCCTTTAAATAGGGAGCAAAACGCAAATTACTGACCGAAAAGCGACATGCCGGGCAAGCTCCGTCATACTAACCCCTTCGGATTAATAATACATGAGAGAAGTTTAAACATTACTAAAACAAACAATATGCAGAGTTCAAGGTAAAGGCTTAATTTTATTCCTTTCTGCTCAACTTTAAGACTACGGCTTAGTGAGTAATCATCTTAGCATATACCTGGATGCAGTCTTAAAACGGGTGTGACAAAAAAAATCTGAAAGAAAACCTGACCCTACGGACTTTGAACATTTTTGTTGGGGAGAATCAGCCAGTCAGGCAGGTTCTTGTTGTCCTAGGATTTTATTATTTTTCACAGCGGTTCTCCTGAACAACAGCCCACGGGCTGTGCTTGAGCTGTGAAAACTGGAGATACAGATACATCACTTTACGAACAGCGCCGCGCCGAGCTTGTCTTCGTCAAACTGTCTCGATTTCTAAACAACATATACATTACTGAGTTCCTCCAGCAGATACCCGACTAAACGTTCCAAACCATATTTGGACATTCCTGTCTAGTTTACAGAATTCTCCCCGAGGTGTTTTGGGAGGTACTCTCGCCAGAGAATGGGCCCAAAATCGTAGGATTACAGTATTCTTGACGAAGGGCCGAACCTTGACATTCTAGAAGTTAATGATACTTTATGCAGTTGACATCATAAAACAATTTATGAAAAATTCATGCACATTCAAATGTGATGCAATTATGGATTTTATCGAGCAAATCATTTTGAAAAGCAACTGACTGAAAGCCAAAAAACCGACAGATTTTTTTTTCACGTGATTATATGTCAGTTTGTCCATATGGAATTGAAATTGTGTCGAGCTTATGTTACGGTTGGAAAGAGGTCTGCGCAGGCGGTTATTTACCAAAATGGCAGTTTCAAGGTACGAGCAAGTGGCGTACATTTCTAACATATTAGCAATGTTGTGCTACAAAATCGTGTAGTAGAGACATTGCTTGCATCGAAAGCAGACAAGCCGGAAAATATGGTTTTTTGTGCAGAATCTGACAGGAAAGGGTAGTAGATGCATTTTTGGTAAATTTTGATAAATGACACTTTCCATCTTCTTACACAGTGCGGCAAGACTTGTGAGTGAGTGTGGTTTGGCGACATGGGGGAAGAATCTAAGTACGAGTTTCAACCACCCGCTAGCGGCCACCTACGTCCACACTACTATTTGGCACCATCCCCTCTCTGCACCCCTCCTCCTTTTCCACCCATATCTTCCCCTTTTCATCCCTGCCTTCTAGATTTCTACCACCCTGGCTAATCCTTTCGCAACTCATTCCACCAGAGGAACGCCGCCCAAGTTCGCCTGGCTTCGAAGCAACACATTCAGAGGAGTCAATGCGCTAAAACTTTGAGGCCATTTGGATGACATACCAACTTTACAGACCACACCGGTGGTTCGTGTTATGGTATGTGTGCATGCCCACACATTAAAAAATGATGTGTGGTACCATTTTTTGTTAAAGTTACGGAAATGTAGTTATCATTTCGTTCGGATAAACCGAATATTTCAGCTTTATCTATGCTTCGGTGCAGCTGTGGACAATATCTAAGAACTTGTTACTACAGGAAGAGGGGAGAGACAGAGCATGTTATAGACCACAGCCAGTTAGATGAATGAGGCCCAGCCCGTACCGGGACATTAAAATACTACACGGAAAGACAGACAAAGAGAGCGACAGGACGACAAAGACAGTTGAACAACAACAGCACAACCACCACAACAAACCGCAACACACGACACGCACAGCCACACAGACAAAAACACACACCGACACACCCACACAAGAACCACCAGACCCACACAGACACACCACAACACACACACACCAACACACCACACACCACACCACACACAACACAATACACACACACCCGTATACGACACAACACCCCCTCCTCCCCCCCTCCCCCCCCCCCCCCCCCCCACCCCCCCCCCCACCCCCCACCCCCCCCCCCCCCCCCCCCCCCAATACACACACATGGACCTGTCCAAAACAAAATGTAGAGGGGGGGCACAGGAATCATATCTCCTCTGTGGCTGTTGGGGAGTCCCATTTGCTCACTCTGAAGGCATTCAGCACTTCCCATTGATCCGAATGCTGGGTGTCTCCTTTCTGTTCCATGTTGGCTCGACAGTGTCAAATTCAGATTGAAATTAGGGGCACCACACATGGTGGTTGTGCGCGGGCGCGATAAGCATACATGCAGTGGAATAGTCAGACTTGGATGAAGTAGTGGACAACAAGATGCTCACACACACACACACAAACACACACACACACAGCACGCAACAACGCACACACCACACACACACACCGTTACCGGAGTGGGCAATCTTCACGACGTCATGACTGCCGTCAGAAACTACAGACGAACGCAATGGATCCAGCCGAAAAATCTTTCAAACCTACCGCACCCATCCTCACAAAACACAGCCATGAGGATACTTAGCGAAAGCCCTGAGGTCCTTCGGGACTCAACGATGATACTGACCCCACCCTAGAAGAAAAGAAATGGAGCACCAGGAACCACCACGAAGGAACACACTACATTAAGGACCAACACTATCAAATAACGAACACACCGATTAACGCCACATGAAACCTCGAAGCCAAGGCATCAAAGAACAACTGTCCCTAAAAGGAATCGCCGTGAGAACGTAAAATTCTACATCATGCAGAGGGCAAAAACCAGTCATCCTTAGAGAACAATTCTCTCGCCTGGTAGTGGTTAGTTGCTTACGTGTGCGAACGGGATAGTGGGGAATATGGCGACTTGAGGGAAAAAAAGAGGTTCAGATACCGAGCGTAACACCCCTCTACATTTTTTGGTTTGTCACCGTCTTTCCAGGGCCTGCACTGACTTTGAATCCATTGTGGTCACACGAGCGAAACTTGAGGTGCAGGGTCTGCTGGGTCCGAAGGGGAAGTAGAGGGTGTTGAAGGCACAGGAGGAGTTCAAGGCATGGCCTGAGGCATCCACAGAACCTCCTCCGTGTGCTGCACCACCACCAGGGGCCTCCCGGACGACTCCTTCAGTTCGTATAGCGGGTCGTCCGCGCTGCAAACATCACACACACACACAAACACGCTGCGCGCGCGCGCGCGCGCAACACACAACCAATGTTACACAAAAACATACAAACAAACCACCACACACACACCACACACTCGCACGCACGAACGCACCATGTACGCACGCAGCACACAAACACACACACACATACAACAGGACATACCACAACGGACATGCAACATGCACGCCCCGCACGAACGCACGCAAGCACACACACCACAACACACACACACACACACACAACACACACGCACCACACACACACCACGTACGCATGCATGCATGCATGCATGCAATGCATGATGCTGCAAGTTTACTTAATCCTTTGACGATACCTAGGTTGTGGTGGGATTTTGAAAGCTCGGTCCATCTTAGCATAATATGAATCAAAAGCAAACACAAACAAAAACAACATCATCAATCATAATCTAACAACAACAAACAACTAACAACAACACCACAGCAACAGAAAAAAGAGCCACTGTGAGGGGACCGAAAAAACAATGTTCTGTGAAAGACCTTTGTAACAAATGAATAAAAAAAGCTTCAAAATTAAAAGACTACAAACGTCACATAGTTCAACTCTAAATAGACATATTTGCACTCATATAGGTGATGTTCCTTACTATCTGACAAGCCAATGATCGAAGTAGTAATTAAAGAAGTACTGTTCCTTGTAAAATCACTCTTCTTTCGAAGATGAGAGTATTCTGAATATAGCCAACATGTAAAATATAACCCATGTCACAATTGCGCATACGATATTTTTCGGCGTATTTGCGCGTTTTTGAAGACCAAGTATCCTGGCCACAACATACAGAAAGTCAAGTGAGGAAAAGAACTTTAAAAAAAACCCAAAACAATAAAAATAAATGGGCAATTCCCGCGCGAAACCTATCATCAAGAACTCGAAATCTACCAGCTGCAGTTGGGGCTGTTAATCAAATGACCACCGCTCAGCGTAGCACGCTCTGTCCCCAGTAATATATTGTACTAAGGCTCTTTGCGTGCGTCCTTGGGGTAATTATGATGACCGCCGAGTATCTATCCCCTTCATATAAGCAGTCATCGTGCACGTGTCGCTCTTTCTGGGCTATCGACCTAGGTGCAAAGAGGGTAAAGCATACTCGAGTTCTCTCTCCTGTCAAACGACCGCAAAGTTCTCTCCCCGCCTTGTGGTCCTGAAGTGCGTGGCCAATCATTCAATCTACAAGCTGCAAGGTGCGTGTTGTCGCCAGAATTGGCTGGAGCTACCTAACTATGACAATACCTTCTGGACATCTGATCCTTATCAATTTCTGCCTCCCGGGGGGGTACGAGGTGGAATTACGACGGGTTTCAAGTTGTACATCTTATCAAAGAAAAGTTACACATTTTCTTCATATAAGCCCAAATAATGAACATGAAAACCACACCACAAACATAACATTCTTCCAGATCGAATATTGAGTACTGGTTCCATTATTTACCAGTGACTATAGCTAACTAAACAATGACATCATATGTAAGCAAATAAGATAATTTGGTTAATATCTCTGTTCTCTCTCTCTCTGTCTCTCTCTCTGTCTCTCTCTGTCTCTCTCTGTCTCTGTCTCTCTCCTCTCTCTCTCTCTCTCTCTCTCTCTCTCTCTCTCTCTCGGGGGAGGTCGGGGGAGGAGGGGGGGAGGAGGGGGGGGGGGATGGGGATAGATGAATTTTTGCGTTGTTCGGAGGTTGAGTACCAAATGTTCTTCAGATTCTGTCTGTTCCCTACATCATGACAGCATAGTAGTATGATACTGCAAGACTAACACCTCCAGAGCCTGACGATTTCTCGCGCGTGCATTTTTTTTTAAAAGAGCTGCGATAGAAACAGCCCAAATCTAACAAAAACGATGCCTCGTTTTGCCAGTTTGATCAATTCGTGAGACACTATCTGAAATCTGGCCACAAACCAGTTTTTTGCTCTGGCTATTTTGAGTCATGGTTGCGAACGATATCTTGCTTTCGACACGTTTGATTTAAGAAAGCCTGAATCTGATATAAAAAACGACTTCTTGCTTTGTACTTTTTAGCTACGACCCATCCTGAATCTTACGAAAACATTCTTCTTGCTTTAAAACATTTAAACTTCCGGAGAGAATGACAAGTGGGGAAGTTGATTTAATGTAGAATCAAACTTCAAAACATGTTTGGGAGCAAATTGAACATGTCCAGACAAAACAAACTACCAAAAACAAAGCTTTTCTTCTAATTTCCGTGGGAGCGAGAGAGAGAGAGAGAGAGAGAGAGATGGAGACGAGAGGAGTGAGAGAGAGGGAGAGAGAGTAGAGGAGAGGGAGAGAGAAGAGGAGAGGTCACTTTGAAAGGGGACACAGAAACCAAGTGGAACGTTAGTTCGACGGCGAGGCTTTTATAAAGGAGATTTTATAGCACTTTTAGAACAAACCAGTATTATAAAAAATGCATCGTGAGTGTTAAGGACCAGGGCATCATTTATTCAGCAAAGGATATTTTTGACCGGCATTGGTTTGAGGCCAGACCTTGCGAGCAAAAGTGTCATTGTGAATCCGCGAGAAGCCCGTGTTTTTTTTCTGTTTGTTTTTCCTTGTTGAAATATTTTGTCGCTTTTTTTTCATATCAATAAAATTTCTTTGAATGGGAAAAATCACATGAAAAAAGTAAGGTATCATCTATTACTATTATTAGTTATTATTATTATTATTATTATTATTATTATTATTATTATTATTATTATCATTATTGTTATTGTTGTAATCATTATAATGGTTCTTCTTCTTTCTTCTTCTTCTTCTTCTTCTTCTTTCATCATTGTTATTATTATCAATACCAGTATTGTATTGCTATCCTCCTCCTCCTCCTCCTCCTCTCTCCTTATCATCATCATCATTATTAACATCATCATATCATAATCATCATGCTTATCATTATCATTACGGTCATTAGTATGACTATTATTATTATCATTATTATAAACATCATAATTATCATTATCATTATTACCATTATCTTCTCATTATTATTATCACTATTACTATTGTAGCATTTGCATAGCGCCTATGTCCGGTAAGAGAGACCAAGCTCCGAGAGCTTTATAATCCACGCTTTCGTTCAGACAATGCGCTGTCTACCCGGGTAGAGGCGACAACAGAGCTGCCTGTTGGCGCGGTCTTCAGTCGCTTCCCGTTTCATTCAGCCTGATGTCTGTCACTCAGTCATTACTTCATGTCTATCCACAGAGAGTGCATGCCTTGCGTACTGGGATCATCCGCACGAACGGTCCAAGTTATGTAAATAGTTCATATGATTCAGTATTGATTTTAAGAGGGGAAAATCTCGTTTCTGTTCTCTGCGTGATTATGTGTGTATGTTGCACGAGCGGATGTCTCTCTCTCTCTCTCTCTCTCTCTCTCTCTCTCTCTCTCTCTCTCTCTCTCTCTCTCTCACACACACACACACACACACCACACACACACACACACACACACACACACACACACACACACGCACGCACCATACACTCCAGAGAGATAGATAGATAGATAGATAGATAGATAGATAGATAGATAGATAGATAGATAGATAGATGGATAGACAGACAGGACAGTAAAACAGCCCAGACACCTACCAGCCCCAAGGACAGTGTAATGCAAATGCCAAAGGCGCAGCCCAGGGATAGCACATCACTTCAACAAATAGTCTTACGTTGAAAGAGAGTGGGCGGGGTGAAATACGTGAGGGGGGGGGGGGGGGGGGGGGGGATGGCTTAAAGGTAACTGTTGTTCACAAAGTGCTGTGCTTGCTTTGGATTTCTTCCGGCGGACTGGGGGAGTGTGTGTGTGTGGGTGGGTGGGTGGGGTGGGGTGGGGTGGGGGGGGTGGGGGGTTGAGGGGGGGAGGCTGGGAGGGGGGGGAGGGGGGGAGGGGTTTGAGCAGGACAGCGAACGACTGCACTGTTTCATTCTATGAAGAGTTCATCAGCCTCACAACTGGATCCTGGTACCTTGCTAATATGAGCAACACTTCAATAAAAAAAAAAAGGCCTATATAAACGCGGGCGACCGGGAATGAAAAATCTCAAGGATCACTAAACATTTTTAACTGCAAGTTGTATATCTATAATTCATGATCACATTTACACGTGTATACACACACACACACACACACACACACACACACACACACACACACGCACCCACGCACGCACGCACGCACGCACACACACGCACGAGAACACACACGTACACACATCTCTATCTGTATGTCTGTCTATTTCTCTCCCTGTATATCGATCTCGCTGTCTGCAGCGGCTTGATGGACTGAAAAGACGGAACTAGGTATCAGCACGGAATCATAAAGTCAAAGATAGGCCGATACGATTAAAACAAACAAACAAAACAAACCGGTAAATGGTTAGACTAACGCATTAGGCTGTAAAGTCCAAGTTGTTCCGGTGTCGTATAATATCTGGGATATCTGGGAACGCGTTCCCAGATTTCCCGAACTTCCAAATCGTGAAACCTGGGAAACGCGTTCCCAGATGTCACGGTAAATCTGGGAACGCATGCAAAAAAACAAAAACAAAAAAAATGACAATAAGGCCAAAGATCTCAATTGCACCTAAATAAATTGTTTCCTACTTTATCTCGAAAATCCATTCTTTTTCGTCTCCTTTCTGCCCTTCTGAGCTCTGAAAGACCACGTTCCGTGATATCACGGGCCCTCCCAGATATCACAGTACATTTTGGGAACTCGTTTCCAAAAAACTCTGTGATCTCTGGGAAGCCTTCCCAGATATCACGTTCCAAGATTTCACGCGACACCAGACCCAAATCTGCAGGTAAACTGAATGTCACTGCTATTTCTACACGCAATGGACTCCAACCGTGTGTTCGTTAGAAGAAATAGCTTTCCGATGGGAACTGGAGATCCGTGGTGTGATTCTGGATTACTGATCATCTTCATGGTCTCAACATATTTCTGTGGGGTCATATTCGCACTGGTCTCACAGGGAAGAGTGTTTCGCCAAAGCGCAGCGCAGCACCCATTTTTTTTTTTTTTTTTAGCTTGCATTCTACTTACTTCTTGTCAATGTGGATTTATTGTGCAGAATGTTGTTAAGGATGAGATCTTTTTGTCGTGGGATTTTTTCCCCAGTTTGTCAAATGCATGATGCACAGGGAATTCCCTTCATTGTTTCTTCCCAAAGACCAACTACAATGGATTAGAGCTACCCTCAACTAGCTTAGGACGATTTTCTGACGTGATGTGCCCAGTAGCCTACACATCGTAACTTTCCCCACAGTCAGGTGTGTGGCCGTGAGAGATTTTTTTTCCAGTGTGTGTCAAATGCATGATGCCCAGGGAATCTCCATGCATTGTCCAGTGATGTATTAGGGCTACCCTCAGATAGCTTGAAACGATTGTCTGACATGTTGTGCCCAGTATACATTGTAACCTTCCCCACAGTTAGGTGTGGCCATGAGAGATATTTTTTTCCCAGTGTGTCAGACCCATGATGCCCAGGGAATCTCCATTCATTGTCTGTTCCCAAAGGCCAGCTACAATGTATTGGGGGCTAGCCTCAAATAGCTTGGGACGATTTCCTGACGGGATGTGCCCAGTACACATCTTAACCTTCCCCATAGTCAGCTGTGCCGTGAGAGGCATCAGTCAACTGCTCAAACCCTTTGTAGTGTACGTATAGTTTGGTGTT
>JADBJO010001978.1:337500-340000 GCA_016801955.1 Conus betulinus | reverse complement strand
TTCTGAACACAACAATGTCGGACTTGTCAAGATTTACCGACAAACCAAGACTCATTGCAGTATCGTGTAGCACATTCAGCTGATTCTGAAGACCAGTTACAGTGTCGGATATTAATATTATGTCGTCTGCAAACATAAGGATAAGTATTTATTTCTAGTAAGTCGGGAATCAGTTGAAGACCATGTTTTCCCTTATTAACGATTTCACATGCCAATTCATCAATAAAGAGTGAGAATAATACAGGACTGCAGACATCTCCTTGTTTAAGTCCTAAAGGACACATAAAGGTATCACTTAACTCACCACCTGCTCTTACTCTTGCTTTAACTACATGATACATACTAGTTATAGCGTTATACATTCTTCCACGAATACCTCTTTTTTCTTCAGAACATTCCACAGTTTTGTGCGTACAATCGAGTCAAAGGCTTTTCTGAAGTCTATGAATGCGACATATAATTTTTTTATGATACGATAATTGTTTCTGTATCATCGCAAATAAAGTGAAGACATGATCGATGGTACTATATTTCTTTCTAAAACCTGCTTGACTTTCATTTATGACGTTATTTTCTTCAACCCATTTATTCAATCTTTGATTTAAAATGTGACTATAAATTTTACCACAAACATTGAGAAGGATATGCCCCTATAATTGTCAGGAGAACCCCTATCACCTTTTTTATGAAGTGGTTGAATAATAGCTTCTGACCACTGGGATGGATAAATACCCGAAGAGAACAGTTTGTTAAACAAAATTATCAGAAAAGGTACAATGATAAGAGCTGCATTTTTGAAAACTTCTCCAATTAAACGATCAGGGCCAGCTGCCTTACCATTCTTAAGGGCACGGATAGCTGCAAAAACTTCACCCTCTGTAATGTCACTTTCAAGAGAATCTATGTCAAGATTTCCATCTTCACCAATAGTAACAGTTTCTGACTGATCACAAGTATTATTTTCGTTATCCTCATATGACTCAGAATGAAACACACCAGAAAAATGTCTGAAAACCACTCCTCTTTGCTGATCAAGCAGCCTGATGGCATGTTGGTGTTAAGATTTCACTTTGCTCCAGAATCCTTGGGATTTCCTATGTTTTCGTTCAGGGACTGACAACTTTATCACGGTGAGCCTTATGCTTTGTCCGTAGCAGTTCTTTGTACTCCCTACATTTTTGATTATAGTGCTCTCTAGCTGTTTGCTCCTCTTCAGATTCAGCATTGCTTCCCATATCTCTGTTTGTTCTAATTTGTCTGCTTTCTGTACTCCTCGATCTTGCTTTATCAGGCTTTGGCTTAAGGTTACAGTTTGCGTAAATCCCGGCGGAGCTCGCGCTTTGAATCTTTACAGTCTGAGTCAAACCAAGCTGCTGTTTTATTTTTGCCAATAATGATAGTTGTTTCCATACATGAACTTGCATCATGCAATGCCTCGTTAAAAAAATTAATTGCTTCGTTAACGTCAACATCAATTAGACGCGTTGCTTTTTCTAACGTATTTTTTTTTAAATTCTTCGTCAGACACTTTGCATAAAAAAAAGAATTTACTTTTCCCGTGTCCCATTTCAACTTTTCAATTTTAATAGGATTTGGGGCCCATACCCTGTAAACCGTCATCGTCAGTATGCCCAATACACAGTTCCACAGGCATATGCTTAGATTCAATGCGTGGTGTGACATTCAAATCTGTGCATAATTTTAGTAATACATGGGAAGTTATGAAGTAATCGACAATACTGCATCCGGTTGGAGAAATATAAGTGTAATTGCCAAAAGAAGCATCATTTTGTAGAGTACCGTTTAGTATGCACAAATCAAAGCATTTACACAAGTCAATCAATTGCTTTCCGAGGTCATTACAGACTCTATCTTTTGATGTTCGACTAGCGTCATCATCATAATCGTCATCATCAATGTCACGTGATGGGTCCACACCTAAGTCTTCACTACTTTCACATGCATTTTCACCGCCAGTGCGTGCATTAAAATCCCCCATCATCAAGAAAGGACAGTTGCCATGTGTTTCAATGAGGTCCATTATGCAATGTTCCAAGATAGTAATACCATTTGTAATTTCTGTGTCTCTGTAATAGTCAGATGAACTGGGTGGTAAATAAACACCAACCAGAAGAACAGTATCACCAAAAGTAAAGAGCTCCCCTGCCATTTCCACAACAATAATATTGTCATATTCCACATGTACTTGTTCAACATAATTTGACAGCTCTTTCTTCACGAGTAGTGCAAGACCACCAGACAAACGTGCAGTCACTCCTTCAGACAACCGAACCCCAGGTATTACAAAAACATCATAATCAGGAAAAAGAAGATAGGATGGAAAATTTGTAGCAAATGTTTCAACGAGTAAACAAAAATCGAAATTGCAAAGATAAGCCTTCAGTTCCGAGTTGAAAACCTGTGAAATTCCTTCTATATTATACGTTACAAACTTCAGCCTTTTGTCAACATGGGCCGGGCCGAGTCCCTATTTTTTTCC
>JADBJO010001978.1:325000-332500 GCA_016801955.1 Conus betulinus | reverse complement strand
CAAATAGCTGGACAGACTGGATACTTAGCACACATTGCAGTAGTTTAATTGTCACTTCCACGTCACCAGTCTACAAGGCAAAACAAGCTTGGAAGAAAAAATACCGTTCTGCCGGAGGAAAGGGACATACAAATTACAAGACAAAACACGACGCGTTACGATGCCTTTGGTCTTCTTCAGGCAAGACAAATAACACAAGACAAAACCATAAAAATGAGAAACGAATTTTTATTTTCAGTAAATGAGTGATAGTGCGTTCTTCTTTTGTTTTAATTTCCACCTGTATTCACCTCACTTTGAAATGTTTAAGGCAACAAGTTATATCTTACACATCTTAAAAAGAGAAAAAAAAAACCTAAAGATTTTGTAAAGACGGCGGAAAGATCTTTAAAGGCGGATATGCAATGGACAAAGGTTTTGAAAAGACAAAACAAAAGGGGAAAGAAAGAAGAGAGAGTCTGAAAAGAGGAAATTACCTGCACAGAAATTCCAGAAGTTAGGTATGTAACTAATATTGAGTCCCCACCCCCATCCCACTCCCTCTGCATTCGCATGCACAGGGAAGTCGGGTGGGATAAGGAGGGGAGGGGGGGGGGGAGTAGGGAGGAAGCGAGGGCGGCAGGGAAGGAGGGAAGTCGAAGTAAAGGAAAGGCGGGGGCAGGAGAGAATGTGTAAAACCTTTTGCAGCGAAGACATACGAATCGGCAACACGAGGCAGGAAATAAAAACACACAACAATAATGACACACACGTAAAATCACATCGCCAACTTTCGGAAGAGAAGGCCAGTTTGGCCGTTGGTATGGATGACACGTTACTGATAGCATGCATCCTGCGTAAGAAATGGAAAGAATGAAGGAAGTAAGGAAATGGAGTGAACGATATTGAATGATACGGACTGGATGATACGGGAAACGACTGAATGAAGCGCCAGCTGGCAGCTCTTCAGTCGGCACTACCCAAGGTGGGCAGCCCGTTGTGTAAACGAGTATGGATTGTAAAACGCTTAGAGCTTGGTTTCTAGCCAAGAACAGGCGCTATACCAATAACCATAACAATGATGAAAGAGAAATGATTTGTAAAAAGGCATGGTCTAAGAGACAGACTAAAGACTGCGTTACTAGCAGAATGTAGGGATACCTTTTAATGGTGGAAGACATTCAGCGTTCCTACCGGGGCACCGCTGTTGTCCATTATGAATAATACTGGTCTTCAGAAAAGCCAGCTCCATGTCCATGAGGCTCCAGTATTACGGAGGGCAGTGACAGTGTACAGGTACTGTCAGCAGTTGTACGGTTTGGGACAGTGAAATACTGATTACATCGGGACGTTTACACACATATATACACACAAAAAACGAATTTTGTTTTGGCCTCTAGAATTTGGCAAGATCCCCCAAGCTGGAATAGAGAAACGGAGGTTTTTGAGCATTCTTCAAAATCTCAACATCCGGTCCTCTAAAAACAAAAACAAAAGAAAACAATCAAACAAAAAAAAGCGCGGTTCTAGTCATATTTTGGTGAGTATTTTCTCAACGGTCCCAACCAAAACTGGTCAGTGTGCAAGGTGTAAAGCTTTCGGATATGAACCAAAATGATGCTTTTAGTACGCGTAGAGCAATCAGCCTCTCACAAAATGAGCTTTTTTTTTAATGAACTTGTACTGGATATTCACTTTCATAGATTAAGAACAGAAAAATAAAATGCGGACGAAAGAAAAAAAGTCTGTCGTTGAGTAAGAGCAACACAATTTTACCAGGCAAAGAAGAGAAATATACTGCGACTAGAAAGCTGTATACAACCACGACCATCAGAAAAACAATAATATCATCTACAGCCACAGTGACACAGTCACAAGCATACACACACACACACACACACACACACACACACACACACACACACACACACACACACACACACACACACACGCAAAACCGTCCCCGCCTTTCTTCCCTTCT
The DNA here is from genome assembly GCA_016801955.1 of Conus betulinus. Lineage (NCBI taxonomy): Eukaryota > Metazoa > Mollusca > Gastropoda > Neogastropoda > Conidae > Conus > Conus betulinus. Next base: position 330,540 of record JADBJO010001978.1, on the reverse strand, counting down.
CTCCCCTATTTTCTCTCCTCCCTACTCCCACCCCTCACACTCACACACTCAGAAACCTGCGTTGGTTCGAAAAAAAAAATTCCGCCAGTGTCGTTGAGGGAGAAGTAAAGCCGGGAAGGGTCACCCTCAGAATGGAACTGTCGGCCCCAGACGCTGTCGCCTCAGTTCCCGCAGTCCGCAGCCCAGCGGGCAAGTCATGAAATGAGGTTGTCAGGTGGACAGCTCTCTCTTTTTTTTTCTGCCTGTCTGAAGTTTATCAATTAAAGCCACAACTCTCCTGAGAATGGTATCTACAGCAGGGGCCGCTGACGGGCGCAATGCTCAGGCCACCAGAAGGGGAGTGAGAGGACACCACGTCCACTAACGCTTTTCCCATCTGCACACACACTTCCCTGCACCCAGCAGTCTAGCTCCGTCTGTTTATACGTCTGTCCCCTCTACATTTCCTTACACTAAGTAAACCTTTTCGTTATCCACACTGTGCTGTCTTCTCCACGTGTCCCTACATTCACTACCCGTTTCCCTATCTGTCCACACGTCTGTCTACTCTATACAGTCCCTATGTCCACATGTCCTTTTTCCTGTCCACATGTGTATCCCTTCCACATTCGGCTACACCCCACTAACCCTTTCCCCGTCTACATGTCTATCTCCTCCACAGCATTTTCGGTACATCCACTAATCTTTTCCCAATCTATCTACACCCATTCCCGCTATCCCCGTTTCTGCACATGTCTGTCTCTTCCACATTTCCCAACATCCACTAACCATTTTCCTGTCCGTATGTCCGTCTCCTCCACATTTCCCTGTACCTGCTAAAGCTTTCTTCGTCTGACCACATGTGCATCTCTTCCACATTTCCCTTCATCCACTAAGCTTATCCACGTCTGTCTATATGTCTGTTAGTTCACATTTCTATGCACCCGTAAACTCTTTCCCCCGTCTGTCCACATGTCTGTCTTGTTGACCTTTCCCAACACCCACTAATCCATTGTCAGTCCACGTGTGTGTCTCTTCCAATTTTTTTTTTCTACGCCCAGGAACCCCTTGCCTGTCTACACACCTGTCCCCTCCACAGTTCCCTCGGCCCACAACTCCTTTCCCTGTCGTAACTTTCCACACACACCTGTCTTCTCTACACGTCCCTCTCCTCCATATTTCCTACACCAACGAACCCTTTCCCTGTCCACACGTCTATCTGCTCCACATCAATTTCCTTAAACCTACCAACCTTTTTTCCTGTTCGTATGTCTGTCTCCTCCACATTTTCCTGCACCCATCATCGCTTGTCCTGTCTACAAGCCTGTCCCAACCACATTCCTATACACGCACTAACACATTTCCTGTCCTTATGTCTGTCTCTCCACTTTTTTTCTATACACCCACTAACACTTTTCCTGTCCTGATGTCTGCCTCTCAATATTTTCCTGTACCCACTAACCTTTTTTTCCTGTTCATCTGTCTGTCTTCTCTACATTTTCCTATGCCCACTATCATGTTTCCTGTCCACCTGTCTGTCTTCTCTGCATTTTCCTATACCCACTAACCTTTTTTCCTGTCCACCTGTCTGTCTTCTCTGCATTTTCCTATACCCACTAACCTTTTTTCCTGTCCACCTGTCTGTCTTCTCTACATTTTCCTATACCCACTAACCTTTTTTCCTGTCCACCTGTCTGTCTTCTCTGCATTTTCCTATACCCACTAACCTTTTTTTCCTGTCCACCTGTCTGTCTTCTCTACATTTTCCTATACCCACTAACCTTTTCCCTGCCCACCTGCCTGTCTTCTGTACATTTTCCTTTACCCAATAACCTTTCCTCTGTCCACCTGCCTGTCTCTCTACATTTTCCTTTACCCACCAACCTTTCCTCTGTCCACCTGTCTGTCTTCTCTACATTTTTCCTTTACCCACCAACCTTTCCTCTGTCCACCTGTCTGTCTTCTCTACATTTTTCTATACCCACTAACCTTTTCCCTGTCCACCTGCCTGTCTTCTCTACATTTTCTTTACCCACCAACCTTTCCTCTGTCCACCTGCCGTCTTCTCTACATTTTCCTTTACCCACTAACCTTTCCCTGCCCACCTGCCTGCCTGTACATTTTCTCTCTACATTTCTCTCCACTCCTGCCCATGACCCCCCCCCACCCCCACCCCCCCCCCCCACCCCCCACCCCCTCTTTCCTCTTCCTCTTCTTGCCGCTGACGATAATCGAATCTCTTAGTTTTTTTTTTTTTTTTCAGCCTTCACTTCTCCATTACGTTCAGCATCACAGAGCATGACAGTCTGTTTCTTCTGTCGTTAAACGTTGGGGGCAGGGAAGGCTTGGGAGGGGGGGGGGGGGGGGGGGGGGGGGGGGGGGGGGGGGGGTGGGGGGTAGGGGCAGAGGGGGGAAGGGGGGGAGTGGGGTCGCTCGAAGCGTACTTTAGTGGGTAAGCTTTCTGCTTGATAGCTAGAAAATGAATGCTGTCAACTGGGTCAACTTTTCTCCACGATCTTTAAGGTGTGCGTGAGGCTTTTTTGGTGGTGGTGCCACGTGCGTTGCCTTTTTTTTTTTTTTTTTTTTTTTTGCTTTCGACATGTCAGTTTTTTTCTGGTAGAGTTTAAAGGTATTGTTTAATCCTTATGTCGTAGATCAACAAGCACATACGCCATTGAACATAGCGAATGACATAACAAATGATGTATATACCGTAGAATTAGTAATTACTTAATAGGGTATTTAGCGACAGGAATATCCAGCTTAATCTCCCTGAACCCACTGAACCCCCCCCCCCCCACCCGAACAGTTTGAGGAAAGAGAGGGCAGAATACTGGGTGTCCAGCTAGGTGAAAAACCTCAACATTCAGTCCCTCCTAGCCAGATGGAAAGTTATCATAGCGGGCAGAGTGTGTTCATTGCTGGACCACTGACGGATGCAAACAGTTGGGTTTTTTCCCCACAGGCACATCGCGTTCTCGGCAATACTTCAACATTTCTCGTGTTGTAGGCGATAGTACCCCCTTGATAAAGCAGCAGTTGCCACAAGCTCCATGCACAAGGGTTTGTGAATGTGTATCAACGTGTAGAATGTGCGCATGTTAAAAAAACTGGAACACAGACATAGCTGCTTTGGAATGTTTTTTTTTTTCTTTTTTCTACAAAAACAAGGAAAATGTTTTTAGAAAGGAAAGAATATTTGTAACCTGCTCAACCTCATTTTTCAAACTTTGTCACTTTTAACATTCAGATCAGTGGTTAGGCAGTCTTCTGTTAGTGCTTAGTTGCAGTGACAGATCAAGTCAAAGTACAGGCGTAGAGGTCAGGGTGGGGGTGGGGGTCAAAGGGGGGCGTCCAAAATTGAGGCGGGGGTCAGGGGCCGCCTAGGTCATAGTGGGGGTAGGGTGGGGTGGGGGCGCAGCTCCAGCCAACGGATGAAGAAAACGGGGGAGGGGAGGCGGGAAGGGGCAAAGTTCCATGGAAGTTGTATAGTAAAGAAAAAAAATTGAGAGGCACCAAAGGCCTCTCCTGGGAGAAAGCTAAGCCACCGTTTCGCTAAGAAAAAAAAAAAAGCTTTCACATCACTTTGCAAATCCTCCTTGTTTGATGAATTTTGTATGTCCTCTGCTTTGAAACACACAGACTCGACTGACATTTGTTTGACAATGTTTCAGGGGGGGGGGGGGGGGGGGGGGGGGGGTAGAGGGGGCGAGACAAAGGTGTTGGAGACCACAACCCATGTAACCACCCCACCCCTTCCCCAACCTCCGGCATTTATACGCGACTGCCATACGTTGAACCATCACATCATTTTCGGCGAGGAACTTTTGAGCTCAGCAAATTGCAAAGGAAGGACAAACCACACATGGTTGAGCACTGTGCATTCAAGTTCCACTGGCAAATAATAATAATAATAATAATAATAATAATAATAATAATAATAATAATAACAATAATAATAATAATAATAATGATGATGATGATGATGATGATAATAATAAATAATAATAATAATAATTCTCCGCATCTCCACATGTGGAACCTGAGGCAAATGTCAAGCTGCCTATTAATATACACACCAGCAGACAGGATTGGCACCATCAGCACACATGAGATGCCGCTGTCTTGCCAGGCCTGGACATAACATCCTACCATTAATTACTCTCTGTACCACACAGTCTATGTGTTCTAAACCACAAATGCAAAAGTAGAGCTACTGAGCCACAACACGTAGGAAGAAACAATCTGCAAAACAGATACAACATGTTTCGACCGACTGGGTCTTCTTCAGGCAGGACATACAACATTCAAAACATATAAACAAAGGAGGAACGAACAGATCGAAGAGATGAGCGACTATTTGTTCGTCCTGTTTTCATTGCTGTGAATGTTGTTGTTTGTCCTGCATGAAGAACACCCAAGAGGTCGAAATGCATCGGGTTTTTTTTTCACTTGTTTGTTCCTTTGTTTGGACGCTCAGTAATTTCTTTTTTTTTTTTTTTTGCATTTTTGCCTTCAATTTTCCCCAGCGGTCATCCTTCTTTGAAACTACTCTGTTCCAAACCAGTCCGCAAGGTATAGTAAGGGACAGACGTCACGAGGCTAAACTGGGTGCAACATCCCTGCCTGTCTGGCATTACTGAGAACAGGAAGCTGTGGATCGGGAGTGCCCTTGAATGTCCAGTTCTAGAATGTGTCTTGCCCCTCTCTACAGCAGACTGTCACGAAACCATTGAATGTAAACAGTTTGTATCTCAGTGCATAGGATAGACGAGATAATCGGAGTTTTGACTGATACTCGAGAAGGACATAAAACTGACCTGCAGAGAGAGAGAGAGAGAGAGAGAGAGAGAGAGAGAGGAGAGAGGAGAAGAGAGAGAGAGAGAGAGAGAGAGAGAGAGAGAGAGAGAGAGAGAGAGAGGAGAGAGAACAGAGACAGAGAGAGAGAGTGAGAGAGAGAGAGAGAGAGAGAGAGAGTGAGAGACTGTCACACACGCACACACGCACACACACACACACACACGCACGCACGCACGCACACACACACACACACACACACACACACACACACACACACACACACACAACACACACGCACACGCACACAAACACTGACTGAATATTCATCCATTCCTTCCCAAGCCAGCAATACTCACAAATTATAGAGAAGTATATCTGGCAGCCATATTTGCTGGAGGGTACCCGGATGCTGGTAATGTGGTCGTGGTTTGCTGGATTCCACTGTAGCATCTGGTCCACCCATTTCTTGCACATCAGCATCCTTGACGTTACCATCATAGCCTTCGCTATCATTAACATGATGGTCATCGTCCTCATCATCGTTATCTATGTCATCATCACTTTTGCCATCGCCAAGACACTCCTCACTGTCTTCAGCCTTATCATTTTCATCATCACTTTCAACACTATTGTCTTAATTCTATCGTCATTGGATACAGAGAGAGAGAGAGAGAGAGAGAGAGAGAGAGAGAGGGAGACAGACAGACAGACAGGCAGACAGACAGATGGACAAACAGACAGACGGAGACAGAGAGACAAAG
>JADBJO010001978.1:320000-322500 GCA_016801955.1 Conus betulinus | reverse complement strand
GGCAGGCGAGAGGAGAGGTGTGTGTGTGTGTGGTGTGTGTGTGTGTGTGGAGTGAGAGAGAGAGGAGAGAGAGAGAGAGAGAGAGGTGGTGAGAGAGTGAGATGAATTGGAGATGAGAGAGAGAGAGGAGAGAGGGAGAGAGAGCGAGAGAGAGAGAGAGAGAAAGAGAGAACTCAAACTGAATATTTTATTTTGACAGGCCACAGGCCCATATCAGAGTGAGTGAATTAGGTTAAAAATAAATCGCTACAAACCACTCAACGAAAACTGAGCTAAATGGTGTTCAAAGTTAACAAAGAGAGGAGAGACATTCATGAAGCAACTGCAGCATTAATTACTCCATTCCTAACAGCCATTGCTCTATAAATGAAAGTCCCCCAACACTCATAATAGTAGTAGTCTCAATAGAACAGGCCAGCAACATGGACCTTTTGAAACAGAGAAGGGTGTTTGTGAATATTTAGCTAGCTGGAAACAACTCAAGGCTCAACTTCTCGTACAAAGGACAAACCAGTAAAAATGAAGCTCAGTTTCCGGTGCTTTCTTACAATGGAGGACAGAAAATGTCATGGTTTCTATTGCAGTTAGTATATCGTAAAAAAAAGTGGCATCGTAAAGGCGACATTCCTAACCGAAGCCTTGAAAGTAACCTGCGGATGTTAACATGTTTAATTACACAGAGGTAAGGACTTCGAAACAAGAGACTGGTTATATGACCGATAAACATCGTACAACTCATGCGATTCAATAGCTGAATGCCAGTCTTGGGATGTAACAATCACTTAAACGTTTCTTAAAAGTAAATTACAATAAAAGCTTTCACATTACCAACACTTTGCATTTCCCATACAAATTCCAAACCGGAATCTATAAAGAAACATAGCAAACATTAGTCGTCCAGGTAATATAATTTTGATTCTGCAGATGCAGCAAAAATACATCATAGGCTTTCTTTGGGAGTCTGTCTTATTATCATACAAGCAACACGAAGCCAAAATCTGATGCATTTTGCGTAAGTACTAACGTAGAGAGGGTAACTTCCCATTTCGCCGTACACTAAGTGCCTACGAGCTTTGGACTTACACCAAGAAATCGTTTAATAGCAGCTAAGTGCACCCTTTCAATTTGTTCCTGGTTAGATGCCAATAAGTTAAGATAGGTTGTATTTGGCAATCGAATAGCTTAACAAAAATACCAGGAGAATGTTCACTATTGCGTCTGTGTCTGTGTGTGTGTCTATGTATGTGTGTATGTGTGTGTATGAGAGAGAGAGAGAGAGAGAGAGAGAGAGAGAGAGAGAGAGAGAGAGAGAGAGAGAGAGGAGAGAGAGAGAGATATCCCACTCTCGGCATTATCATTGTTATAGATGTAACAATGACAAAAGTGTTATTTGCGCAACATGCAATTATACACAAGGGGACAATTTTGCTTTGCACTTTCTGCTTTCTCTTACAAATTTCAATGTGTTTAACTGTATGATTAGATGCATTTATCATCTGAAAATCACATAAGTTCAAGGGCCAACACTACGGAAAGAAACTCATAATCTTTTGTACTGTGTGAACGTAGAAGGCAAACTAAATAACAAACATAAAACAACAACAACAACAACAAAAGCATTAGAAAAAAACAACAACAACATGAAGCTGGGCTGGGATACGCATTGTTCAATCGGGATGTAGCGGACATGGCTTCCCTTTGTTGTTTAAATGTATGCTTCGCACAAGATTGATAGATTCCAAGCAGAACGTATGGAATGCGCACGCATTCAGGATAGTGCCAGATCTGATCTGTATAGGCGCCTTCATTTGTTTCTGCTTCACTGTGTATTGATATAGGGCCTATGTATTAACGCATTTGGGTAGACATTTCTAACATGTTACAAGACAATTTTGATTTGGAGTTTCTGTATGTCTGCACATTGTTACTGTCACAAGCTATATAATGAAATGTAATCTTATTTTATTTGTCAGTTATGTAAAATTGGCCATGAAGATGAAGTCCGGTTTCTATTTGCTGCCCTCTTTTGAATAGCTTAGAGACCGGTTGATCCCTGTGAAGACTCAAAAGTAGCCTTCCTTGTTTGGATTGTAATGCCTATATCATGTAGCGTAAAGATATCATTGAACAGTTTGCTGCTTATTTACATAAAGCATTCGGAATCCGCTCTGTATGTTGCGTAAAACTCTGATGTTTTACGTTTCTCTCTCCTTTTTTTTTTTTTTTTTACCCTTCTCTGTTTCTGGTTATAAAGATTTGTTTGCCTCTCTCTCTCTCTCTCTCTCTCTCTCTCTCTCTCTCTCTCTCTCTCTCTCTCTCTCCTGAAACTGGGGGTTAAATACCTGTCACAGATTTCACTGGTTCTGTTTTGGACACAAATGGAAAGGAATGGAAAGTGTTAGTCTGGAAATAAAATGTAAAAGACAAACCGATTCCCTATAGATGACAGAATTCAGATTTCACAGTAAAACTAGCGAGAGTCTTCGTTAGCAGTTTTCTC
>JADBJO010001978.1:312500-315000 GCA_016801955.1 Conus betulinus | reverse complement strand
ATCCCGGGTAAGTTTCTGGTGCTGTATGAGGCAAATGTCTAAAGTTAGATGTCTGCGTGGCGTATTATCCCGGGTAAGTTTCTGGTGCTGTGTGAGGCAAATATTTACAGTTAGGGGTCTCAGTGGCACATAATCCAGGGTAAGTTTCTGGTAATGTGGAAGGTAAATGCCTATAGTTAAGGGACTGTGTGGTACATTATCCAGGGTAAGTTTCTGGTGCTGTGCAAGGCAAATGTCTATGGTTAGTTGCCTGTGTGGTACATTATCCAGGGTAAGTTTCTGGTGCTGTGCAAGGAAATGTCTATAGTTAGGGGACTGTGTGGCACATGATCCAGGGTAAGTTTCTGGTGCTGTGTAAGGCAAATGTCTATAGTTAGGGGACTGTGTAGTACATTTTTACAGGGTGACTTTCTGGTGCTGTGCAAGGCAAATGTCTATAGTTAGGGGACTGTGTGGTACATTTTACAGGGTAACTTTCCGGTGCTGTGCAAGGCAAATGGCCATAGTTAGGGGCCTGTTTGGTATATTATCCAGAGTAAGTTTCTGGTGCTGTGGGAGGCAAATATCTATAGTTAGTTGCCTGTGTGGTACATTATCCAAGGTAAGTTTCTGATACTTTGCGAGGCGCATGTCTATTGTTAGGGGCCTATGTGATACATTATCCAGGATAATTTCTGGGAGATGTGCAAAGCACAAGTCTGTAATTAGGGGGTCTATGTGGCACATTGCCTAGGATAGTTGTCGGTGCTGTACAAGGCACACGTCTGTACCCAGCGGCATTTGTGGCGCATAATCAAGGGTTAGTTGTTTATGCACAAAGGTGCCTGTGTGACGTGTTATCCTGGCGGATTGTTGACGCATTGAGAGGCTTGTACGACACATTATCCAGGGTAAGTTGTTGGTTCAGTGAGAGACCTGTGTGACGCATTATCCAGGGTAGGTTGTTAGTGTAGTAACGTACCTCTGGTGTTTTACCTAGACTAAGTTGTTGGTGTAGTAACGTACCAGTTGTGCATTATTCAGGGTAAGTTGTTGGTGTGGTAACGTACCAGTTGTGCATTTTCCAGGGTAAGTTGTTAGTGTAGTAACGTACATGTGGGATATTATACACGGTAAGTTGTTTGTGTAGTAACGTGCCTGTGGTACATTATTCAGGGTAAGTTGTTGATGTAGCAACTTACCTGTGGTATATCATTGAGGGTAAGTTGTTAGTGTAGTAAACGTATGTGTGGTACATTATTCAGGGTACGTTGTTGGTGTAGTAAAAACGTACCAGTGGTGCATTATCCACGGTAAGTTGTTGATGTAGTAACGTACCTGTGGGGCATTCCCCAGGTTAGTTTGTTGATCTGGTAACGTACCTGTGGGGCATTCCCCAGGTTAAGTTGTTGATGTAGTAACGTACCTGTGGGGCATTCCCCAGTTAAGTTTGCTGATGTAGTAACGTACCTGTGGGGCATTCCCAGTTAAGTTGCTGATGTAGTAACGTACCTGTGGGGCATTCCCCAGGTTAAGTTGTTGATGTAGTAACGTACCTGTGGGAAATCCCCCAGGGTAAGTCGTGGGTACAGTTCGAGGCCTGCATGGAGCATTAACCAGGATCAGTTGCTAAAGCAGTTAGCGGCCTGTGTGGGGGCATTACCCGGGGAACGCGTTGCACTGCAACGGCAGCCATGATTGATGGCGACAAGGCGCAAAGTCAAGGCAGGTCCTTTGAACATCAGAGAGAGAGAGAGAGAGAGAGACAGAGAGAGAGACAGACAGAGAGACAGACAGAGAGAGAGAGAGAGACAGAGAGAGAAGAACGAGAGGGAGGGAGAGAGAGAGAGAGAGAGAGAGAGAGACAGAGACAGACAGACAGATAGGACAGACAGACAGAGAGACAGAGAGACAGAGAGAGAAGAAAGAGAGAGAACGAGAGAGAGAGAGAGAGAGAGAGAGAGAGAGAGAGAGAGAGAGGAGAGAGAGAGAAGAACGATCACACACACACACCACACACACACACACAAACACACACACACACACACACACAGAGGGAGAGAGAGAGAGAGAGAGGCAGAAGAGAGGGGAAGGAGGCAGTGGGGGGGCAGATAGATGAAAAGGACGGGAACTAGGGAGTGGGGTGGGGAAGGAGAAAGCTAGGAGAACTGGGATGGTCGTGGGGAGGCGGGAAGGGGCGGAAGATACTGGCCAAGCAGCCATCGCACGCAACTGCCGGCCCAATCAGGCACTGCCCGGACTGTTCATCAGAAGTCTCCTCTTTCCAGATGGAATGATATGACCACCCACTGCCCCCCCCCCCCCCCCCCCCCCCCCCCCCCTCCCTAACCTAACCTGACTTCCAGCGAAAATCTCTCTAAAGAATGTCAAATAACTTTTTTTTTGTTTTGTTTATCCCGTGTCATCAAACTGCATTTCATCAAAGCTGATATTGGGGGTCACGTATTCAGAAATACACCCATTCACAGCACTACATGAACAGAACAAAAAGAGGAATGAA
>JADBJO010001978.1:297500-302500 GCA_016801955.1 Conus betulinus | reverse complement strand
TAATGCACAAAATCACTCTTGCAGTTGACACAAAATTATGGCCTGTCAAGGGATCGGTAGTTTTTTTTTTTTTTTTTTCAGTTTTGAGAGAGAGAGAGAGAGAGAGGAGAGAGAGAGAGAGAGAGAGAGAGAGAGAGAGAGCCCACAAAGATGGGGGGGGGGGGTGGGAGGAAGGGAATTATTAACCAGCACAATGTCTCTGTTACTCCAGGAAAGGGGCAATAGAACAGGCAGTGGAAACTGCAAGAAAAAGGCACGGCACTGCAGTCTTTGATAACTGATGCTCTCTTCTCACTAACCTTACCCCGCACGGCTGCCGTTTAGAACGCGAACTATCAAGGGTTACCCTAGTGCCCAGCCTGACAAAAAGTTACAAGCCACCCCGTCCCGCCCCCCTCTGGTTTACACACACACACACACACACACACACACACACACACACACACACACACACACACACACAGAGAGAGAGAGAGAGAGAGAGAGAGAGAGAGAGAGAGGGAGGGGAGGGAGAGAGAAACATGCATACACACATCTGCGCCTAAGTGCCCCAAACAAACAGAAGTAATGAATAGCCCCCAACCCCCTCCTTTTTGCTCACACCACCCTTCTCCCCCTGTATTTCAGCAGCACGAAACATGTCACAAAACAAACCAGCAGATGCTTCATCCAATAAAATCTTTTTTTAAGTACATACAATTATCTTGCTGTAATTTGAATGAACCTGTTCGAATTTGAATATTTTTGGGGAGAGAGAAAAATGAATACAACACAAAAATAAGTTCATGGAAAAATCGATTCTGTCGATTCTGTCAAAAATCGATGGTGAACTCTTCCTTTCTACAAACAGAAGGGAGTTAATTTTCTTGCCATTACAACGTAGTTACTTTTTACATTATTTTTGTCGTCAGGAATATACGTTTTGTCGCCGCAGCCCTGATACACACCTTACAGATGTACAACTGAAAACAGTACGTTGCAGATGTTACTTTCCCTGTCTTTTGAGTTTCTGCTATCAGTGTTGTATGGTCCGTTCAAACTCTTTCTCAGTCAAAAAAAAAAAAAAAAAAATCTTATACTGTAAATGATCACACAGCAGCTAATAAATATATTGATGGAAACCAAAGAGGCCCATAAAAACCCGCTAACACAAATAATTCCGATTCTGGAACAGAAAGCATAGTCTTCAGGCAGTACAAAATCACCTTAGTCTTTTTCACTGAACAAAGATTTATTAATCAAGAATGTCTACAGGGAATCAAGATTGTTTTTAAAATTCGACTACGGAACAGCTCACTTTTCGTGTGAGAGAGAGAGAGAGAGAGAGAGAGAGAGAGAGAGAGAGAGAGAGAGAGAGAGCAGCATGTGTGTGTTTGACAGCCTCATTTTTGTTGTGTTGAATGCTTCAGAATTCTCCAGAGCCACTTTTTTCTATCTCCCCTTTCAACGGCAAGACATTTCCCTGACACGCTTGTTGAGCCAGGGTTTCTTTGTCAACGCCTATGAGAATTTCGGAGCCTCTGTCAGTCAGCCTGTTTTTCCTATTTCGCAGCAAATGATTAGATCCAGAATACACGTTCAATGAAAGCACACCTCACCCTCCACTCCTCAGCTCTCTCTCTCTCTCTCTCTCTCTCTCTCTCTCTCTCTCTCTCTGAGCATATATATATATATATATATATATATATATATATATATATATATAATACCACTAAAATGCCTAATAAAATTCTTAAAATGCTCCACCCCTTGGGGAGCAACATCTGTCTCATATACACATATATACAAATATATATATACATACATACACAATCACACCCCTCTCTCACACCCTCACAAGAACTCGTGTCCTCTCTGTCCCCCTGTCTGTCTCTCTCTCTCTCTCTCTCACTGTCTGTCACACACACACACAAAAGATTCTGTCTGTCTGTCTGTCTCTCTCTCTCTCTCTCTGCCTGCCTGCCTGTCTGTGTCTGTCTGTCTGTCTCTCTCTTTCTCTCTCTCTCCATCTTTGTGCGTGCGGCCGCGCGCACGTGCGTGTGTGCGCGCATCTTATAATTGGAACCTGACATGTTCATGCACATTTCTCTCTCTTTTCTCTCTCTGTCTGTCTGTCTGTCCGTCCGTCTCTCTCTCTCTCTCTCTCAATCTCTCTCTCTCTCTCTCTCCCTCTGTCTGTCTGTCTGTCTGTCTCTCTCTCTCTCTCTGTCTCTCTCTCTCTCTCTCTCTCTCTCTCTCTCTCTCTCTCTGTACACGCGCACGCGCAGATTAAAGTGACTCTTGGAGTAAATTGTCAGATTGACATTACAACATTTGCAGCTTTTATTATAATTTATCTGCGCGCAAAGAACGTATTTCATTTGTCTACATACCAGTTTATGACAAGGACATCATCTAAGATTGCTTACACTCCACTGGTCCCTGAACCAGTTAATAGAGACACAGTCACATAGTACTCAGTTACTTTAACTATGTGCACACCATAGGAGTCAATTTCTGAGAAACAATAAACAAAACGTGCATTTTCTACAAAACACTTGCAACAAGAGAGAAGAGCTGATATAAATTTAAGATGGGCAGGACATAAATATGATATTTTTTTTTCCTTTTACAATCTCTTGAAAGAACAGAGGAAAAATCGTTGACAGAAAAAAAAGGCCCTGCTGATTTCAGAAATCACAATTTCCCAATCGCTATGCCAGTCAGCTTGAGCACAATGATTTCTTTTGACAGAGCTAAAAGAACCGGGCTGGTTGTTCCCCTTTGAACTGTGACAGGAAGTCAAAAAAATCAGACAAGTTGAGTGGGAAACGGAAATCGCATGTGCCTCTTCAAGCAGCCTGCAGACTTTGTGACGACCACGATGAGATAATGATTATGACGTAAGCTTAGAGAGCTGCGCAGTTAAAGTTGTGGGAATGACGACAAACTCTAGGACAGAGTGTCTGTGTGGGAAGTACAGTAGGGTGGGTTTTAACTAAGTCACTAAAATACATTGCGTGCCATTTGTAACCTAAACTTGGAAAGAAAAAACAGGCAGGGGAGGGGGGTGGGAGAGGGGGGGAGGGACAGTAATCATAATTATCTGCTTTTTTGGTTACAACTTAACCGTTACATTCTAAGATATAAAACTGATTCTTTTGTCTCCGTGAAGCTAGGAGGAATTATGTGTGTTATTACTGATGGATCAAATTCATATCATTCCCATCACAGTGAATGCAGGGCACAAAGTGGTCAAAGAAAGAATGATCATACACGCGCGCGCGCGCGCGCACACACACACACTCACGCGCAGACGCACATACAATCACACACATACACGCGCGCGCACATGCACACGCGCGCGCGCGCGTGCACACACACACACACTCGCACACACACATACGCACACACACACAAGCGCACGCACGCACGCGCACACACACACAGAGACACACTCACACACAGACAGACAGACAAACAGACAGATACACAGCACACACACACACAAACAAACACACACACACACAGACACAACACACACACACACACACACACACAACGCACTAGACAACACACGCGCGCGCGCACACACAACACACACACACACACACACACACACACACACACACACACACACACACACACACACACACACACACACACACACACACACACACACGTTTTTCTCCTTTCCCCTCTCCTCCTCGGTCTTCTACTCTATTTCCACCTCAGGCCACACCTCTAGGTCCCCCCCCCCCCCCCCCCTCTGCCCCCTTCCCATCTCACCCTCAGCTTTCAATTCCTTTCTACCCTCCCATATTCATTGATTTGCTCATGATAAGGGTGGGAGAGGGAAAGTAATCATTATGATTATTGTTAGTATGGTTATTATGATTGTTGTTGCTTTGATTGTCTCGCCCCCTCCCAGCTCATTCCACCACCTTCCCACCACTTCCCACTCTTTGCTTTCCACCCTCTACACCTTCACCCCCCTCCCTCCTATCCCCTCCCTTTTTTTTCTATGCCCTCCCACAAGTTCCTTTCCATCCCCCATCCCTCAGTTCCCGTGAACTTCTCTCGAAGCGATCTCTTTTCCAGTGAACTTTCCTCAGCAACAGAACCACAGAAATCTTAAGTGTTGTGTTTTGTCAGTTGGCCAGTGTGGCTTTAGAAAGGTTAAGATAAACCGAAATATTGCCATCATCTTATGGGTGCTATGTGGCTTCTATTTTACATCTTCCAAAAGAAAGAATGATCTCAGCAGCAAGCTCTGAACGAAGTGGTGGTATGCAAGTGTTGCTGTAGATGTGTGTTGCCACTCAGTCTAAATTCATTTAGCAATCCTCTGCTTTTGAAAATATCAGCCTTACTGAAGGGAACATGAATTTTTTGGGAAATTGTTATTATAAAATACGCTATACCATAGCTATCCCGAAACGGGTTATAACACCGCTTGAGAACACTGTAATTCTGAAATCGATTCGGACAACATTTCAGCACATTGTAATTATACATAAATCATTACACCAGACTGATTTTTTGACAGGTATTATTTCAAATGAAAAGTACAGTAATTAGTGTTCTTCTTCCCAAGACCTGTTAGATGAAACAACATCAGATTTCATGATGACTATTACTTCAGTGAAGTGGGAAAAGAATAAACCATAGATTTCTCTTTAGGTAAAATGATCCATTTGCTGCTTTAATAACATAGCAGATTTCTCTCCGATTGTGTAATACTCTCCATACGAAAGCAGTACCACTTTTCTGTTTTCGTATGTTCAGAGTTACCCATCAGAGTAAATTTATCGACAAAACATTGCCTTGAAGAACCCCCTATAGCCTTGGGTTCTTTTACATGTGCAAGTGAATTCTACACATGGAACCTCGTTTTATTTTTTTTTTCGTCAAAATAATCAACACACAGTCTACAGGGACCAGTAAGAAGCAGCCATGGGAGGGGGTGAGAGTTAGATGGGAGGGGGTGAGAGTTAGATGGGAGGGGGTGAGAGTTAGAT
>JADBJO010001978.1:285000-287500 GCA_016801955.1 Conus betulinus | reverse complement strand
GACCAGCGAAAAGAAGCAATAGGGAGGAGGGTGAGAAGGGGGTGGGGGAAGTTGGTGGTGCTGAAAGCTGGATGGGGAGGGTAAGTGGGAGGGGAATCCGGCCTTTGTGAGACTGACAACAGGAAGCTGTGATCATTTGAGGTTCTTGATTAATGTGTTGTCCGCCATTTCCTGCTTTGAAATTGACACGGTTTCACAGATTTGAAATTGACACGGTTTCACAGATTTGATTTGAAATTGACACGGCTTCACAGGTAAGATTATCAGCCTTTGTTCTCCGGGTATTGATACACAATCCCATTTTTTCAAACTTGATGTTGTCTCTCTTGTCAATGCTAATGTCTAGAGAACTGGAGACGTGGCAGCCAATGCGCATGTTTTCTGAGAGACGTGTCAGCGTGCACTTTGGTTGTGGGAAGCGCTTGCACGTGTTGGAAAGTGTAACTAAAATATTCTACGATGATGATGATGTTGATGATTATGATGATATAAATTATGGTCATTATTCTTGTCAGTAGTAGTAGTAGTAGTAGTAGTAGTAGTAGTAGTAGTAGTAGTTCTATTATTGTTACTTTTATTATTATTATTTTATTATTATTATTATTTATTATTATTATTACTATTATTATTATTATTATTATTATTATCATTATTATTGCCACTATTGTAATTATTATCATCATTTTTATTATCATTGTTGTTATTGTTGTTACTATAATCATTATCATTCTAATAATTACTACTATTGTGTTATTATTATTATAATTATTATTATCAATATCATTATTTTACTATCATTATAATCATTGGGAGTAGTAGTTGTTGTTGTTGTTGTTGTTGTTGTAGTGTTACTGTTATAATAATAATAATAATAATAATTATTATTATTATTATTGTTATTATCATCATTATTATTATTATCATTATCATTATCATCATTATTATTGACATTATTATTATTATTACCTATTGTTATTATTATCTTCATCACTATTATTATAGTTGTTGTTATTATTATTACTGTTGTTGTTATCATTATTATCCTTATCTTATCTTGTGATTATCGCAAAACAGTCACAGGAAAACGTTTAAATGATGGTGGACTGGTAAGTAAACACACATTTAGTTGGGACATTCAAATGTTACTGGAAATAAATGGACAAGTACCATGATAATCTGCCAGGGTGTTGAAGATCAGTTTTCAATCATGAAGTAGACCAATCAACCTATACACTAACCTATACTGTAATGCTCAAGAAAGTCAGTTAGAAAGCATTTTATTCGAAAACTAACATTTATATTCGCCAGTTGAAAAAAAAAAAAAAACTTCAAAGAATTCCTGCAAGAATTGTGCCATTAAGACAAATATGGGTTAGAAAGGACCTTGTCGGACTACATTTTGACAGCTGTATATAAGATAAGCTAGAAAGTGACTGAAGTCAGCAGTTTTGAGAGAAAAAAAAAACAAAACTTAATCGAGAAATGACACATTGATATGCAGTTCTAAAGCTAACAGAAAACATTATGATGTTCAGGACCCCTAAATTCACATGAAATGCCTTACGTATGACATTTTTAAATTGCTACACAACATGTCTTTAATGGAGCAAACAGCAGACAGACGCGTTCTTCAGAGAATAGCCCCTTGTAACTAAGTGATAGGAAGCTTCATTTCCTCTGTCTGAAAAGAACTTTCAGGGCTTTTGTGTGTGTGTGTGTGTGTGTGTGAAATTAGTTAATACATTTCAAGGAATCATGCTTACTGCTCCAAGTCTTCATGATGCTGTAAAAAGATCTGCTCAATACAGCCATATTGCACAGGGTTTTTTTTTTCTGTCCCATCTTCTGTGCCACCTTGCTGGCACTGCACCAGCGCCACTCATTCCAGCACTCCTGTCCACAACCACAGCCTGGCCCAGCCTGCCACAGCTCTGGCACCAACAATTCACAGGGAGCACACGATGTTAAGGTGTCAAGCGGAGACTCTGCACTGCTGCTGAGTCACTTCAGCTGTGTTCAAAGGAGCCTGTTCTGATCAGACATTAGCAGGACATCGCCTGCTAGGCCCTATGCTGATGACGTTATTTGCTTAGTTGTGGAGGTGGCGTGAGTGAGCTTTCCCCTCCAGAGAGCGCCGTCACGTCCGTCCAGTGATATCCCCCATAAATTTGCCGATACTGATGACCCCAACACACAATCAAATCAAGGCCATAAACGTTAAAAGGATATCAAAACCCAGGTCCCCATGATAGCAGGGCATGAGGGGCCACAGAGTTTGAGACTTCCTTTTTAATGATGATCGATGAGGATGAGGATGATGAAGAGAATGCCATTCCTGTCTGAGACGGCATGGCAGGGCTGTACTTCTACACTTATTTTCATGATACATTCCGGGTCAACCAGGTCCGAGAGATACAGTGACCTGCAGTGTTGATCACGAAATTCGGGCAATACTTCCGAGACGCATCCATTCAGTAGATAAAGCTTGAACAAGTGGTCC
>JADBJO010001978.1:230000-262500 GCA_016801955.1 Conus betulinus | reverse complement strand
TCTGGTTAAAGTTCAAGTTCTAACCATATTCAAGGTGGTTCTGATTTTAGTACAATATTCTGATTAAGATAGAAGATATTAGTATTTTCAACGGGATCCTGATTTCAGTACAAGACTCTGATTAAACTACAAGGTATAGGTTTGTTCAAAGTATTCAGATTAAAGTATAAGATATGACTATGTTGAAGGAGGTTCTGATCAAATACAGGACATAGGCCATGTTCAAACAGATGCTGATGAAAGTACAAGATAAGGTTCAAGGGGCTTCTAATCAAAAGTACAGGACGATTGCCATGCTGACTTGAAGTACAAGATACTAGTACGGGCAAGGGATTCTGAATAAAGTACAGGATGTAGTCATTTTCATGGGGAATTCCCATTTTAAGCACAAAATTCTGATTAAAAGTGCAAGATGTTTCATGTTCATGGAAATTCTGATTAAGGGACGACAAATGCCTATGTTCAAAGGGATTGCAATTCATGTAAAGATTGAACTATGTTCAAGGCGATCCTGGTTGAAGTACAAAGTATGGTCATGTGCGAGGGGATTCTGATTAATATACCACGACACAGCTGCGTTCAAGGTCATTTGATTATATATACAAGGTATGATCATGTTTGATGGGATTCGGATTAATGTACAAGCTACGACCATGTTCTAAGGGATTACTATCAATGTACAAGATATGACTAAGCTCGAGAGAGTTCTGATTCATTAACAGGACACGACGATGTTCATGGATATTCTGATTAATGTACTATATAGGTGCCACGTTCGTTGCACTTCTGATTGATGTACAAGATAGGACCATGTTCGAGGGGGTTTCTGATTAAATTACAAGGTCTAGCCACGTTCAAAGTTTAAAGTACAAGTTATAACAGTGTTCGAGGGATTGTGATTTACACACAAGGCATATTCAAGGGGATTGTGATTTACACACAAGGCATATTCAAGGGGATGTGATTTACACACAAGGCATATTCAAGGGGATTGTGATTTATGTACAAAATGTGGCGTGTTTAAAGGGATTCAAATTATGTACACGATATTGCTATGTTTACCAGGATTCTTATCTGTGCACAAAATATGGTCATGTTAAAGGGGATTTAGATTGAAGTACAAGATATGGTGATGTGCAGGGGATCTGAATTACCTACAAGAAATGGCCACATTCAGGGGTTTCTGATTTAACCCCCACCCCCCCCCCCCCCCCCCCCCAAAAAAAAAAAAAAAAAAAAAAAAAAATTAAAAAAAAAAAAAAATATATAGGATATATATATATGGCTATGTTCGTGTGATTCTGATTAAAGTACAAATTATGGTCATGTTCAGGAATGAAAAGACAAGACATGGCCAAGGTCAAGGGAATTCTCAGTAAACCATACTATTCATTGATAAAGTCATCAGACACTTTGTTACGCAGAATGTATTGCGATTTGTTTTTCATCTCATTCAAATTTTACAACGAAGATGTTTATGTGAATGGACATGTGTCTATATTATGGGATTCAAATGTTGTTAAAGCGGGAAGCGGGAAGAATGGGAGGGGGAAAGGCGAGGTGGGGGTGGGGGGCTGAAGAAGTGTTTTCCCAACATAAACCCTACCCCGTGATCAATTTAATGAGAAGTGGAGGAGGTGGGTGTCCAAAAGGGATCTGAGGGTCCTTCCCTTGTGGGTAGAAGATGGACCGTATCAGTTGGGGGGAAGAGTGGGGAGGGGGAGGGCGAGACAGGCGGAAGGAGTAGTTCAATTCACCTCCATAAACCTCTCCCTTCTTCTGCCCTGGAATTGGAGATGGAGATGGTTATGAAAGAGAGGAGAGAAAGAGAGGGGTGGGGATGAAGGCGGTGGGGGGGCGTGGTGCACGAGAAGTGGCACATTGACCACAGAATCGGGTGGACTAGCATCATTCAGAGGCTGCACTAAAAAAAAAAAGAAAAGAAAGAAAGAAGAAAAGAAGAAAAGAAGAAGAAGAAGAAGAAGAAAGAAGAAGAAGAAGAAGAAGAAGAAAAAAAGAAAAGAAAAAAATCGAAACCTGAAAATAATGTACTAAAACAAAACAAAACGACAATGTGTATCTTCATTTTGACACAAAATCATAAGAAAATGCATGTTTGGTGGTATCTGTTTTCTTTCTTCCTTTATATTATTTATTACACACAAAAAAAAAATTGAAAAAGATTTTGCAGTGATTTATGTCACACTTTGTTTGTGAAGAATTCTAGAACATCCTTTTTCCCACCCCCTCCCTCCCCCAAATTGCAAATAAGTGACCTTTTCTGGTGAAATGGGGCACCGCACAGTATATGTATTTAGACTGAACAAAAACAACAAGGACACCCAGAAAACAGCCAAATCAAATCTAAAGAGAGAGAGAGAGAGAGAGAGAGAGAGAGAGAGAGAGAGAGAGAGAGAGAGAGAGAGAGGGTGAGAGACAAGACAAGATAAGACAAATGTGTTATTCAAAAGAGCTGCGGCTTGTTAATGTATCCTTTGGGTGAGAGAGAGAGAGAGAGAGAGAGAGAGAGAGAGAGAGGGAGAGAGAGAGAGAAAGAGTAGAGAGAGAGAGAAGTAGTACGTAATTTTATACCGAGAGAGACAGAGACAGAGACAAAAGACGACATGAGATGAAGCGAGGTGAGACAAGACGAAACGAACAAGACAAGAGAAGACAATTGTATTTATTTAAAGAGCTGCAGTTCTAACATATTCCCTGACAGAGAGAGAGAGAGAGAGAGAGAGAGAGAGAGAGAGAGAGAGAGAGAGAGAGAGAGAGAGAGAGAATCAACCCTCTCCAGACACACCTTCCCCACCCTACCCTTATTTCTCTTCCCTCCCTCTTAAAAAAAAAAAAAAAAAAAAAAAAAGAAAAGAAAAGAAAAGAAAAGAAAAACTTGCTCAGAGAGTAAATCGTGAGAGTAAATCATAAACCACACACACATAAAACACACACACACACACACACACACACACACACACACACGCACGCACGCACACACACACGCACGCACGCACGCACGCACGCACGCACACATGCACGCACACACGCACGCACACACACACACACACACACACACACACACACACACACACACACACACACACACCCGCGCGCGCGCGCGCGCGCGCGAACGCGCATATCATGCTTCCCGTTATCTTTTGCTTCTTTCAATTGGCAATATCTGTGCACGTCTTGTGGCTGGTTCCAAATTATTTAATGCTCAGCTGGCACGTCAGACAAACGACAAGCCGGAAGTTGATATGCCTGGCGGGGAAAAGGGGAAAAAAAAATCCTGGTACATTGCAGCTTGCTACGGCAACATCAAGAAATGGGAACAATCTCAGCAGAAGACAAAAGAAATGATCCAGATGACAGATAAAACGATGAGAAAGTAAAAGAACCTGCGTCTGAATCAAACTAAAAAAGACTGGCATTTGAATGAAACACTTTTTTTGTTCTTGGTGGTGGTGGTGGTGGTGGTGGTAGGTATGGTGGTGGTGGTAGTGGCGTTATTGTCAGATATGTAAGTTGTGCATTGAAAGTAATATCTGAATTTGTAAATCAAACTATAAACACTGACAATGGAATGAAACACGTTGTTGTTGTTCTTCTTGTTGTCGTCGTCGTCGTCGTTGTTGTTGTTGTTGTTGTTGTTGTTGTTATTGTTAGATATGTAAACTGTCTATGAACATTTACCCCTGTCTCCCAAGTTCTTTGTTTTCTTTCTTTCTTTTCTTCTTCTTCTGTTCTTTTTTTTCCTACCCTTTTTCAGATGTCAATTATTTACTTTCCTTCACTCCCGTTTGTTTCTTTTAATCTTTTTCTGTTCTCAGTTTTGTCCTTTCTTTGGATTCGTTTTAATCTGTAGGTTCGTTTTCTCTTCCAGATTCTTTGCTGCTTTGTTGAGACTTCAACTCTTCTCTTTGTCTTTTTTGTTCCAATTCTTCTTTTCAATTCCTATCTCTCTTTCATTTTTTTTTTCTTTCTATCAATTCTCTTCTTCTTTCATTCAAACCCATCTGTTCTTTCAGTGCTTCTCTATTTCCAGTCTCGTTCTTTCTTTCCATGTCTCTTTCTGTTAGTTCTCAGTTGTGTAGTTATTTCTGTCAAGGTTTTTTTTTTTTTTTTAGATTTTTCTTTCTTTAAAAAAAATTTTCATCGCGTCGTTCAGTTTCTTGTTTTCTTTCAATTCCTGTCTTTTTTTTTTGTCAAAGACTTCTTTTCCTTGAATTCCTTTCTCTCAAATTTTTAACTACCATTTTCCGCTTTGTTTATTTTCAGTATTTTTCTTTTTTCCACTTATTTCTTTCTTCCAGGATTTTTTTTTTTTTTCGATTTTTTTTCTTCAATTTTTTTTTTCATTAATACGATTTTCTGTTTTTGTGTTTCAGTTATTTTCTTATTTTCTGTTCTTGTGTAATCTTTTGTTCCTCGTTTTTCACAATTTTTTTTAACATTCTCTGACCCAGGAGATAGTTACCGAATTGAAGCATTATTCAACATGACATCAATAATTTATGAACTTCCACAAGATTTCCCTCAGTGAATCCCTGACCCTAAAAAGTGTACCACCTTCAAAATGATAGGCCATTCTATAGCGCTGTGCATATGAAACTGCACTTTCAGAGAGAGAGAGAGAGAGAGAGAGAGAGAGAGAGAGAGAGAGAGAGAGACAGAGAGAGAGAGAGAGAGAACTTTGTGGTACTGCGGGTCATTGTTTGTACAAAAATGCCTGAGACTAAGTGTACAACCTAGATGGGAAGCGTTTTGTCTATGTCATTTCTCTATATGCACAGCTGAAAGGTTCTCTCTCTCTCTCTCTCTCTCTCTCTCTCTCTCTCTCTCTCTCTCTCTCTCTCTATCTCTCTCCGCATTTGCTGTGGGTGCCCATGCGTGTGTGTGAGTGTGTGTGTATGTGTGTGTGTGTGTGTGTGTGTGTGTGTGTGTATAGCAAATATATCTGACTTCTCGTGTGTGCTGACTGAGTATAATGCGAAATAGTATAATGCGAAATACAGAAACACTAAGGCCCATTTTTCAACCAGCAATGGTGTGGGGCTCTGGCCACCTTGTTAATCACCAGCACCCTATCATGATCACGAACGGCATTTAATGGGGTCAGGAAGGCGAGGGAAGGTCGGCAGTACGGTTTGACTCCCTTGATTCCAGTTATTTCCTCTATACGATGATAGGGGGCAGGACCATCACAGCAAGGGCAGGCACAGGCTGCTTATCTCCTCCATCAGAAAATCAATGGTCCATGTTGCAATGCAGACGACTTCCATTTGTCGGGGTGACTACCCTGTGTGTCGCGCCCAGTGCTCTGTTCCGTTCCGTCATTGTAGAATGCACATATGGAAGCATCTGTCAAAAAAGTTTAATATATGGTATGGTTTATAACTTATGTCCATAATCCCACAGTGTGACTTGACATTAAACGGTACAGAGGTCGAAGATGCAAATCTGCTCACTGTTAAGGAATGTGGTCCTATTGAGTGTCATTCTGATCACCTGAAATTTGTACATATAGAACTGTTTTAGAACTGTTCAGTAATGAAGCAGCATTCGTATGCTCCTAATTTGAAAATGCAAAAATAACCTCTGCATTAGAAAAAAAAATCGTTCGTATTCATATCGAAATTGCATGCAACATGAACATCTTTCAATTATTTGCCTAACGCTTGTTTTACAGTTTATGGCATTGTATCTCTGTTGACTCAAAATCCGTCTTGTTCGGAAAATAACATTGGCAATTCAAAATGTGGAACGATAGTCTATTTAAATTGAAGTTTTTAATACACCACATTATATTGAAAGCTATTAGACTGGATTTTATGGGAATTTCCTTAAACCATAAGTTTCACTGGAATGAGTTAAATGATTCATGCATCAAACAAAGTGCGCCATAAAGTGCCAGCAAAGACTTCACTTACAGGTACTTCTTAGCATCTACCCAGGCTTGTTCAATTTGCAAAAAAAAATGAATTGTTTTAAATAATCTGAGGCTTTCCTTGTTCAGTAAACTTGAAATGAACACTGATACTTAAAATGCGAACAAAAACTAAAAACGAATGATGGTTATATTTCATGCTTTTTCTATGCACAGTCAATTGTTTGACTGCTGTATGCTCACAATTTTATCTTTTGAAAAGGGGAATTGATTAAAGTACAAAATATATCCATGTTTAACAGCATTCCAAGTAAAGCTCATGAAACAGCTATGTTCAAAAGAATTATGATTTAAGTACAAGATGCAGACATGCTCAATGGGATTTCTAGTAAAGTACACAATACAAGATCAGTGCACGTTCATAGAGATTGTGATTAAGGTACAAAATATTGTCATTTTCAAGGGGATACCATGTTAAAGGACATTTTTGACTAAAGTACAAGATACAGCAATCGTTAAGGAGATTCTGATAAACAAAAAGAAAAATTGTGTCCATGTTCAAGGGGATTTCGATTTAAGGTACAAAATCTAAATATGTTTACGGAGATTCTGATGAAAGAACAAGATCTAAACATGTTCAATGGGATTCTGATTAAAGAGCCAGATTCTGATTAAACAACAAGTTACTATCCTATTTCAAAGAGTTTTTCTAGTCTAAGTACAAGATCTAATTAACATACAAGATAAGGCCATGTTGAAGGGGACTCTGATTAAAATAAAATACAAGGTATTGCCATGCCCAAGGAGGTTCTGATTAAAGTGCAAATATCTCAAGGTTTTAAGGGTATTTTGATCAAAGTACAACATATAGTCACGTTCAGGAGAATCCTGATTTAAGTACACGTACACGATACTGTCATGTCCAAGGAAATTCTGATTAAAGGACTGGATTATGCATGTGTTCAAAGGAATTCTGATCACGGTTCAAAACATAGCTATGATCAAGGGGATTTTTGATTAATGTACCACGGTCTAACCATGTTCAAAGGAATTCTTATTGAAGTACACGATACAGCCATTTTTTTTTCTAGTGATTTTCTGATTTAAATACAGATCAAAGGATATTTCCATCTTCAAAACGATTCTGAGTTATGTATAAGATGTGTCCGTGTTGAAAGGTATTCTGGTCAATGTGCATGATATTGCTAAACAGGGGGAATTCTTAAGTACGTACAATATACAATCACGTTCAAGGGGACTCTGATTTATCTACAATATATGGTCATGTTCAGGGATTCTGATTTATCTACAAGATATAATCATTTCACGGGGACTCTGATTTATCTACAATATATGGCCATGTTCAGGGGATTCTGATTTATCTACAATATATGGTCATGTTCAGGGGATTCTGATTTATCTACAAGATATAATCATGTTCACGGGGATTCTGATTTATCTACAATATATGGCCATGTTCAGGAGGATTCTGATTTATCTACAGATATAATCATGTTCACGGGGATTCTGATTTATCTACAAGATATGGTCATGTTCAAGGGATTCTGATTTATCTACAAGGTATGGTCATGTTCAGGGGATTCTGATTTATCTACAAGATATGGCCATGTTCAAGTGGATTCTGATTTATCTACAATATATGGTCATGTTCAGGGGATTCTGATTTATCTACAAGATATGACCATGTTCAAGGGGATTTCTGATTTATCTACAAGATATGACCATGTTCAAGGGGATTCTGATTTATCTACAAGATATAATCATGTTCACGGGGATTCTGATTTTATCTACAAGATATGGTCATGTTCAAGGGGATTCTGATTGATCTGCAAGGTTTGGCCATGCTCAACGGGAGTTTGATTAATGTATAAAATATGGCCTATGTCGAGAGGAATTCCGATTAAATCACAATATATGGCCATTTCTTACGACAATTCTGATTAAAGTACACGATTGTGTCAAGTTCAAAATGGTTTGATTAATGCAAAGAATATTCCCATGCTCAAAAGGGTTCTGAATTATGTGTAAGATATGTTCATGTCCAAAGGGACTCTGATTAATGTACATGATATGGCCATACACAATGGAATTCTGACTTACATACAAAAGATGGCCGTGTTCTAAGGGATACTGATTTATGTGCAAGATATAGCAATGTTGAAAGGGACTTTGATTTATTTACAAGACGTGGTCATGTTCAAGGGGATTCTGATTTATCTGCAAGGTATGGCCATGTTCAAAAGGATTCTGATTAATGTATAAAATATGGCCCATATTGAAGGGAATTCGGATTAAATTATAATATCTATGGCCATGTTCAAGGTGATTCTGACTTATGTACAAGGTATGGCTAGGTTCAGTGGAATTCTGATCAAAGGACAAAATATTACAATAGTCAACGGAACTCTCAATAAGCTTGTAGCATTTGTTGCTTAAGTCGTTAGAGACTCTGTTATGTAAAATCTGTCGCGATTTTTTTTTTTCATCATTTTTTAAAATTCTGCAAAAATGATTTTTCATGTCAATGGATATTTGTCCATGTAGTGGATTCAATTAAATTCAAGTTGTTTATAACTCAGCTGACAGACAGCAAAGGACCACATGAGCGTTGTCATGTTGTCAGTGTCAATTCCGTACACATGTAGGGAGCAGAAGTGAAACACATTATCGTAGGTACAAAGTGGCATTTTTTTTTTCTATTGGAATGATTCTATATTAATGCATGTGCACATGTTGCTCCTCCTTTCCCCATCCATCCTATCCTCCCCTTCCCACTAAGCATTCCAGCAGATAATGTATCCCTTATACTGCTCATTCAGTCGAGAAATAAATGAGAAGTGTTTGCCTGATAACTTTAAAGATCAGATATTGCGGTTTTGAAATATTGACTGCTTCTGTTATCCCTCAATTACGTATGTTCGGGCGCATGAAAACGTCTGGGTGCGTGCGTACGAATACACACCCATACATTCCCACACCCCTTGTACACACATCTGTACCCCAAACTTCTCAGTCCCATCCAACTGCTTACATACAGTTAAACCAGCTCACGGCTCGAACCATTACTTTTTAAGGGAAAAAAAAGGACGTTTCGTTTAATAAAGTCTGTGCACAAGTGGGTCTCACCTATCACACTGATTTTAAAGTCTGCATTTAAAGGCCTTGCACCAATACTGTCTCTGAAAATCGTACAATAGGGAGTCAGTTCAAATATTGGCTTGTCACCATCACGTTTTTTTTTGTTTACCTGGAACGTCCCCCCCCCCCCCCCCCCCCCCTGGAACCCCCCCCCCCCCCCCCCCCCCAGTGATAATTTGAATATATCAATGAAACAAGAAGAAAAAGCAGAAGGAATCGGTTCTCTCTCTCTCTCTCTCTCTCTCTCTCTCTCTCTCTCTCTCTCTCTGTGTGTGTGTGTGTGTCTGTGTGTGTGTGTGTGTGTGTGTGTGTGTGTGTGTATGCATGTGTGTGCGCGCGTGTGTGTGTGTGTGTGTGTGTGTGTGTGTGTGTGTGTGTGTGTGCGTGCGCGTGTGCGTGTGTGTGTGTGTTTGTGTATTTGTGTATGTGAGTGTGTGTGTGTGTGTGTGTGTGTGTGTGTGTGCGTGCGTGCGTGTGTGTGTGTGTATGTGCCTGTATGTCTGTCTATCTGTCCTGTTCACAAATCATGTTTAAAAGTAAGGAGATTCGAGTCCTCTTCCAAACTTTTGTGGAAGCGGGAAGTGAGGGGAGGAGCTGGAGTAGGCGGGCAGGGGGAGGCGGGGGTAGGGGGGGGATAAAGGGGCTGGAGAAATGTCTTCCAACATAAACCCCCCATCTAGCGATCAGTTTAATGAGAAGTGGGGGGAGAGGGTGTGTCCAATGGGGTTCTGTGGGTCCTTCCCTTGTAGAAAGAGGATGCTTCTAGGGATGGGGTAGGGAGGAGAGAGGTGATTCTAGGCACCCCCCCGTAACCTTTCCCTCGTCCGGACCTGGGACTGGCGAGGAAGGCGGGGATGGAAGAAAGGAGAGAAAAAGAGGGGGGGGGGGGGGGGGGGGGGGGGGGGGGGGGGGGGGGGGAGGGTGGTGTGGTGGGTGGGGTGTGGCGCACGAGAAGTGGGCAAATTGACCACAGAATCTGGTGAGCAGTTGTCAGCCATTTGTTCAATCAGCATCATGCAGGGGCTGGACTAATGAAGAGAAGAATAAAAAAAAAAAAAAGAAAAACCCACCTGAAAAAAAAAAAGCGTTATCAAACAAAACAAAGCGACAGTTTTTTTTTTATTTTATTTTGACGCAAAATTGTATCAATCAAATTTCTGTGCACTTTCTTATTTCGTGTTGCTTTAGCAAACAAAGCTTAAAAGAGAGAGAGAGAGAGAGAGAGAGAGAGAGAGAGAGAGAGAGAGAGAGAGAGGAGAGAGAGAGAGAGAGAGAGAGAATTCGGTGATTTATGTCACGAAGTGTCTGTGAAGAACTCTTAAAAATCGTTTTTGACCAAAAAAAATCTGCATTTCAATTATTTTTTTCAAGTGAAATGGGGACTTTGCACTGTCTATGCATACAGACTGGAACAAAAAAAAAAAAGAACAGAAAACAACAAAATCAAACCTAACAAGTTGCTTGAGAAGTATATCTGCAAAATGTATAAATGTGTGTGTTCATATCAGTAACAGAGAGAGAGAGAGAGAGAGAGAGAGAGACAGAGAGAGAGAGAGAGAGAGAGAGAGAGAGAGAGATCGAGAGAGAGAGAGAGAGAGAGAGGAGAGGGACAGACAGACAGACAGACGAAACCAGACAAGACGAGAAACAAGAGAAAATAAAAAAGACGTATTTTTTCAAAAGAGCTGCAACTTCTTATAAAATATCCGGAGAGAGAGAAAGAGAGAGAGAGAGAGAGACAGACAGCGACAGAGACAGACACAGACAGAGAGACAGACAGAGAGAGAGACAGACAGAGACAGAGACAGACAAGACAAGATAAGACAAGACAAAGCAAATTTATGTATTTGAGAGCTCTGCGGCTCATTATAATATCCTTTGGGGGAGAGAGAGAGAGAGAGAGAGAGAGAGAGAGAGAGAGAGAGAGAGAGAGAGAGAGAGAGAGAGAGAGAGAGAGGAGAGCAGCACTTAATTTCGACTATCTACCCTCGCGACATATAGTCGAATAAAATTTCACGAGGCAGGGAAAGAACAGATAATCAGATATTCCTCCCCTCCCTACCCCCCTCCACTCGCCTCTTTCCCCTCAGCTGCCGAGGGTCCCAGACAGGTCTGGTGAGGCCAGCAAACTCAATTCCCACAGACGACTTAAAACAAGGACGGCTCTGATAGAATCTAACCAATCCCACCACAAATGCCACGCCAAAGGGGGACAGAGGCAAGGAGGAAGAAGAATGAGGTACAGCAGGCGAGGAGGAGGGGCAGAGGTGGAGGGAGGAAGGAGGTGCATTGGAGGTTGAGAGAGTGTGGGGTGGTAGATAGAGGGGTGGTGGGGGGTGGAGAGTGTGGGAAGCTGGTTGACGATGCAAGGACCGAGGGCAGACCTGCGATGACATCTCTCCGTTGTTACTCCTCCGCATTGTTGAAAGTGTCAAGGGGCCTGGCGGGACAACCGTTGCAAGCATTGTCCATGGGTTTGGGGTTCAGTTCTTGCTTGAGATGGACTCTCTTCGGAGTCACCTGCTGGGCAGACTCTATGTTCCACCACAGCTCTTCAGAAGATATCTTAAAACGAGGTACCATTGGGAATTCTCTAGACTACCACCCCCTCAAAAGACACCACAAAAGAACCTCGCTGAAACACTGTGCTAAAATAATTTCACTCCATTCTCGTAAAAGAGCGCGCGCGCGCGCGCGCGCGCACACACACACACACACACACACACACACACACACACACACACACACACACACACACACACACACACACACACACACACACACACACACACACACACACACACACACACACACACATATACACACGCGCGCGCGCGCGCACGCATAAACACACACATACACACACAAGAAATATTCCGGGTAGCACACGCTACAAAGGAACGACACTCTAATGGAGTCTCCGATACAAAGGAGGTAAAAGTTAGGAGGGGATTAAGATGTCTGCTATGCTTACAGGTAAAAGATTATTTGGAAGGTAAGGGAAATGGGTTTTTCTTTTATGCTTAGTGTTAAAACTGAATTTCAATATGTCAAATCTCAATTTCAGTTCAAAGTTTCACTGTTACATGGTCAGCAACTGCGCGCACGAACGACATTACTAGTATTGATGTGGATAAAGGACAAGGTTGTTTGCAAATGACAAGAAAACTATGAAATCAAATTGTTGTGAGTAAACCAGATTTCAAACCAGAATCTCATTCGACCTATAGTCATTTTTGGGAGAGTCGCTTGCTCCGGAACAGTCGGGCTCATTGTTACACCTCCATTGGGGTTCAAGAAAGCGTTAATCTGACAGTTTGTTTTTAATCACAGTGTCTTCGTTGAAAACAATTAATATAGATGAAGATGATGAAAAATGAGTTCCCAATGTCTAGTATGTTTTGTTCCAAATAAATGTTGCACCATCCCATAAGCACTATATTACTTCACGTATGCTTCCAGAAGCGTGTGCTCAATAACAGTCAGAATACGAGTCTTTTTGATCCGGACTCATTTCTGCAATAGAGTCAGGGATTCCATCTTACAGTGCCAGCATCATACATTACCGTGGCAGTCCACATGAAGAGAGATCATCCTTCAAGTTCTTCTGAGTGAATATGGATCAATGCAAAACCAGATCAGGGGGTCGATGTCTACGTAACCAACTCAGTTCACGTTCACTTTCAGCTATAACTGGGTTTGATGTTCCCGGCAAAGCTATCATGAAGGTGAAGTGGATACTCATATTGGAAATAGGGCAAATTCTAATCTCAGTACGTGAACAATGTTCAGGTGAAATGAGTTAGATTTTATCGAAATACAAAGTCAGCTGGATTTCTCCCAAGCAGAGTGTGTTCCTGACAGTAAACATCTGTTCAGATATGTCTAAGGCGAATGTTCAAGTGTGGATTATTCCAGGCGGTCATATTGCACACTCTGCTGAGTGCTGGAGTTTTTTCAACACATGCAGGTGGTGTACAAAAGCAGCGTGTGTGTGTGTGTGTGTGTGTGTGTGTGAGTGTGTGTGTGTGTGTGTAAAATATATGCGTGTAATGAGTGGGGTGCTTGGGTTCACACACACACACACACACACACACACACACACACACACACACACACACACACACACACACACAACACACGCACGTACACAAGGACATATAGACACACGCGCGCGCGAACATACCACCATTTCCACAACCACAACCACAACCACAGCCATGTCACCGCCAACCAAAAAAAGCCCCCCTCTAAGCTTATCATCTGGCGCAGAATAAAAAAAAATCAATAGGTTTCCCAACCAGTAAGACAGACAGGGGTCCCTTTCTGCACGAGGGTCCTGCTGGCAGGTTACCAAGACGGAGTCCTTGAGTTTCGCCTTTCAAGATCCCGGCTCCAGATTAGCTGTCTGGCAGAAGGAGCGTCTCTGCGTCCGAGTGGTATACTGAAGAGTGATGCTCCTCTTCCGGGCAAACTCGTGCCATCTTACAGCACGGAAAGAGAGGCAGGAAAAGAGCTGGGAGCAGTATGTTACATTGGCCTACATATACACTGGCCTCCTTTCATGTAACCAATGCTTGGTAAGATATTTGTTGTGCACCAATATATTAGGTAATGCACAATGAACAATAGATCTTTCCACGGTATGAGGAGATCATGGTCTAGTGGGCTGTGTGTGCGCTTAAATCACGAAAGAATCAAGCGGGAATGTTCAAGATCCCACTGTGTGAGATGACCCACTGTGATGTGTACATTCACAACAGTAGAGAGAACATAACATGTGGCGCATTGCTATGTACATGACCACCCGAGCTCCTCAGAGTTGAGCCATCTGAATTCCGATCAGGGATGTCTGTTTTGACGATCAGCGTTTACAATGCATAGCAATACAATACAATACAATGCAACGCAATGCAATACAGTACACCACACTACACACTATACACTACACTACACTACACTACACTACACTACACTACACTACACTACACTGCACTGCACTGCACTGCACTGCACTGCACTACACTATACCACACTACACACTACACTACACTACACTACACTACACTACACTGCACTGCACTGCACTGCACTACACTACACCACACTACACTAATACACTACATTACACTACACTACACCACACTACACTGCACTACACTGCACTACACTACACTACACTACACACCACACTACACTACACTACACGACACTACACAACACTACACGACACTACACTACACGACACGACACGACACGACACTACACTGCACTACACAACAATGCAATACAAAACACTACAATAAATGCAACACAATACAACACAACACAATACAATACAACACATTACAATACAATACAACACAACACAATATACAACACAATACAGTAGAGTACAATACAAAACAATGTATATCATCATTTCTTACAGCAAAACACTGGTCTTTCACACCGGTAGCTAATGACTTTTATTTCATGGACACACTGATATTTCATACAGCGAGGGTTTGACCTTTCAGACGGAGACATACCAGTCTCCAAAATTCTAGCATTGTACACACAGGTACGCTATCATTCAATACATTGAAATGATGGCCTTTCACGTGGGAACACACTCGTTTTTCACAGAAAGAAATTTTAGCCTTGCACGCGAAGACCACCGGTCATTTCATACAGCCAAACATTGGCGTTCCACACGTGGACACACAAGGTCTTTCATGCTGTTGGATTTCCTTTCGAACCCTTGGTGGTGAAAACACCGCAGAATTACGGACTGTGGTGTGTCTCTATCTGACGCTAAGAGCACAGACGCAATCAGCCGTGTCTCCCTGATGAGTCCGATCCAGCGGACACAAAGGCCTAGGAGCAGGCGATACATATAGATCTGCCTTCGAAAGGGATTGCGATGGTACCCTCATGCAGCTAGTGAAGGGTTTTCATATTAATAATGCACATTTTTTTTTTTTTTTTCCATTTCTTCTCTTCCCTCCCTCCCCCCCCCCCCCCCCCCCCCCCCTTCTTTTTTTAATTTTAAATCTTAGCCAAGGCATTACTATCATGATGGAAGAATTGTTAACCTGCACTCGTTTTCCCCCCACTACTTAATTGTTCAGCATTATATTGTTTGGTCAATCAGTGGGCAATTTGCATCTCTTAGGAGATCCAAGTAAAGGTTGTTCTGCACAATTCTTAGCCACTGACAATGCTGGGGGTTATTGAACAGCAGAGCTAACCCACTCAGACTGTTCCATATTTGTTTTTATCTCCCTTGCATCCTTAAATGGATCCTCAAGTATAGGCTCAAAGATTGTCCCCTACATTTTATACTGTTTGCATAATGTTTCTAGTTTTTCAGTGACTTTTTTTCCCTCTCGACACTTTCCTTTTGTTTTATTCTACTACCTTTCGCTGGTTGCTTTGGGGGTGCTGATGGATTCCTTTTCGAACCCTTGGTGGTGAGAACACAGCAGAGTTACGGACTGTGGTGTGTCTCTATCTGACGCCAAGAGCACAGACACAATCAGCAGCTCCCTGATGAGTCCGATCCAGCTGACGAAAAGCCTAGGAGCAGGCGATACATATACACGTGCCTTTGAGAGGGATTGCGATGGTTCCCTCATGGTTTCATATTCATAATATACATTGTCCCATTTTCTTCATCTTCAAAACTCTCCCCCCCCCCCCCCCCCCTTTTTTTTTTAAAAAATTAAATCTTTGCCAAGTCATTACTATAAAAATTGAAGAATTGTTAACGTGCACTTGTTTTCCCCCACTACTTAATTGTTCAGCATTATGCAGTGAAATATTGGCTTTTTATACGGACTGATCTTTCACACAGCAAATCATAACCTTGCAAGCATAGGCACGCTGCTCATTTATACAGTAAATATTGATGTTTTACACGGACACAGGTGGTCTTTCACACAAAGAAATATTAATCTTTCACATGAAAACACACTGGTCTTTCACAAAGCAAGATTTCAGCCTTTCACACAAAGGCACACTGGCCTTTCATGCAGCGAACGAAACTCGAGCCTTTCGGGAATACACTGGTCTCTCATACATTGAAATACTGGCCGTTCACTTGGGAACACACAGCTCTTTCAAGCAGCGAAACACTGACCTTGTCAGGCGAGGATAATCTGGTCTTTCGGTCTGCTATTATCGGCCCTCCACACGGAGACACACGTTTTTCATACAGTGAAACACTAACCTTTTACCCGTGGACAGACTGGTCATTCAAACAGCCAGTTACTGGTCTTTTTTTTTTTTTAACAAGATGTGTGTTGCCATAAAGGTCAGAAGAAACGCTTCAAAGACACTTAAAACATCCATGAAAGCGTTAAACATCAACTCTGGCACTGGGAACAAACTAGCTTATGGATCAAGCTAATTGGCGCTACTCTATCCACAAAGGCGGTAGTTTATTTGAAGAAAAGACAGCTGCAGCAGAAACAAAATAGAGGCAAGGAAAAACCGTGCCAGCAATTAAGAGGAGGTCTTCCACATTCCCTGTCCAAGCTGTGATCACACATTCCGTGCACGCATCGGCTTGATCAGCTATCTGCGTATCCACAAACCGTCTCACTCTCACCCCCACACCACCCCAAGATGACTGAAGTGGTCTTCGTAGGCTCGATGGACGAACAGTCCTGGTCTTTCACACGACCATGCACAGATTTTTCACAGAATAAAATTTTGATCTTTTACAAAGGAACACACAGATCATTTACACATCGAATCATTGGCCTTTCAAACGGAGGACACACTGGTATTTCGTAAAGCAGTATATTGGTCTTGCACACGTGGACACACTGGCCTTTTGTGTACAAAACACTGGCCTTTCACATGGGGACACACTGGTTTTTCATACCGCAAAAATGGGCGTTTCACAGAGGGACACACAAGTATTTTTTTACAGTGAAAGATCGGTCTCTCTTATAGAACCATACTGGTCTTCCTTACCGTGAGAAACGGCACTCTTTCAAGGGATTTCATTTTTTTTTTTTTCTAACATTCTAATATTTTCCCATGGTGTCATTTTTCAGACGGGAACAAATCAGTTTACTCTTTCTCATGAAAGCTTGCTAACTTTTTTTCTCGTAATAGAGTTCTGTCCTGGACTCTCTCATGGGAACATACTATCGGGACCAGAACCCCTGGGTCAAAACTCAAAGCCCGATCGACCACCCCGGCCAGCTCTGCGTGAATGCATTTATTGTCTGTGGCAGATCGCCGTTCCCATCTTTTGTTCCGCTGTTAGCACGGGGCCTGACACTGCCGCGCTACTGTCTCAATAATAGATGACGGCCCGGTCAGCTTGTGCTTCGCTTCACAGCTTTTCTTCCCATGCTTTGGGAGTGAGAGGCTTGACACATGGGGTGCGCAGGGTTTTGAACGTTCGGGCGTAATGTCGGCTTCGTCCACCGGAGACATGGAATTTTTTTTTTTCCTTCGCCGTGTGGACTTTCGCCCATTGGGACTTTCACCGAATGAACTTTCGCCGAAAAGGTGGTGTTGTGGACGTGGGGGAAAATTAACTTATGTCCATTCAGACGCTCTTTCGGTTCTTGCAATGCAAACACACACACACACACACACACACACACACACACACACACACACACACACACACGGCGCGCGCGCACTACACACACACACACACACACACACACACACACACACACACACACACACACACACTCACACACACACACACACACACACACACACACACACACACACACACACACAAACTATACAGACAAACATAGGACTGAAACAATCTATTGCTCAGCAGACTATGGGCTTCCCGCGAAAAAATCTAAAATAGTAATATTCAGAAATGGGGGTTACATTGCAGCTCGAGAAAAATGGTTTTATAATGGTGCTCAGTTAGATGTGTGAATGAATACAAATACCTTGGAGTTATTTTATCTACAGGATTAACTTTTTCATACTCCTTGGAGGAAATGGCTCTGAAAGCTAAGAGATGTGTTTTCAGTATCTTAAAATTTCTATGGTCACTTGGGGAAAATAATCTAAAACTTTTCTTCAAAATTTTTGATTGCCAGATTCAGCCTATTTTAACATACGGGGCCGAAGTTTGGGGTCTGACAGCTGACCATACTGTTATTGAACGAGTCCATCTCTTAGCCATTAAACGCCTATTAAATGTTAGTGTACAGACTCCAAATGCTCTTGTTTATTGCGAAACTGGCAGATATCCACTGTACATTCAGACATTTACTAAATGTGTGAAATACTGGTTAAACTACTCGAATGGAAGAAAGTCGGATCCCCCGAAAAGCTTATAAAATGCTATATGTCTTGTTTTGTAATAATAAAAAGAATGGGGTAAGTAGCTTATGCTATACTTTGTACAGATACGGCTTTGGTTATGTGTGGGGAAAACAGGGCGTCGAAGATATTAAATCCTTTGTGTCAGTCTTTAAACAGAGACTATTTGATTGTCATCTACAAGATCTAGATTCTTCAATCATGTCAAAAGAAAGATTCAAGCTGTATTCTTCTTTTAGACAGTTATGTGATGTTCCAAAATATTTATATGTTATCAAAAATCCTATTCTCAGAAAGCACTTGACAAGATTCAGACTAGGTTTTCACAGCTGAAACCTCACCGCTTTAGATATTCCCAAAGATCAGAAAATAATAACTGTCCTTTTTGCCCAAATACAGAAGAATCAGAATTACACTTTCTATTGGTCTGCTCTCAATATAAAGATATACGTGAAATGTACATCCCTCCTAAATATCATTACCACCCAAATGCGTTTAAAATAAACCCTGTTGCTCTCTGACACGAGAATGTGTAAACCCCTCGCCTTGTATTTATCAAAGGCATTTACCTTCAGAAATCAATACCTATAGGATGTCTGAGATGTTTGTCTATGTGTTATGTTTGACATTTTGATTATTATGAACGCATGAGTTATATTCCTTCCCCCTAGCCACCCCACCCCCGCCCACCTGTGTTTCCTATATCCTCCTCCCTCCCACACCCAATCCATCCCTACAACCCTTCTATGACTGTGCTTGACAGATGTCTA
Source organism: Conus betulinus (assembly GCA_016801955.1). Lineage (NCBI taxonomy): Eukaryota > Metazoa > Mollusca > Gastropoda > Neogastropoda > Conidae > Conus > Conus betulinus. The sequence goes on along the minus strand of JADBJO010001978.1, from coordinate 243,378 downwards.
ATTCACACTTGAATGTTTTTTTTTTTTTTTTTTTTTTTTTTTTTTTTTTTTTTTTTTTTTGTTTTGTTTTGTTTTGTTTTATTTTTCCTGTATGTCCCGACTTTCTCTCGCTGATTGTGCTGATTATCCTTGTTGTTCTTATGACATGCAGCATTTTCATGTGACTTCCTTTTGTGAACCCCTCCCCCCTGACATGGGCAGAAGGCCTAGTTCAGTAAAGCTTTATTGGGTCCTAGGTCATATTGTATTTTTCATTCTTACAAAGTTCTACATGCCTTCTCTCTCTCTCTCTCTCTCTCTCTCTCTCTCTCTCGCTCTCTCTCTCTCTCCTCTCTCTCTCTCTCTCTCTCTCTCTCTGTATTGTGTGTGTGTGTGTGTGTGTGTGCGTGCGTGTGCGTGTGTGTGTGTGTGTTGTGTGATAACATTTCAAATGGTGACTGCGATATCATCATTGTCGGGAGATTTGGTATACAGCCTCACTCGTAACCCATGTTCGAATGCTTACTTCTCTCTCTGTTCCTCTGTGTCTCTGCTTTGCCATCAGGCAAGATTCTTTTAGAATATTTTTCGCTGCTTCACAACATGAACTGTGAATACATCTGGATAATGGACATTTACGAAATACATAGAGAAAGGTCAGTGTGTACACTTCGGTCACAGTAGAATTTTTTTTTTACATGAAGCAGCCAGGCAACATATGTTTGCTTCCCAACACCCGACATACTGGGAGTTCCCAAAATGCATTTCTTCTTCTTCTTTTTTTTTTTTTAATCTGTAGCTAATTTTCAATCCCTACGCCAAGATTTCGCTGCCGGTTGTTGTCCCTTCATCAAATCAAACCGACTTATTATCTCAGAAGACAAATCATAATGTGATCGCACACATACCCATCATAGAAAAGAAAGAATCCAACTGACAAAAGCAGAAAATGTGTACACTAAATTGATATGATTTCTGTTAAAAGCAAACAAATGGAGAGTGGCGCACACGTTGTGCATCAAGAAATAAATCGATGGAACCATATAAACTCGTGGCTGTTCCTTTCCCCTCCCCCTCGCTTCCCCCCAACCTTTCTGCCTGCTTCGTCGTTCTGCGCGCGCGCAAGCGCGCATGCACGCACTCACATATGCACGCACGCACATGCGTGCGCACACACACACACACAGACACACACACACACACACACACACACGAGCGCGCATGCGCGTGCACGCATACATACACACACACACGCGCGCGCATGCGCGCGCGCACACACACACACACACACACTCTCTCTCTCTCTCTCTCTCTCTCTCTCTCACACACACACACACACACACACACACACACACACACACATAGATGGGACACACGCCTTGAGATGGGACCTTACAGTTTGTAAATGCATTACAAGCCGACAGATCTACTCAGATTCTGACACAAGCGTGAACGCTTTCTCCCGGGCAAATTTGTGCTATATTCTGCGACCGATCATGCATCCACTGTGTTTACTGCGTAGACTGTGTCTTGTTCAGACTAGATTCCCTGTTTGGGTAGGTGCCACAAACATGCCAACAACTGACAAACAGGGGATAATGCATACTTACCGAAACCACTGACTTCGTGAACGTCCAAGCTCGAGAACAAGAAAAACGTGATGCACAAAATAGCAGCCTGCTGAATTCCCATGATTCTGTGTCCGTGTCACGTGACTTCTTTCAGCCAATCTGCAATAGTGATAAAATCTCAGTTTGAAAACAGTAGATGATGCATGGAACGAAGACAAGTATGGTTTGGTCAATATTCGTTTACACCCTCTGTACTTGTCTTAACTGATGTATCATGAATTAATTACAGACAGTCATTGAATTGGGAAAGAGAGAGAGAGGGAGGAAGTGTGTGTGTGTGTGTGTGTGTGTGAGTGCACGCGCGCGCGCGTCTATATATACTCGTATACTACTGACACCTACGTATGAAGAAAAAGATACATTGTATGATACTATACATTAGCAATATAATTACATCAGTGTTGTCATATACGTTACTGATATTTTTGTCGTTCTTACTTACAAGCAAACAAACCATCGTTGCAGTTATGTAAAACACACGTTTGCAAGCTCCAGATATACGGTTGGTTCCATTCACTGAATAATGAATATTTATAAGGGGACAGGTGCGCGAATGTGGAAAAAAAAATTCATGTATTTAAAAAGATCTGCGGCTTGGTATTTAGGCTTGGAGCCAACTTCGTTTGTAGAGAACTGGGATCCACTAAAACAGCTAAGAAAATGTACAAACGCTGAAGAACGGGAGGGGGAAAGGAGGCAGAAGATGGGAGAGGGATTTAGAGTGTAGAGAGTGAAGTTTAAGCAAGAGAAGACGTTCATACTTCCACCATAAAAAATCTCATGAATACTTACTTAGAGAGAGAGAGATAGAGACAGAGAGAGAGAGAAGATAGAGAGAGAGACAGACACAGACAGACAGAGTGAAAGGAAGGAAGGGAGAGTGAGAGGGGGGGGGGCCTCGCTTGTTTGTGTGTCAGCACGACGACGCAGAGTGAAAGGAAGGTGGGAGAGTGTGAGGGGGTATGTGTGTATGTTTGTGTGTGTGTGCACGTGCGCGCATGTGTTTGTATGTGGGTGCGTGTGTGCGCGTGTGTGTGTGTGTGTGTGTGTGTGTGTGTGTGTGTGTGTGTGTGTGTGTGTGTGTGTGTGTGTGTGTGTGTGTGTGTGTGTGCTTTAAAGCAGGTGTATGATCGTGCGTGTGTATGCGTGTTTGTGTATGTTAGTGTTCGAGCGTGTGTGCGCGTGCGTGAGTGCATGCGTGTGTGCGTGTGTATGTATGTGTATGTGTACGTGTGAGTGTGTGTGTGTGTGTGTGTGTGTGTGTGTGTGTGTGTGTGTGTGTGTGTGTGTGTGTTGTGTGTGTGTGTTGTCGTGAGAACACCACAGAATTATAGAATGTTGTGTATTTCCATGTGATAGCACGGGAGCACAGACACAATCACCCGTGTCTCCCATGATGAGTCCGATCCAGCAGATGAAAGGCCTCGGAGCGGGCAATATGAATTGATCTGTCTTCAGGAGGAATTACAATAATTCCCATATGCTGATAGTGAAGGGTTCAACATTTATAACATATCTCCTGATTTGATGCTGTCATTTTCTCTCCCCCCCCCCCCCCCCCCCCCCCCCCCCCCCCCACCCCCCCCACTTTTTTTTTCTTTCATTTAAATCTTTGCCAAGTCATGACTTCAGCGCAATGCATGCACACACACACACACACCACACACACACACACACACACACACACCACACTCACACACACACACACACACACACACACGTACACACCACACACACCACACACACACACACACACACACACACACACACACGCACGCATGCACCGCACGCACGCACGCACACTCACACACACCACACACACACACACACACAACACACACACACACACACCGCACACACACACACACGCACGCACGCACGCACGCACGCACGCACACACACACACACACACACACACACACACACACACACACACACACACACACACACACAACGAAAGACAAGAAAAGCATTTTGTATAAACTGAAAGCAATGCTTGAGGCGCTAAGCATAGGACCCTACTGTGTTTTGAATCAAGTCAATCAAATGAACACGCTTCTCAAGTCATATCCAATTTCAATCTTCAAAATGATTATTTAAAAAAGTCAAAAGAAACTGAAAGAAAATAAAGGGCATCGTCCGCAAACAGAATTTATGCTATATATTTAAAAAATATATAACCATACATACGAACGCACACGCGCGCGCGCGTACACACACACAAACACACACGCACGCGCGCACGCACGCACGCACGCACGCACGCACACACACAAACACACACACACACACACACACACACACACACACCACGCACGCGCGCGCGCGCACGCACGCACGCACACACACACACACACACACACACACACACACACACACACACACACACACACACACACATCAATGACAACAACAACAGCAATGACAACAATTGCCCCCTAATTTACCAGGTTTCAAAAACTAGATTGTTCAGCGCAATGCACACACACACACACACACACACACACACACACACACACACTCACACACACACACACACACACACACACACACACACACACAGAGAGAGAGAGAGAGAGAGAGAGAGAGAGAGAGAGAGAGAGAGAGAGAGAGAGACCACACACACACACACACACTCACACCGCTCTGTCTCTCTCTCTCTCTCTCTCTCTCTCTCTCTCTCTCTCTCTCTCGCCCCGACCCCTATCCAACCACACACTGTCTGGCACTCGTCAATCATTCAGGTCCCGTATTTCCGGGGGCATCAGAGGAACGCGGAGTTGAGGAACGGGTCTGGAACCGGCTGATCCCTCGCCGACCTCAGGGATTAATGGCAGCAGAGTCATCGCCTTTGTGTGTGTGTGAAGATAGTCTGTTGGATGGGAGTGTGCGGAGCAGCGAGCCATGGCAGCAGATTCACCACTTAGTCTGTCTCTACAGCATTACTGATCCCTGACTCTGACAAGATCTCATTGAGATAAGGGGGCAAAATCTTATTTTTCTTTCTTTTACTTTTTTTTTTTTTTTTAATCTGGAGCAGAACTACCCTTTAAGAACGCGCGTAAAAAAAAAAGGAAAAAAGGAAGAAAAAAAAAAACAATTTCTGTAGGGCTTTTGGTTCTAAAATGACATAAGAAACGTCATTTCTGGAGCCCATAGAAGGTAGTTAGTTTCAGCCCTAGAAGGTTTATGTCGATTGTTTTGCAAACAAACGCACAGACACACACGGTCAAAAGCAAGTTTCTGATTTGCAGTTCTTTGTCTTAGAAGTCGTGAAATTGATTTCAATGTACTGCTGAATCTTGTAATCCCCCCCCCTCTCTCTCTCTCTCTCTCTCTCTCTCTCTCTCTCTCACACACACACACACACACACACACACACACACACACACACACACACACACACACTGTGAGAGAAACAGACAGACAGACAGACAGACAGACAGACAGACAGAACGTTTAGCAATCAAGCATGCTTTTCTTAAAGAGACACAAAATGCAGTAAATTTACATGTTCCTAAAGTCTTGTAGGAAAATTACCATGCCTTAATCTAAAGTTACCCCAAACATGTTCACTGGACAAGTGAAAAAGTTCAATAACGAGGCATGAAAAGACTCGGTTTTGTTTAAAGCAGCCCTCTGTCTGACCAGCGCGTTGGGTTAATGTGTTGGTCAGACATCTGCTAAGTCGTAGCCATGAGATGCGCTTCTTAACGTTCTCTCATCTTAGTCACTAATTCGTTTATAATCCATCAGTTTTAAACAGTGCGCAGCGTGGTCTCGAAATCTAGCGGATGTGGTGTAGCGTATATGGACTAGTCCGCACGCAGTGACAGCTCCTGATTGAAACTGAAACTGAAACTGAACCCTCCCATGCCACGCCAGTAGCATTGCTCCCACGCCGCTCATTCAAGCTTCCAAATGACAGCAACATCCTGGACTGGTTCCCCCCCAAACCCAGCACCGGCAATTCACAGGGAACAGTCAATATCAAGTCACAAGGCAACTGCCAAAGGCAACAAGCCACAGGACTACACTTCTGAAACATCGTATGTTGTTGTCGATGTCCTGTCACCATGCTTATCAGTTTTCCTCTCTATTAAACAAATATTCAGAGCCCGAGACAGTCTTCCTGTAATTGTCTTTCACGTACCTTTTGGAGACTTCCAGCAATAAGACGAAAAGAACAGAGGGAAAAGGGGGGGGGGGGGGGGGGGGGGGGGGGGGGGGACAAAAGGAGATAGCAGAGAAAGGCAAATCATAAACGAAATAGATATAAAGAAGGAAAAAGGGCAGAATTAGAAACGAGAGATGAGGAAATGACAAATGAGGAAAGAGAACCGGAAACAATGACAAAATGAAAAAAAGACGGAAGGGGAAGTACATTCATGAGAAAAGAGAGGACGGGAAATGAAAAAAAAAACAAAAAAAAAACAGGACATTACGAAAGAACAAAAAAGAGAATGGGGAAATGACAAAATCAAAAAGGAAAGGGAGAGAAAATGACAAATGGGGAAAAGTGAGAAGGAAAAAAGTAATAGACTGAGAAAAGATAGAATGGGAAATGAGAAAAGACAAAAGGGAATCTAGAAATAACAATAAGCGAAAAGGCAGAAGGGGGGAAACCCAAATACAAAAAAAAATGGAGAAACAAATAGGGAATGTGAAACTTATGAAAAAGGGAAAAAGAGTGAATGGGAATTTTACGAAAGAAGAGAAAAGAGGAAAGTAACAAATGAACAGAATATAGAACTTAAGATAAAAAAGGAGTGCAAATTCGATGGCAAGTAAACAGAAGACACCTGAAATTTGTAAAATGTTCTTAGAAAGTATATATAAAATACATAAACACAAGAGCAGAAAATTGTTTCTAATGTTACAAACTGAATAAAAAGATATAACACATTAACATTAGAAAGGAAAAGATATGAAACAAACAAAACCCCACTGATGTGTTGAAACGAAAACACGCTAAAAGACAAAAAAAAAGTATGTTTTCTACATTCTTTCGCTAACTGCAGCTTTTCCGATGATCTCCCCTCCCACCCACACCTTTTATCCCCACAACCAGTTTCGTAACTCCGTTAAAACAAAAACATGTAAACAGAATCCGTTAGGGACAATAAAAGGTAAACGAGCAAACGTACTAACAAATGCTGGTAACAAAACAATTTAAAGAAGACATAGCCGTAACAGGTCATTTGTGTAACCCTGGTTGGGAAGCTACACAAAGGAGCGTCATGTGAAGTCAGCAGAAAACAAATAAACAAACAAACAAAAACACCCAGAGAGAGAGAGAGAGAGAGAGAGAGAGAGAGAGAGAGAGAGAGGAGAGAGAGAGAGAGAGAGAGAGAGAGAGAGAGAGAGATTTGTTACTAGTCTGGCTATTGGCTTCAAGGAAGCATTGAACCTCATGTGTGAACAAAGTAGAAAGTGAACACAGAATGTGCAAACTGCATATAAATATATCTTTACACGTTCTTTTGAGAGAGAGAGAGAGAGAGAGAGAGAGAGAGAGAGAGAGAGAGAGAGAGAGACAGACAGACAGACAGACAGACAGACAGACAGAGAGAGAGTAAGACACTGAGAGAGACAGACAGAGGGAGAAGAGGAGGAAGGTAGAAAAAGAGAGAGTAAGAGAGGGGGCGGGTAAGGGAAAAAATAAGAAAAGGAGAGCGAGCGCACACACACACACACACACACATTCTCTCTCTCTCTATCTCTTTCTCTTGCTCGCTCGCTCGCTCGCTCGCTCGCTCTCCTTCCACGAATAATGTCTAGTTGTAGTATGTTTTTCAACTTCCACGTTCCTGCAGCTCTCTCTCTCATCTCCCTCTCTCTCTCTCTCTCTCTCTCTCTCTCTCTCTCCCTGTGGACTTCAGCATTGATGACCTCAATAAAGCAATTCCCTCACAGACCACCGGAACAGAAAACGGCAAGCAACTAGGCGAAACCCTGGACACAATGGCAATGCCATTCGATTAGGGCTAGCACATGACCAGTATGTTTACCGCGACAGTTTTCCTGGGAATCGGTAGAAATGCAACAGAAGAGAATGGAAACTGGCTGGCAGCCCCCAAAAAGCGAGCGAGCAGACAAACTCACACCCACGCACGTGTGCGTACGCGACCACACACACACACCCACACACACACACACACACCACACACACACACAGAGACAGGCAAACAGACAAAAAGAGAAACAATGTAAATTGTTTCGTTTCAAAGAAAAGAACCTTCTCAGCAAGGTAAAAAAAAGACAGCAGAGACAGAGAGACACAGAAAGAGTGATTTCACGAGAGGAGGCATTATTTCATTCCAAATCTCCAGCCTTTTCTTGCAAATGCCTTGCAGTAAGATTTCCACTTTTTCTCACATTCCTTCCATTCCTGTCTGTAAAAACACAGCTTTGATGACTTCAATAAAGCCACTCACAGCAGACGCCTAAAAAAAACAAAACAAAAAAACCTGGCATCCCAGTAAGCAAAACTCGAGTCATCATGATAGCATCAATCGATAAGCCATTGAAACTAGTGATATGTTTACTACGACAGTTTTTTCATGTGAATCAGAATTAATGCAACAGAGAATGAAAACTAGTTAGAAGCCTCGAACACACACCACACACACCCACACACACACACACACACACACACACACACACACACACGCACAAACACACACACACACACACACACACACTCAACACTCAACAAACACACACACACAAACACACACACTGTATCATTGTCTTCTAGTACATCTGACTTTTCTCACTGAGAAAAGAAGTTAATAAAATTCGGACTCTGACTTTTCTCACTAATGAAGAATTCCACTTCTCATGAACAGCGCTCACTGAGCGATGAAGGAATTCCACTTCTCACGAACAGCGCTCACTGAGCGATGAAGGAATTCCACTTCTCACGAACAGCGCTCAAAGATGTAACGATCTCTGTAGTCATGAACAAATTATTCCGCCTCTGTTCGTTAAAAAAGGGGGAAAAAAAAACATCAACCATTCATAACCTCAAACCAAAATTGGATACAAAAAAATTCTTCCTGGCACCTTTTTTCTTATGTGTAAACCAATACAAATAGCAACCAATAAAATTCGTAAGGTACTGTAAAATTCAAGACAAAGAAATACATGATCAAAATGATAAAGATGTGAGAAAAGGGATGGAATAAGACGGAAAACACGGAGGGTCTGATGGAAGGAGGAGGGATTTCAGAAGTTTAGACCAAAAAAAAAAAAAAAAAAGAGAAAATCTAGAATTCCTACAATGCTCGCCAAATTACGAAATCTACATTCAATTTCACTTAGCCTATCTCCCCTTAAAATACCGTGTCAGGTGTCGAATAGGCCAACATGAAATAACACTAAACAAACGGATTCCAACTACATTAGGGGAAACAGAAAAATGTTGAAGGTAGACAACAACAAGAAAAAAAAAGACCCAGCTGTGACAGGTTATTTGGAACAGGAAGCGACACAAAGGCCAGTGTTACGGAGAGCAGATTAAAAAAAAAAAAAACCTCGACCTCATTACCACTGTCTTCCAGTTTGACAGAGAGAGAGAGAGAGAGAGAGAGAGAGAGAGAGAGAGAGAGGATTTTGTTCAGGAAGACCGTCCTTTGGAAATGTCTTGAAAGAGGTGTCTTTTTGTGGGTTTTTTTTTTTTTTTTTTTTTCGTTTTTTGTTTTTTGTTTCGTTTGTTTGTTTGTTTTTTTTTCGTTCGCGTCTCATTTCTGTAGCTTTGTTGTTGAAAATCAAGCTTTTTTTTGCAGCTTCCAATTACACCAGCGACACAAATACGCGTCAAGCACAGGGACGAAATGCTATACAAACGACACCCTAATCTGTTTAGCGATATCGTATTACCATCATTTGCCCTTTATCTTTTTTTTGTTTGTTTGTTTGTTTGCTTTTTATTTCAACTTATTTTACTTTTTTCAGCTTAAAGTTATACTCGGGAATAACACAAAATAGGGAGGGAAAAAAAACAACTAGAAATCATTTTCTTAAACACAACTTTATATTAAAGAAAGAAAGACATAAAAGAGAAACGAAACAGACAGAGAGTGAGAGAGAAGAAGAAGAAGAAGAAGAAGAAGAAGAAGAAGAGAGAGAGAGAGAGAGAGAGAGAGAGAGAGAGAGAGAGAGAGAGAGAGAGAGAGAGAGAGAGAGAGAGAGACAGTGTTGTAGGCTTTTCCTCCGTGCGTGTGTGCATGCGTGTGCGTGCGTGAATGCGTATGTGTGCGTGCGTAAGTGTGTGCATACCTGTGTGTACGTGTGTGTGTGTGTGTGTGTGTGTGTGTGTGTGTGTGTGTGTGTGTGTGTGTGTGTGTGTGTGTGTGTGCTGGAGCATGCGCGTGTATGCGTGTGCGCGTGTATGTGTGTGTGCGTGTGTATATTTGCGCGTGCGCGCGTGTATGTGTGCGCATGTGCGCGTGCGCGTGTGTGCTCGTGCGTGCGAGTGTGTGCGCGCGCGTGCGTGTGTGTGTGCGTGTGCATGCGCGTGCGTGTGAGCGCGCCAACCACATATTATGATCTTGTGCAGAAAGTCGTAAATTGTAAGCTTACAGCTCCCCCGTATCTATTTGCCGTATCTATGATTCCGAAATAAGTGGTTTGAACCCACCAATTATCCTTGAAACAAAACGCCGCAATAGGGTATTCTCATTACATAATTAATTATCCAAACATGATATTCTTTCTTAAAACGTACATTTATTGATCGATACTGATCCGTAAGATGCTGAGCTATACTGACCAATAATGATGCTGTTTCTATGTTTACCGTTGCTTTCAAAAGCAAAACAAAATTGGTACCAGGAATTATAATCTGTTTTTAATTACATATTGGTGCTATCGATTAAGTAAGTGAAAATGAAACTGAAAAAAAATAATTGATCTCCTCCCCCCCCCCCCCCCCCCCCCCCCCCCAAATCCCGCCCGATCCTTCCGTGCTTTTTTTTTTTTTTTTCAGAGGTACGCTTTCGTTTGAAATCTAAATTAACGGTAAGGTTGAATCAAGCAGAAAGACAGAAGAAGAAGAAGAAGAAGACAGATAAGCGAAAAGGCTTAAAGTGCTATAGATTAATGAGCCTGAGGGTAATGAGTTAGAAGAAATTCTCAGAATCCAAGGCACAGCATAATCAGGGGCAGGATCCCCCCTCCCCTCCCCCCATAAAAATGCAACAGAATGAATCGGAAGAGGCTGGTAATTTCCTGGGTAAAATGGAAACCACATCGTGTTCTTTCTGTTCATTACAACTGTAATAAATCACACCTTAGATAAGTAATTTCATTTGTTCAAAACGTAGAACTAAGTGTACTGAGTACAAAGCTTAGTTGAAAACAGCGGCAAGAATGAAAAAAAAAACGACAGGGCAACTGCAAAGAAATGAACACACACAAAAAAAATCCAAACAAACAAATTACATTGTGTGTATGTGAAAAAGACATTTACATTTTTCTTCAGTCGGAGCTTAAAGCATTCCCGCAAGATCTCTTCAAAGATTCTGCTGGAGGAAAAAAAAAAACAAGAAAAAAAAACACACTGTAAAACAATACACAGCCAAGGGTCAGTTTTTATTTGTTTGTTTGCTTTTGGGGGGTGCTCCACAAGGATTCTGCAGGAGAAAAAAACTGTATAAACAATAGACAGCCACGTGTTAGCAGCGTCAGTTTTTATTTGTTTGTTTTTGGGAGGTTACTGTAGTCTTCTGGACGCCATGTGTTTTCACGACTTCTCACCTGCATCCTTTAGGTGAAAACTGTGCAGTATTTCTGGCACCAGAGTGTTTAAAATAAAAAAAATCTACTATATTGGTAAATTGAATCAATCGCTTCATCTTTGTGAAAATGATTCGAGCAGTGATGACTGAAAAAAATCTGCTGCATGCAGGAGGCGTGATACAGTGAACATTGACTTTGACTTTGGAATTAAAGTCACCGTGTGTGGCCTTGTTATATTTGTGATACCGTGTACTACATATGTTGTAACATCAGGAATCGCATGCATAGAACCATTGCTGGTGTATGGGTCAAGCCACTGCGTGTAACTGGAGACGTAGCGTGGCAGTTCGTAATGATCTTCCAAATACATGTAGAAAGATGGTGTAGCCAAAAAGTGTGACGCTTTTGCAACTGATTTGCACAGTGGTCACCATTTACCCACTAAACACTTCTCGCCAGTGGGATGTGTCCCATTTTGCAGGGACATCCTACAGAATGAAGCATCACACGATTGTAGCACAACACTCTGTTTAAATGACTGCATAGGACAACACCTGAGTTTGTATTACCATAGATTCTGGCTCTCTCGGTCCCCAGACCAATCAGTTTGCATCACGATGAAAACCCTGATCACAACGTGGTGTTTTCTCCCGTGTCTTCAGCATGAATGACTATGTGTATGAGCCTGAAGGTCGAATGTTCCAATCACTCATACAGTCGTGTGTGTGTGTGTGTGTGTGTGTGTGTGTGTGTGTGTGTGTGTGTGTGTGTGTGTGTGTGTGAGTTGTTGTTGTTATTGTTCGGTTTGTTTTTGTTGTGTTTTTTTTTTGTTTTTGCTTGAAAACTATTTCTGTCACCCCCGGCAGTAAATGTGTACCTGATTCAGTTCAGACAAGGTTCAATGCGGCAGAAGGAAAGGGATATAATCCACTTTCCTTCCTTCATGCCGCGCCAGAGACACACGGAGAAACTCTGACAGTTCGCTGTCCCTATCGCTGACACGGGGACACAACAACATCACGAAAGCGGCAAAACAATCTGCTCTGGACGTTTCAGTTCATATACACTGTTCTGTTGTCTGGCATTGACGATCACTGTTCTCGGAATGCTAGATAACAGAGCATGTAAGAAGATGAACAATAACTTAAAACGTCTCAATGAGAGGGGGAGAAATACATAGGTCAGTGACGTCAGACAACACTGTTTCAGTATGGTTTCTGGATAGGTTTTAGAGACAACAGGTTATACATGCGACAGGTTTCCGAAGGGATTTGAGATATGTTTACGAAATCTGTTTTAAGCTCAACCCCGCATAGTAGAACCTTTATCAGCAATAGATTCAATGAATACAAAAGCTCACCCCCCCTTTTTACAATCTCAGACATAAGAGCAAGCTTTGTTTATAATTCAATATTTCGTGCAGTCATTGCAACACCTAGCTGCTCTGTAAGTTGCTGGAATGGTGCTCGGTACTTATCCTTGGAATTTATTGTTTTTATTTTATATATATATATATATATATATATATATATATTATATATGTATATGTATGTGTGTGTGTGTGTGTGTGTGTGTGTGTGTGTGTGTGTGTGTGTGTGTGAATAAATCTTTTATTAACATGTTTAATACAAGTGTGACATCACTGAGAATAAGAAATCAACAAATAGACAACAACTTAAAAAAAAATACTGCGAACGACCATTACCAAATTATCACCTAAATGATCAACAAAATCACACGAAAAAACCATACTGACTATGCAATTCACATCGTCTAGTATTATATAGACTTGAATCTTTATTGTAAAAAATGATTATTAGCTAGTTCATCTTAAAGGCATGAATGATTATTGAAATACTTTAATTAGTATGAACATTTTGCTGAATGGATAAATTTTCGCCACAAAAAAAAAACAGTTTACATGCATGTAATGGTTAATTTTCCATGCAATGTGTCTCATTCTATGTATATAAAAAAAGCCAACAGCATGTCTCAGACCTGAAACATACAAATAAAACTTTTCA
>JADBJO010001978.1:215000-220000 GCA_016801955.1 Conus betulinus | reverse complement strand
CCCCTTCATTTCCGTTGGCGCTTGCTCACTGTGCAGATCTGTGTGCTCTGTGCATTCGAATACAAAGTTCAATATTTCAACTTATGGTACATAGCATATTATTATTTTTATTATTATCATTATCATTATCATCATCATCATCATCATCATCATCATCAATATTTTTGTTGCTGTTATCATCATCATCATCATCATCATCATCATCATCATCATCATCATCATTTTTGTTGTTGTTATCATCATCATCATCATCATCATCATCATCATCATCATTTTTGTTGTTATCATCATCATCATCATCATCATCATCATCATCATCATTGTTTTTTGTTGTTGTTGTTGTTATCATCATCAACAACACCATCTTCATTATCACCATCATTATTATCATCATCATCATAATATTTATTATTAGTTGTTGTTGTTGTTATTGTTTGTTTATGATGGTGATGTTGTTCTCGTTGTTATCATCATTATCATTGTAATTGTTGTTACTACTACTACTACTACTACTACTACTACTACTACTACTACTACTATTGTTATTGTTATTATTATTATTATCGTCATCGCCATCATCATTATCGTTATCATTATTGGTTTCAAGGCGGGAGTGATTGCAGGCAAAAATCCAAAACATAAGAACAAAAGTAGAACGACTGGGCCGCGAAACGAAGGAAAAAACAAAATGCCAAAACAGAAACAACGCGTTTCGACCTTTTTGATCTTCTTCAGACAGGACAGATAACATTGAAAACAATGAAAACAGAAGACGAACAGTCACTTATCTCTTCGATCTGGTTGCAAAACTTTTTTTTAAGCATCTACCATTGTTGTTATTATTGTTATTATATTTGAATACCTTCAAAAGAACAACAGCAATGATAAGCAAATTGCGGTTCCTTTAGCAGTCTTGATGACAGATATGTCATCCTACTTGATCGGACACCTGACTTCTTTGGCAAAGGCATCAATACAAACAACTTAACAATAATGATCCTCGCTATAGTAGCACCACGTATGTCCCCAATCGTGAAAATAACAGTAACACGAACACACAAAAAAGGGGGAATAAATCATTATCCGTCGCATTCATGCATCCGAGAATGAATAAGCAGATGTCAAAGATGTTCCAAGAATTGTCAGATCCAACCAGACTCCTGCCTTCACACTTCAGTAAGGCAAGAGGGAGTCGCAAACGGTTCAATGCAAACATGGTTACTTTGACCCCCGTGGCCAAGCTAGCCAAGACCAAAGTCCCCTCGCCAAATGGTCATAGGGGCAGTAAACTAAATAGTAGATCACCGTGTGCCACAGCATGCCGTTTCGGCAGAAAGAAATCTAAAAGCGGGGAAGAAATGAAAGTTGCAGATTCCGAGAAGAACCAACGTCAGAGTATACGACAGAAAAGATTTAAGCAATGCTCTTAAAACCACATGCCAGATGGATAATAGAGTGACAAAAGGTAGATAGCTGCTTCTCTATATCCTGGAAAAGCGATGTGATGTAAGAAGAAGAATGGACAAGTTTACCGACAAACATGGTAACACTCCTAGTGATCACACATAGACAATTAAAGAAAGTTCGGTGTTTTTATGAAATTCAATCTTCTCTATCCACCGTTTTAACCTTCCCTGTGCTGAATCAGGTACATGTGAACATATTATACTGAATGGACAGATATAGGTTTCCCAGCTGTGAAAATCCGACGCCACAAAACAATTGGTCAAGGTCTTTGTCATCGTTGCAGAATGTTATTATACTGATGTTGTTGATGACAACGCGAGAGCACGTGATCAAGCATACACTTATTCACGTGCACACACATCACTTTCATCTTTCACTGCCTGATCTTAAAAGAAAAAAGCGATATCATGTTCATGGTCATCCAAAACATCAGTTTGTGATCAAATTAATCACATTGATAAATATTGACCATATCAGAATCACAGTAAATGTGTGTGCGCCCCCCTCCCCCCCCCCCCCCCCCCCCACGCGCGTGCACACACACACACACATACACACACATACACATACGCACGCACGCATGCACGCACACATACGCACGCACGCATGCACACACACACACACACTCAAAACACGCACACACACACACACACACACACACACACACACACACACACACAACACAACACACACACACACACACACACACACACACACACACACACACACACACACACGCGCGCGCGCGCGCGCGCGCGCGCGCGAACAGAATGAGAGAGAGAGAGAGAGAGGGGGGGTGAGAGAGAGAGAAAGTGAGAGAGAGAGACAACGAGACAAAGACAGAGAGACACAGACAGCGACAGAGAGACAGAGACAAAAAGGCAGAGGTATAGAGGGACAGAGATAGAAGGGAAAAGAAAGGGGGTGGGTACTCTGTGTGTGTGTGTGTGTGTGTGTGTGTGTGTGTGTGTGTGCGTGTGTGTGTGCGTGCGCGTGTGTGAGTGAGACAGAAAGACAGACTGACAGTCAGATAGACAGACAGATAGACAGGCAGAGAGACAAACAGAGAGACAGACAGACAAACACAGAGACAGACACGGTAGGGAAAACAGGAGGCAGGCAGAAAGGAGGGGGGGGGGGGGGGGGAGGACAGAGGCACAGTCAACAAATAAACTCATACCTGCATCACTGCCATCAAGCCAGCCTGAAGTGTGTGGTCAGCCCAGATCTCTTTCATTGTTTCATTGTGTGCCGAGTGTCACGTGCAAACAGCTCGGATTGTCCCACAACCAGCGGTTTGCGGGTTAGGTCCACAAGGCTGAAAAAAAAAAGAACACACAGACACCAACCAGAGCAGCGAAATTGAATGGGACGCCACTGAAAAGACCACACACCACTCCAAACCAGTGGAAACAGTCTCCTCTGTCCTGGTGAATAATGAAACAGACGTGTCTGTTTTCACGACAGGCGCATTCACCAGCGTGTACAGCTCACGGATGTCAACAAACAGACATTACTGCTTGTCTTGGTGATGAATTATTGAGCCGAGCCTCTTTGTTCCTCTGGTCTAGTTCACTGGAACACGAATTTCCTTTTAGTGTGTTAGCCAATACTGCCGTTCGTTTGATCAGGCTTCAGCCCTTCCGAGCGTAATCAATATATTCAGTGTGTACGGTCGGGAACAAAAGGACTTACTGAAGCTGTTTGTTTACAAAACTCAATTTGTAACTGGAAACATAAGCCAGCATGCTGATTTAGATTCACATGTTCACACCGCGTCAGATACTTTAAGTGGGCGCTTTTTCCCTCCTCCTAGTCAGACTACAGCTGATGTTTCGTCGCCTTATGATGTCAGCTAAACCTAACAGTCCAGCATACAAATCTCATGACACTTTCTCAGAATGTCATCCTCTGCTTGTGTAATGTTCCACACTCTGAAGGAGCAGGTGAAGACGCGAACACCAGCACCAACTGCCCACCGCAGTACCGCAGTACCACCACTGCGTGTGAGGAGCCAATCGCAGCACAGCACAGCGAGTTCCTGGCATCGGACTGATTCCGGAATACGGCGCCAGGTGGTAGACGGAAGGAAGCATGCGCAGAGCCATCGCGTGCTAAGCATCTCGTGCCAGTGTGGACGGCAAAGGCGCTGGTCGGAGGGAGCAGCGCTCTGTCTGTCTGTTTCGTGATCTAGGTTTTAGATTTTTTTTTATTACAATAATATTAAAGACTTTCTATCGACGTTCCTAAGACCGCTATATTTTTATGTCTACGTTCAATTGAAGAAGATTTTTTTTTTTCTTTTTTATACGCACGTGGATGTGCGTGTACGAGTACATACAAGCATGCGACAGCTCAGCTTCTGGGCATTTTGTGTGCTGATAGCCGAACCAACCCCAGAGGTCACACTGACAAGCCGCTGACTACAGACTCGGAGAGACTGAAATAAAGATACATGTAATGAAAATGTTTTTCGTCAGTCACGTTGAAGACAATGTCACAGAGGCCAGACAGGTTGGTGTACCCTGTTAAATAGGTTTAGTAATTCGGGATTTTGATCAATCATTCGTAGTAGACAATATCCTTAAACACCAGACATATTTTTTGTATCCTCTCTTGGGATATCATTGATCTGTGGGCCTATCGGCTCACAGCAGCGGGCGACAGGAGTCTGCATAGTTTATTTTACGATGGTGGAAAATGTCCAAAACTCTTGCAGAGAGAACGTTCTGCCGTGGATGATGGACTGACTTGCTGCCATGCATTAAGGGACAAAACTCACATCAGTGTGGACAGTAAACTGACATGGATAAAGGATGGTTTCATCGACATGAATGAAGGACAGTGCACTGACAGGCATGAAGGACAGTTCATAGGCATAAATGAAGGAGAGTACATAGCCATGGTTAAGGGACAATACATTGAGATGGATGAATAATGGTATATTGACACGATTAAAGGGGAGTGCGTTGATGTGATTAAAGGACAGTGCATTAACAAAGATAAATTACAGTGCGTTGACATGAATAAAACAGCACATTGACGTAGATTTAAAAAAAAAGTACATTTGCATGGTTAAAGGACAGACCTTTGACATGGATGAACAATATTACATTGACATGGACAAAGGAAAATGCATTGTCACTGGTAAAGGACAGTATTTGACACGGATAAAGGAAGATGCATTGTCACTGATAAAGGACAGTATTTGACACGGATAAAGGAAGATGCAATGCCACTGACAAAGCACAGTACATCACCATTGATAAAGGGCAGTATATTGACGTGGATGACGGACAATACACTGATTTTGATAAAGGACAGTACGTTAGCGTTCATAAAGGAACAGTACACTGACGTGGTTTAGGGACAACCCACTCATATGTATAAAGAACGGTATCTAATATTGATAAAGGACAGCATATTGACATGGATAAATGACAGTACACTGACATGAGTTTAAACACAGTACATAGGCAAGGATAAAGTACAGTAAATTGACATGGACAAAGGACAATACACGGACATGGAAA
>JADBJO010001978.1:195000-212500 GCA_016801955.1 Conus betulinus | reverse complement strand
TAAGCAGAGATTGATAGAAAATGAACCAGAGGTTGTGTATGTTTGGCCAGCCATTAGCGTGTTAAAACGGGGCAAGAAATGCTTCTTAGAGAAAATTAGTTGATTGTTGACTCACGCATGGACAAAGTGCTCCTGTCTGATTTTCTTTCTTTCTCTTTTTGCTCTATGCTGTGTGTGTATGTGCGTGCATGCGTGCGCGCGCGTGTGTGTGTGTGTATGTGTGTGTGTGTGTGTGTGTGTGTGTGTGTGTGTGTGTGTGCGTGCGCGCGTGTGTGTGTGTGTGTGCGCCTGTGCATTCGTGTGCACGCGCGAGCGGATGTGTGTGTGTGAGTGTGCGTGTGCGTGTGTGTGTGTGTGTGTGTGTGTGTTGAGCGCGCGCGGGGGGGTGTGTGTGTGTGTGTGTGTGTGTGTGTGTGTGTGTGTGTGTATGTGTGTGAGTGTGTGTGTTTGCGTGTATGTGTGTGTGTGTGCGCGCGCGCGCGCTCGTGTGTGCGTATACGCATGCGTGCGCGTGTGTGTGTGTGTGCGCATGTGTGTGTGTGCGTGTGTGTGTGCGTGTGTGCGTGTGTGTGTGTGCATGAACTATATTTAACGTTCGCGTTTCCCCTGCGACTGCATGCTCCAGCAAAATCCAAATTTTGGAGAACGATAAATATTGACGGGTCCTTTCCATTTATGTGTTCTGCACTAACGGTCCTCGAAGGATAAAAGGTATTTTTTTTTTTTAAAATAAGCGTTTTCATTGATAATTTTCCCTGTTTGTAAAACAGACATTTTCTCAGCAAATGTGACCAGTTATAAATCATTGTTTTAAATTTTATACATTGCTGAAAGATTTTTTTTAATCATGTGGCATATATAACTATCGAAGCAAATACTAAAATACATTTTTCAAGATCAGACCATTTAACGCTTTATCCACTGAACAGAGCGGCAGATATAAACAGACATCGTTCTACGTATTGATCTTAAAACAGAATGCATACGAGTATCTTGCCAACAACAGCCACGACAGACTTGTTGAGTTCATTATTCAAAGATGAATTCAGCAGGTAAAGCCTTCCAAAATACAATCAAACAGCTGTGAATTCTAAGCACAATCGTATATTGTTAACATAATCAAGCAAATAATGCCGTTGTTGCTTAAAATCAACAAATCGTGGGACAATCAGAAATAGGTGCAAGGTCTACTTCCAAATCACACGTGTCAACAAAGTTTCCGTAGTGACCAACAACGGAAAACGTAGTCTGGTACCAGTCGGGGGCCGCATTCACTAACAGAACGTTAGCTATGGTCATAAATATATTGTGGGATCGGACTTTGGCGGCTTCAGACTCTTTCTTTCCGTTTAGCAATCAGTTGATACGTGCCACAGTAGATCATGTCTTAAACGGTTTTTCAAGCGTTAGTTCCCATGCCTGTGTCAGAAAGAGATTACAATAGAGTGGCACCAGCAGACCCGTCCCATATAGCAGAGACAGTGCCTTCGGGCTGCCATAAAGAAGGTGAGTGACATAAGTAGGTTAGTCTTTCATAGTGGAGACACAATGTGTGCAGGCATAAAAGGTAAATGACGTAAACAGGCCAATTTTCCGGGGTGGGGGTGGGGTGGGGGATGGGGGGGGGGGGGGGGGGGGGGGGGGGAGCTCAGTGTATGCGGACAGCAAAATAAATTTCGGGCCCTTTCGAACCAAAGAGTCCCTCTGAAGTGTACTTGAAGGTGTTCAGTTTCTGCTCACTCACCCGAGGGCTCTCTCTCTCTCTCTCTCTCTCTCTCTCTCTCTCTCTCTCTCTCTCTCTCTCTCTCTCTCTCTCTCTCTCTCTCTCTCCCCACCGTTTGAAGCACTAACTGTACTGTAAACTAGGAATATTTTTTCCTACCCCTTCATAAGGGACAATGTTTTCTTTGAAAATCATCTTTCTCTCTCTCTCTCTCTGTCTCTGTCTGTCTGTCTGTCTGTCTGTCTGTCTCTCTCTGTCTGTCTGTCTCTCTCTCTCTCTCTCTCTCTCTCTCTCTCTCTCTCCGTTTGAAGTACTAATTGTACTCTAATTAGGAATGTTGTTCCCTACCCCTTCATAAGGGACCATGTTTTCTTTGAAAAATTATTCTCTCTCTGTCTCTCTCTCTCTCCTCTCTCTCTACTCTCTCCCTCTCTCTCTCTCTCTCTCTCTCTCTCTCTCTCTTTGAAGCACTAATTGTACTGTAATTAGGAATATTGTTCCTACCCCTTCATAAGGGACAATGATTTCTTTTAAAAAATCATTCTCTCTCTCTCTCTCCTCTCTCTCTCTCTCTCTCTCTCTCTCTCTCTCTCTCTCTCTTCTCACTAATTGTACTGTCTTAGGAAATCCCATGTTCTCCCCCTTCATAAGGGACAATGATCTCTTGAAAAATCATTCTCTCTCTTCTCTCTCTCTCTCTCTCTCTCTCTCTCTCTCTCTCTCTCTCTCTCTCTCTCTCTCTCTCAAGACACCATTTTGTCTGTGATTATTTTGTTCTTAACCCATGTGCTCCAACCACGTGTCTGTAGTGTACATTCTGAATGTAACCGCTTCACGTACGTTTCTGTTCTGACCCTGAAAACCCCCCTTAATGAATTTTTTTTTTCACTCTACGAACTTTTTTTTTTAATAGTTTAAGCAAAAGAATTAAAACTTAAGTGTCATAAAAAAATGACCTGATTTAGTGTTGAAAAACGGAATGAACGGAAACAAGTACACAACACTAAGATTTTTAAAAAAATCAGAAGAAAATCCATTGTTAAATATTTCGCGGGGGAGAGAGAACATGGCTGTAAGATTGTCACTTGTAGCAAAAGAGGCGGTGAAGATACTGAAGGAATGTTTGATCACATTGCACTTTGCAGACTCCATTGACTACAAGGGATAGCAAGCACGGTCAAACTAGATTTTCACAATAGTTTTAGTTTTTCCTTGAAAAAGTTATTAGTTTAATGTGTTTTACTGATGTCCTTTAGCCCACAAGTCATCTTCAATGTCGTTAGTTCTCATATCATTACTGCATAAATGTCCAGTGTTTATATCATCCCAGCACCCATAGTCTGTATCTAAAATGTCAAGCTGTACCGCCGTGACGAAATGGTTAGCGTCGCGGACGCCTGGATGAAAGGTTGTGGGTTCAATTCTCATCCGAATCATTTCTTTTGGGGAATTTCCAGCCCCCTGGCTGATTCCTATTCAGAGGTGAATTTAATATGGACTCATGTGGGAAGACTGGGACCACTTAACAGATGGGTCTCTGGAAATATTGCTTAAACTTCATGACCAGCACTACAAGTGTCTGTATTTCTTGGGCCTGGCTGACGCCGGCATATATATTGAGAGTAAACGCCTACCCTGGACCGATGTTGTAAATATCCTCTTGAGGGGGACACTTTCTGTCCATGGCTTCGCGATCTCGCAATTTTCGTTGTTAACAGGGTTTAGGAAATGGTGTCCTGCGTATGCTGAATCATAGCAGGACCCGCTGGACACCACCAAAGTGACTCAATAGCAACGCAGTGTCTCCGTCGGGTGGGTTGCCTCATGGACCTGATACTGACTGCTCCCTGGGGCTTGTTAGTACCATGGCTGCGACGGAACGATGCAGGGTGTGGCCGTGGTCTGGAAGACAGAATGACCGGCGTAGGGCAAATGCTGTTGGAGTGGCCTGGAGGACGAGAAAAAAAAAAATAGAAGAAGAAGAAAGAAGAAGAAGAAGAAGAAGAAGAAGAAGAAATTGATAATTATACTCATAATGATATTGATATTGATAGTATGATAATTATGATAATATCAGTAATGACAACAATGATGATGATAACAACAATAATGATAATAGTCAACATCATCATCATCATCATCATTATCATCATCTTCATCGTAATGGTAATAACAACAACATGAACAATGATATAATATAATAATAATAATAATAATAATAGTAGTAATAATAATAAATTAAATCATACTCAATAATAATCAATAATTACGTAAATAAATGAATAATTTCTATCCTCTTATTTTTTTCCACCCAGAACAACTTCATAGATATCAACTTCATAGATTATGAGAAGGCCTTCGACAGTGTGAATAGAGAGACGCTGTGGAAGCTGCTGAGGCATTACGGAGTCCCCGAGAAGATCATCTCCCTCATCCGGTGCACCTACCAGAACTTAAACTCCAAGATTGCCCACGACGGCCAGCTGTCCGATAGTTTTCGAGGTGAAGACCGGAGTTCGGCAGGGGAGCCTGCTGTCACCGTTCCTTTTCCTCCTGGTCATTGACTGGATCATGAAGACCACTACAACAGGCAGGAACAACGGTATACAGTGGACACTCTGGACGCAGCTCGACGACCTTGACTTCGCTGACGACCTGGCGCTACTGTCACACAGCCACATCCAGATGCAGGACAAGACCACTCGCTTGGAGACCACATCAGCCGGAACAGGGCTCAAGATTAACAGGAAGAAGACCGAGCTGATGAAAATCAACACCACTGCCAGCACATCAGTCACAGTCGGTGGAGAGCTCATCAGGGAGGTGGAGTCTTTCGTCTACCTGGGAAGCGTGGTTGACCAACAGGGAGGCACGGACCGAGACATCACAGCCAGAATCGGCAAGGTAAGAGCAGCTTTCGTCATGCTGCTCAGAACATCTGGGCATCTGAAGAATCAGCATAAGAACCAAACTCCGCATCTTCAACTCAAATTTGAAGTCAGTTCTGCTCTACGGATGCGAGACATGGCGGACAACACAGACGATGCAACAAAAGATTCAGACATTCTTCAACACCTGTCTGAGGCGCATCTACAAAATCCGATGGCAGGAGCAGATCCGAAACGAAGATCTGTGGGAGCGTGCGGGACAGGAACCAGTGGCCGAGCAGATACTGCGAAGGAAGTGGGGCTGGATCGGACACACCCTCAGGAAAGCCAGCGTCCAGCGCCACACGCCAATCCCTGACCTGGAACCCGCAGGGAAAGAGGAAGAGAGGCCGGCCTCGCAACAGCTGGAGGCGAGACACTGAGGCAGAGCTGAAACAACAGGGGACCAACTGGACTGGAATGACCAGAACAGCCCAGAACAGAGTGCGATGGCGAAGGGTCGTCGATGGCCTATGCTCCACCGGGAGCGATGGCAAAGCCCCCAACCCCCTGCACCCAACCCCCTCCTTCCCCAAGGAAAGACAGAAAGAAAAACAGAAAGAAAGGGGGGAAAAAGGAAAAAAAAAAAAAGAAAAAAGAAAGAACGAAACGAAACAAAAACGAAAACAAAAAGATGTAGAAAACAAAAGGCAAAAACAGAACTTGAAACATCGCCTCCACACCTACCCCCCCCCCCCCACACACACACACACCCATCTCCCCCCCCTTCTCTCCCCCCCCCCCCCCTCCACTTCCCCCCCCCCCCCCCCCCCCCCCCCCCCCCCCCCCCCCCCCCCCCCCCGAAAAAATGTAATCAATTCCCAAGTTTCTGCTCCCCGAGTCTGTAAGGGTCCTTCCTCTCTGTCCCCCCCCCCCCCCCCCCCCCCCCCCCCCCTCATCCCATCCACAGGAGAGTTTACGCTGGACTGGCCGGCGACAGTGACTAGATAAACGCGCGGACAGATCATTTCATTCTCATTGATTATGTAAATACAGGCTGCGTGGCCGCGGACGGCGCTGCAAGGTGGGTCGATGTGGGGTAAAAAGATTATCGCGGCTGAGTAAGGAGAACTGGCCAGGGCTTCCTGCGCAGGAAATGGGTTTAGTCTGAGCAGCCGCCGCTTTCTGATGGGTCCCCGATGTCAATGGGATGTGTCAGCGATATGGTTCGCGCTGAAGCATTTGTTTTGCCAAAACACTGTTCGTTTGTTGGGCAGAGGAAGTGACCGGATGGCCCGGAATCAATTACGAGGTGAAGGCCGATGGTTCGCTGTTATAACTGCAGTGGCGTTGTAAAGGGTGTTTTACACAGGATGCTTTTGACCTAACTCACGAACGTTTCAGTTTCCGTTTCATCAAGGAGGCGTCAGTGCATGCGGACTAGTCCATATACGCTACACCACATCCGCAAAGTGTTGAGACCCAACTGCGCAGGATGGATAAATGAATTAAACTAAGATGAGAGAATTGAAGAAGAGGGTCTCGTGGCATCGACCTTGTTAAAGTCTGACCCACGCATTAGCCCAACGCGCTGGTCAGACCTTGAGTGCCTAAGCAGGGAGTGTAGGGATACATCGACTGTTTGTCTGCTTATTTGTGTAGAAAAGTCGTGAAATAATTTCTTCTCCGTCGAGAATCAGTTAACAGGTCTAAGCTTTTTAAAGGGATGGTTCATTGTTTGGAGATGATACGTTTGTGCTGAAAGTGCCAGTAAACAACGAGAGAATGAAAAATAAAAAAGATGGCAACATGTAACCAACTCTCTCTGTCCTCTCTCTGTCTCTCTGTCTCTGTCTCTGTCTCTCTCTCTCTCTCTCTCTCTCTCTCTCTCTCTCTCTCTCTCTCTCTCTCTGTGTGTGTGTGTGTGTGCTGTGTGTGTGTGTGTGTGTGTGTGTGAGTAAGTGCGAGAAGAGAGAGAGAGAGTGCGTGCCCAAACGCGCGTGTGTATGCTTTTGAATGTGCATGTATGTGCATATTCCTTTCATGCGCGTGTGTGGGTGTATACTTTCTTTTCTATAAAGGTGATTTGAGATCCTTTATGATACACATGTAGTTATATGTGATTGGCCCCCTTTGTCTAAAAGGGTTGTACAGTTATTGGGCGATAAAAAGGGTCAGTGTCACTCTCTCTCTCTCTCTCTCTCTCTCTCTCTCTCTCTCTCTCTCTCTCTCTCTCTCTCTTTCTCTCTCTCTCTTCTTCTTCTTCTTCTTCTTCTTCTTCTTCTTCTTCTTAGATTTTTGTCTTCATCAAGATTATGTGAAATGCAACGTATTACGATGTGATTTCTTCAACTGCTACAAAATATGTATGTTTGTATGTTTGGGGAGAAAATTGCATATTGTATTGTTCTGCATGATATTGTACTGCACTGTGCTGTATTATAGTGTTTTGTTAAATCGTGTGTTACTATTAACGGCTGTTTTGTGTTTTGTTTATGGCAATGTGAATGTTGTGTTTTAGTACTGCACTTTTGCATTCTTCTGCATCATTGGAATTTGCTTTCCATCGTATTTATTTTGTGTAATGCTTTGTTTATGTAATGTTTGTGTTATGATGTTTTGCATATCATTGACTAGCATTGTATTAAACTGAGTTTGATAACACTGTCATTTAAAAAAAAAGGCACTAAGAAAATATTGTTATAAAGGAAAAGGTGGGAATTTGAAACCATAACCCTCTCTCAATCGCTCTCTCTCCCTCCCTCCCTCTCTCTCTCTCTCTCTCTCTCTCTCTCTCTCTCTCTCTCTCTCTCTCTCTCTCTCTGTGTGTGTGTGTGTGTTGTGTGTGTGTGTGTGTAACAGTTCCTACGCTCCTCCTTGTACAGTGTAAAAAGGACTGGCTGGGGCTGCGGTCTGGTGGGCAGGTACAGACGGTTAGGGTCAGGGACTTCACCCAATGGTGTTCACACACATGTCTGTGCCACAGCTCAAGTTGAGGTGTGTGGCCGTCACTACTCTCCTGTTG
Organism: Conus betulinus; assembly: GCA_016801955.1. Classification (NCBI taxonomy): domain Eukaryota; kingdom Metazoa; phylum Mollusca; class Gastropoda; order Neogastropoda; family Conidae; genus Conus; species Conus betulinus. The sequence goes on along the minus strand of JADBJO010001978.1, from coordinate 204,885 downwards.
ATACCACGTGCACATAGTGCGATTGGTTTATCTTTCTCTTTTTTTTTCCCTTCTGCGGTGATGAACTACATAGGCCAAGAAATGTAGTCAGAAATAGATAGATATTTCATTTGTTGTGTCTGACCCAAATGTTTATTTTTGTTGAGGTCTCAACGCCAGCGTAGAGAAAGTTGCTTGTTGCTTTCAAACTCCAAAGGCATTTATTACACATCAACACTTTCTTACTTTCCTTTCTGTTGTTTGTAACATCCGTACCATTGTACCAGCCACTACGCACAATGCAGAACCGGGATAAACTAATTTGTCTGTAGAATAACTACCTGTTAAAAATTGACGCGCAAAATCCCTGTGACTAAATAAGACCTACAATGGTGGCACCTTTATGAAAAAGTACCACCCCCTTCCCCTCCGCCCCCCTCCGTCGTCAACCCCTCCCCCCCCCCCCTCTCTCTCTCTCTCTCTCTCTCTCTCTCACACACACACACACACACACACACACACACACACACACACACGATTTCCATTATGTCAGAAGGGAAAACGGACTTCAAAGTTTAACCACAGTGACTACTTAGTAATTGGTTCATCGATTTTCTCCCCGGGGAGCAGTTCTAAAATGAATTACCAAGTGTCTGGAACGAGATGGTGTCTGCGTTGCCGCAGTCCGAGTGAGTGTGCTGTCCACGATTTACACGACTTCAAACCTGTGACTGTTGATGAAAATACGACTGTATGCATATTAACGTTTTGACAAATGCAACTTTTGTGCTTCACGACCAAATGTCTTTTTCTAGGTGATTATATCAAAAGGCAGAAGAATGACATTCCTTCCTCCCTCTCACCTCCCTAACATTTGAGTGTTTTCGAATATGCACAACACACAGAATTTTCTATATTTTTATCCAGTTTTGAATGATAATGAATGGAAGATTCAGAGCATGACAATGGTAAAATAAATCCCTAAGAATGACGGATTAACAGAAATGTGACATCGACATTTTTTTTTAGAATACGGTTTTGTTTTGTGTCAAAGCCCTAACTTCATAATTGCATACTAACTCTTTCAAAGGCATTGCCTGTGGTGTGTAACATACCAGTAAAGTTTACACATCCTTAATACTGTTTGGGCTAAACAACAAACTTCGTATCATTCATTACAAGAAGGAAACATGTTAAGCAAGCAAAAAAGTTTAAGAAATGTTTTCATGATGCAGATGAACTTCACTTGTTCGATATCTTTAGTTTATTACGCAGAGTCTTTTGTTCTTGTTCTTATTAATTTAGAACATAAAAAAAAAATTTCTACGTTCAAAAATATGAATGACAGGATGCATCTGTATAAAGACTTAAGGAATACATGACAAAAATAATGCTTGCGACTCGTAGAAGTATGCTGTGTCACCCAATATCCAAAGACGACAGTATTAATTCAAAATGTGGGATGAAAAGGAAAGAAAGCAGACTGGCAATTTTCAAAAAGAAAGCAGACTAGCAATTTTGAAAGACCATGAGTCAAAATATCCATCACCTTCAAAATCCAGCAGTGGTGACTATCAAAGTGGTACAGTAAATGGGGGGGAAACAAACACTCAAACAAACCTGCCTAAATGTAACTGAGTGACTTTTCGACTAAAGGGGAAAGTACAATCTGGTATATCTTTCCATTTCCTCCATCGGTCTTCTCCTCTTCTCCACCCCACCCCCCTCCTCCCCCGTCTCATTATACCGCGTCCCTTCTTTCCACTATCTTACCTATCTCGATATCTTGTGTGTGTGTGTGTGTGTGTGTGTGTGTGTGTGTGTGTGTGTGTGTGTGTGTGTGTGTGTGTGTGTCCCCCACTGTGTGTGTGTGAGTGTGTGTGTGTGTGTGTGTGTGTGTGTGTGTGTGTGTGTGTGTGTGTGTGTGTGTGTGTGAGAGAGAGAGAGAGAGAGAGAGAGAGAGAGAGAGAGAGAGAGAGATTCCAGCCGCACTGTTTGCCTTGCAGTCTCGAGTGTACTCACTCTGTCTACACTGTCTGAGACTTTGTCAGCACACTCTGTGATGTATTATCGTGCTGCCACTTGGATATCGCACAGGAACGCGCGCGCGCGCGTGCTTGCGTATATGCATACTTACGTGTTTGCGTACGTGCGTGCGTGCGAGCGTGCGTGCGCGTATAGGATCGAGGGAGTCAATGGTGGAACGAACATGCAATTAAAACCCTCACATGACAAACAACAGAGGACATGAAAGGTAAACCGCAATGACACGTCTGGAGTTGCCAAGAGACTAGAAAGAAGCAGCTGTGGAGGGGACGGGGGTGGGTGGGGGATGGGTATGTAGAAGGAGGGTTCTGAATAAGTTAGCATGTGTGGCGTTGCTGGTGATGTTGCCACTCTGTCCACAACTGTTCAATAACTTCCGGGTTTTGTTTACAGTCAGAGTCACCCCATCGTGAGAAGACTAAGTGTCTGTAACAACAAATAAAACTATTTTCTATGAAAAATAACAGTCAGTAGAATGTGCACAAATTCATGCAAAATTGATTACAGAGAGAGAGAGAGAGAGAGAGAGAGAGAGAGAGTGAGAGAGAGACACACACACACACACACACACACACACACACACACACACACACACACACACACACACAGTTCAACCATTGCCAGTAACTAGGCCAAAACGATATTCATTACCTCACCGACCAAGCCAGCTACAAATTTACTATACGCCATCTCCAAATCCGAGTATGACAAAATCAGATTCTTTTTAAGCCAGTACCTATATTGTCCGTAACATAGGATTGACATTTGTCTGCATACACTACTCAGCAAAAATATGTGGCTGATAGTCTCACCCTAGTACACATGGACAACACATGTCTGGTCACTGATAAAACTTTTTATAACATGTTATTAGTGCATTCGCACGCAAATGTACACACTCCTCGCTAATATAATCCAGTTTCGCACAGACTATCAGTAACCAGTAACAAAGATTATCAGCTAGTGTTTTGTTTTCCTACTTAAGCAAAGGAGAATACACTGCATCGTTACAGCCTATCATCTTGATGATTTTAAGCACACCAGGAGATGTGTGTAACAGTTTCAGTCTCTACGCGTGAAATCTATGTTTAAGGATATGTTACGATCGTAACTCAATAGATGATCATGGATATTGTGCACAATTGTAATTTATATTGAAAAAAAATTCGACCGCCATTCTAGAATAGCTAGGAAGAATTAGGACTAAACAGGCACTATAGTTCACTATAATCCACTACACAGTACACAATGTAATTCAAATGAAGAAAACCAAGAAAATAGTAGTACTACAGTACACATATTCATGAAACCATAACACCATATAACAATTCTAAAACCAGCAACTTCTCAAACATTTTTGAATTAAATAAACAAAAGAATAAGACAGCGAAAAACAAAAAAAAAAAAAAAATCTTAAATCCTGTGGTCCTTCATACCCTGCTCTGGTGGTGACCTCGTTTTGATGTCCATTCCCCGCATATGGCCTTGGTTTTATTCCGTCGAGGTCAATGGTATCCGCAAATTCATGGGGGTTGTCGTTGGACGGACATGGTGGCGCCGTCTGGAAGGAGATCTTACTCGTGTCGGCTCCGCGGGCGTAGCAGCTGGGGTCCTGAGTATGCTGGACTAGAACAGACGCCCACTGAACACCACCGAAGTGACGTGCTAGCAGTGAAGTGTCTGCTCCGGCGGGTTGTCTCTCGATGACATGACATTGACTGCTCGTTGTAAACTGCCGGGGTCAGGGCTGTGGCGCCCAGAACGGCAAAATTTCAGCTACATAGGCAATTGACAAACCCACACTATTGACAGGATACAAGTCATTCAATATGCATTAGTAAAAGTACGTCAGAGTTGGTTTTTTTTTCATCCGTCGTGTGATGTCGCCAATACGGTATTAAAAATCCTTTATTGATTAGCTACCGCACAAGGAGTCTGACTCTAACTTAATGGCCAATCTCATCCTGCTTCGTTCTTCGTTCTCTGTGAAAACACACACACTGATTTCATGATCAAACTTTAAAGAGGATTTCACTTGGACAGATCTTTGCTCTGTGATCAAGATATGAGGGTGGATCAGTGAACGTTGCGGTGAAACATAAATTAATTACTAAAGAAGCATCCTCTCAATTCCTTGAACATGTGTTACAAACAAAAGACTGGAAATGAAACTAGCTGGATTCGATCGACTTCAGTGCTCACAGCATTTTCGTGTGAAGTGTTTCTTCGGTCAGACAGTGGGTATGGATAGCATCGCCTGTTCCTGTCGAGCTCGCAGAGGGAAAGGAGGATGGTTTGACAATGTTACAGCCTGTTGCCTCAAAAAGAATCAAATTTAAGGTTGGTCCATTCTTCTTCTTTCTTCTCCTTCTTCTTCTTCTTCTTTCTTCTTACTACTACTACTACTACTACTACTACTACTACTACTACTACTACTACTACTACTACTTATTCTTCATCTTCGTTCTTCTTCTTTCTTCTTTTCTTCTTCTTCTTCTTCTTCTTCCCTTAACTCCGTGGGGAGTTATTTGTGTGCACCACACCGACGCTTCATCAGGTTCCTCCAGTTCTGTTGGTTGTGTGCCAATACTTGGGATCCTGAAAATGTTTTCCTGTTCACCCTACCATGTGGTCAATCCATCGGTTTTTTTTTTTAATTTTTTTATTTTCTGCCTTCCCCTCCGCCTCCCTCCTTCGACAGTTCCCTGGAGAATTGTTGTAACATGGCCACTGGATCATGTCTCATGGCCAATCTAACGTAGTTTTCTTTACCTGACTGTTGTTTATAGATCTTTGTGTGCCCCTATGAGCTGCCTGATGGTTTGATGTACTTGTGATAGATGATGTTATCTGTATTTCTTATGTTTAGTACCATGGGGTAACTTCTCATTTTCCATGGCCTGGATGTGTCTTTCCAGATTCGCTGTGAGGGTCCATGCCTCGCATGCGCTGGGGGAAAGATGAAATACACCAGTGCATGCAGAGAAGCCTGATCTTGTGGTTTATAGAGATATTTGTGTCCTTCCTTACAGGTCTTAATGTGGATAGTGCGGTGGTTGTCTTTGCTGCCCTTGACATGATTACTGGTTTGGGTCTCTGACAGCTAATGATTGATTCCAGGTGGGTGAGTTGCTGAACAGACGCAACCTTCTGACCATGGATAATTAAATCAGCATTGATGGTGGTGGTGGTGGTCATCCAGCTGGTGTTCTTGGCGCTGATTTCTGTGCCATATTTTGTTGATGTTTCCATCCAGTCGTTCAACAAGCTTTGCGAGTTCTTCATTGTCTGCCAAGCCATCGACGTCGTCTGCAAAACGAAGGGTTGTGATGGTTCTTGCTCCTATTCTGACTGCACTGACATGATATCTGAATGCCTCAGCCATTATACGTTCCAGTAATATCTGAAAAGTGAGGGGAGATAGAAGACTGCCCTCACGAACTCCAACTGAAGTTTAGAGCCATTCTCCAACAGCACTCTGTATGAGCGCTGCATTAGTCCCTTTCAAGGATAGTTGCTAGATGTTGTTGATAAGCCTGTGTCTGATGTTACATTTCTTCATTATTTCCCATAGCCTCATGCTAGCAGTCTTTGTCGAACGCCTTCTTGAAGTCAGTGAAGACGCGATAGATCCCCTTCTAGTGCCGGAGATGTTTTTGCAAAGGGTACATAAATGTAAAAAAAAAAAAAAAGTATGTTAAATTGTTCGCTGGCATTTCTGCCTTTGTGGAATCCAGATTGTTCTTCTGCAATGCTGATATCTGCTCGTGGCTGCGGTTTACTCAGAATGATTTTCAGCATGACATTGCTGTCATGGGTAATCAAGTCTGAGTGGCGTTGTTTGGGCAGTGTTGGTGATTTCCTTTCCTGAGAAGGGTGTCGAATAGTCCAATGCATGGACCACTCTCCAGTGTGCCAGAATGTGTTGCAGATGGTAGTTCGAACATTAATTACAGAACCTCCGCCATGTTGTAAGCGTTCTGCAGGGACGTTGTGCACGCCTGCACGTTTCCCATATTTCAGTGATTTCACTGTAGCTTTGACTTCTTAACGGAGTATTTTGAAATTAGTTGCAAAGTCAGGCGACTGCAAGCGAGAATCCAAACAAATCTTAAAAAGTGGTTAAAATACATCCGTCGAACGACATGGACAAACTAATTACAAGACAAAACACGAAGCGTTTCGACCTCTTAGGTCTTCTTCAAGCACGATAACTACACACAGGACAACGAAAATGAAGAACAAGCAATCACATATCTTTGTCAGATTCAAAGCCCATCTTGCGCCGACAATGGCATTACCATAGAAAAAAGGTACATATTGTCTGTCTTCTCCTCCTTCTCCCACTCCCCACCCCCGTCCCGCCCCCAAAACCTCAATCTTCTTCCCCGCGTACGCACCAACACACATGCACATGCTAGCCCCGTTGCCCGACGGTTACGATCACAAACTTTGCCGGGAGTAAATTGAGTTGAATCCCATCAAAATCATACTATCATCGTAGGATCAACTCCTGCTCACAGTTGGTGAGCACATGTATTAATAAAGCAGGAAGATGGGAGCCACACTGACATAGTCAGGACTGAGATTTTGCCTTCTTGATAAACACCGCAAACATCTGCAATTATCATACTTCTTTGGCGTTAGGATCTGTCGTGAAAGATAGTGTAAAGTATGTGGACAACTACAAGGAAATGTGCGGGGGTAGCTAACTTCCGTTCTATTGTCATTTAAGCACACGTTTACAACGAAATTCTGACCCTCATGGAAGGACACATAAATGACTTTTCGTTGGACTTGCATCTTGTTCAGCTGTCCTTTTCATGTTTTTATGAACAAAATCAACACAGCAATGAAAAAGATCAAGAGTTACCTTGCCTGTCCTTGCTCATCTCCTAATCCAAAACACGGGGTCGTGGAAGCACCCGTTCTTGACTTCCTGACAATGTATGTCTCCTTGCTGCAATTTCCTGCGGCTTTCTGAGACCTGGTCCAGTCCCTGATGTTGTTCCAGAACCTCATCTTTGGTCTCTTCTTCTTTCTCCAGCTGTCTCTGTGCCCTGTAGGATAGTTTTGTGGGGCTGGGTGGTGTCGTAACTGACCGTTGCTTCTCCTCTATTTACTCTTTGTCAATGGTGAATAGGGGTCAATGGCTGATTTAACAGTGGCGGACATTCTCCTTTGTAGTGTTGTCTATGCACAAGCTGTTCACGATCTTGCCCCACAATCTCTCATCTCCAGGACTTGGGTTCATGTTTTTTTTGTGTGTGTGTGTGTGTGTGTGTTTTTTGAAACCCTGAAATCTATAGCGAGGGTGATAGTCGTAATTGAGCAAAGATGCTAAGCTTTTTGTGATATGATCCTGACTGTGTCCAGAATTCTGGTGTTTGACCAGCAGATAATTTATACGACGAGGGAGGAGAAGGAGACTCAAACATTGAGAGAGGAGAGGGGTGTGGGGGTGAGGTGGTTATCGTTCTAGCATTACTTTGTTTCCCCATGACAGTCTATACACACCAGTTTTTTTTTCTGTTGTTCAACGATTTACTTTTGTGGGACCGAGACACACAAGAGCAATTGTGTTCAAGTATGTAAAGAAAAGGTTATCATTGTTTGGAAATGCTTGGTCGCCGACGTTTTAGAGCCCAGAAAGATGTTCTTGTGTTGATCCAGTCGTTTTATATCGACTGTCGAGTAAAGATCGCTGTTTCTGTCTGGGGAAGTAGCAGTCGGTCAATCATACGTCCTTGAGGTTTTATTACACTTTCCTCCCCCTTTGTACATTATCAGTGCTGGAAGACATTGTAAAGTTTGCAATAATTAATAAAGTTCAGACCCTGAATTTGTGATTATTTCCATGTTAATCTTTACAAAGACAGCGGGTTACGTAAACTTGCCCAAGGGACGTAACTCTCAGTTCCTGATGACTTAAACAGCCAAAACTAAAGTCAAAATGAGATCAGAGGAAGTTGCCACATCTTGGCAACAGCTCTCTGAACTGAGGACATTCAGTTTCACGCCATGACATGTCATTTTAAAGAAAAGTTATAAAAATTGCGTTTCCTTTTTTTCGCTAGTTTTTTTCCACTCTTGACCATTCTGGCGCAGAATGATATGTGAGATTCCAGCGTTTATGTCCTTTTCTACATTGACTTGACTTAGATTCTTCAGTATGTAATCTTTTCGCAAGAGCATTCTCTATACATGTCCTAACAGTGAGCGTGAATTCATCGGAAGTTGAATGTTTATAGAGGTGTGTTTGAGTCTGGTATTAAACTATATTTTGAGTCTGGTATTAAACTATATTTTAAGTCGTACTATTAATTTGTAATTGTGATCAGCAATATAAAGCGTTTTGAATACTTCTAGAGAGAGGGGGGGGGCGGGGCGTATGTGGGTGTGTGTGTGTGTGTGTGTGTGTGTGTGTGTGTGTGTGTGTGTGTGTGTGTGTGTGCAAGAGAGGTAGTGTGTGTTATGTGTGTGGGTGTTTGCGTGTGTTGCTTAGAGAGGACAGACAGAGAGAGGAGAGAGAGAGAGCGGAGAGAGAGAGAGAGAGAGGTGAGAGAGGAAAAGAAGCACCCGTGTCTTCGGAAAAAAAGGACGAATCGAAGGAGAAGGAGAAAGGGCAGGCGAGCAAGTTGAAAGAAGAGGAAGGAAAAGGAAGGAGAGAAGAAGAAGAAAAGAGAAGAAGAAAGAGGAGGAAAAGAAAGGGGAGGGGAAAAAAAATGGGAAAAAAAAGGGAAGGAGGGAGAAAGGAAAAGGGAGGAAAAAGAGGGGAGAAGGAGAAGGAGGGAAGAGGAAGAAGGAAGAGAAAGAGGGGGAGGAAGGAGGGGGAAGAAAAGGAGGAAAGAAAGAGAAGAGGAAGAAGAGGAAAGGAGGGGGAAGAAGGGAAAAAGGAGGGGGAAAGAAAGGAAAAGGAAGGGAAAGAGGGGGAAAGGGAAAGGGGAAAGGGGGGGGGAGAAGAAGAAGGGAAGGGGGAAGGGGGGAAAAGAAAAAGGGGGAGGGAAGAGAAAGGGGGGGGGAGAAGAAAAGAGGGGGGAAAGAGGAAAAAGAGGAAAGAGAGGAGAAAAGGAGGAAGGGAAAGAGGAAAGAGAGGAAAGGGAAAGAAGAAAGGGGGAGGAGGGGGAAAGAAGAAGAGGAAAAAGGGAAGGAAAAGAAAAGGGGAAGGAGGAAGAAAAGGAAGGGGAGAGGCGGGGGGAGAAGGGGAGGAGAAGGAAAGGAAAGGAAGGAGAAGGGGGAAAGAAGAGAGAAGGGGAGGGAAGGAAAGAGGAGGAGAAGGGGAAGAAGAAGGGGGGAAAAGGAAGGAAGAGGGGGAAAGGGGAAGGGGGAAGGGAAAGGAAAGGAGAAAGAAGGAGGGAGAAAGAGGAAGAGGAAAGAAGGAAGGAAGGAGGAAAGAAAAGGAGGGGAAGAGAAAGGAAGAACGGGAAAGAAAGGGGAGAGAAAAGGAAGAGGGAATAAGAGGAAAGAAGAGAAGGAAGAAAGGGGGGAGAGGAGAAAAAAGGGGAGAGGAGAAAGGGGGGGAAAAAGGGAAAAGGGAAGAAAGGAGGGGAAAAGGAAAAAGGGGGGGAAAAAAAGGAGGAGAGGAAAGGGAATAAAAGAGGGGGAGAGGGAGGCGGGAAGAATGAAGAGGAAAGGAGGAAAAAAGGAGAGGGGGGAAAAAGAGAGGAAGGGAAAGGGAAGGGAAAAGAGGGGAGGAGAGGGGGAAAGAGGAAAGGGAAAAGAAAAGAGAGGGAGGAGAAAAGAGGAGAAAGAGAAAAGGAGAATGGGAGGATGGAAGAGTCGACGGGTTTCTACATAAAAAACCAAAAGACAGAAAAATCTCCATTGCATAATAAAAATGGCATTTTCGTAATGTCCGCC
>JADBJO010001978.1:185000-190000 GCA_016801955.1 Conus betulinus | reverse complement strand
TCTATCTCTGTCTCTGTCTCCTGTCTCTCTCTCTCTCTCTCTCTCTCTCTCTCTCTCTCTCTCTCTCTCTCGCTCTCGTTCTCTCTCTACATTCTCTCTCTCTCTCTCTCTCACCCTCCCTCTCCCCTCCTTAAATCTAGTAACGATAGAAAAAAAAAAGAAAAGAAAAGAAAGAGTGATGCGGCCAATAGTTTAACATATTGGCCCAATATCCTTCATTCCGAGCCAGGGAAGGCAGGAAGAAATGGAGGGGGAGGGGACGGAGCGATGTTTGTCCCGGACCCACGCCGCAGGGGGAGCAAGAAGAGCTCAATATCCCGGTGCTCCTTTAGCTCCCTTGTCAACACACTTGTCCCCCCTGCACTGAAGGGGAAGAACTCGGTCCATGTAATGAAGTGCCGCTGACATGTCAGCGTTTCAGGGACGGCACCGCCTCAGTCCTGGAATCTAATGTGCCGTCGACTGATGGAAGGCCCTGATACAGATATTACCTATTGATCTTCCTGGCATGCCCCCGGGAACCCCTGTAGAACAGCTTGCCACACGGGGCGCCGTGGTGGTGGAGGGAGCAAACGGGAATGGTGGAAGAAAAGGAAGAAAGAAAAGAAGAAGAACGAGAAGAAGAAGAAGGAAGGAAGAAGAAGAAGAAGAAGAAGAAGAAAAGAAGAAGAAGAAGAAAGCAAAGAAAGAACAGGAAGGAGAAGAAAGAAGAAGAAGAGAGCAAGAAGTAGGGAAGACAGAAATGTTTGGGACGATGGAATGTATGATAAATCGAGTGTCTGGAAAGAGATGTATATATGTGATATGCCAGTTATCTGGAAACATGTTATGTCAAGTGTTTCGAAAGTGAATACAATTATGTGATCTGTCAAGCGAGCCTTTGGCTCTTTGGTTGGAAAATGTTTTAAAGATGAACCAAAAGTTTGCATAATGCTAGGAGAGTGCTGGTGGTTTTTACTGTTCAAAAGAATATAGAAGATGGCATGGCATGTACGCTATATCAAATGTCGAAAGATGGAATGTACGTCGAGAATCTGGAAAGAAAGCGTGCTTGAAACATCTTGTGACTGGAGAGATGGTATATATGTTAAATGTCTACAAAAATAATATGTGTGATATGTCACGTGTCTGAAAAATAGTACGTAAGCTCAGCGTCAGAAAAATGGTATGCGTGATATGTCAAGTGTCTAGAAAAATGGTCTGTATGTTCACTGCTTGGAAATAAATCGTGCGTTTTTGTCAACTGTCTGGAGAAATTATATGTATGCTATGTCGGTTGTCTGGAAATGTGGTAAGTTTGGCATCTGTCTCGGTAGGACAGTGTGTGTGGTAGGTGAAACGCAGAAAAAAAACGGTATGTGTTGTATGTCACCTGTTTAGACAGATGGATGCAAGATATTTCACGTGCTTGGGAAGATAGTACGCTTATCAAGGATCTGGGACGAGGGCTTATATGATGACCGTTTGGTTTAAGCCAGTCTCCATGTCTGCAACTACATTTTTTTGTTAAGATGATGTCAAACTTCTCACGCTCAGGAGCCAGATAGTTATGTCCTCTGAGTCAAGTGAATAAGAGCATTAGCATCGGCAATTTTAGGGTTAGCAGTTTAAGGAAGAGGAACTTTACTGGACTAAGTTTTAATACAAAACGCAGCACACTTTTAACATTCCAAGTCACAGTATTTTTGGGGTACGCAAGTCGTCTATTGTACACATTAGAAAGAAATTTATAGATAAAGAGATTTGAATCGTTTGTTTCTCTCCCCATTCATAAAGCAGACATAGCACTGCATGCTAAATGAGCGAGCTATTCATATCCCTCCTTCAAACAACTGCGTGAGAACTTTAAAGCAGACACGTGCAGCTAGTTGAAATGGATCTGTTGACCTTTGATCACAGTATTGGGTCCACCTCGTAATGTGTATGATGTATGTCTTCCACGTTCAAGGCATCCAAGAGGACATGAGGTGTCAGCAGTGTTGCCATAAATTCCGTATTTCCAGTATGCTTGAGAACAACCTACATGTTTTCTTGACAGCTGGGTGTTCTTGTCCTGTGAGTGGATGGGTCACCAGGTTTTTCTTTTTTTTTTTAACAAAAACAAAAACAAACAGTGGGCAGGTCTGCTAGCAGGCGCATCAGGGTGGAGTACTATGGTGGTTGTTTTTTTTAGAGAGGAACAAGGGACAAGAGTTTTTTCGCTGCAGTACCCGTGGTATATCGCAAGGCCGAATAAAGGAAACACAGTATCAACATGGATTCTGCAACATTTATACCAACATGGTAGGTACACCATTCATCTTAAGGTAGCATGTGGGCCATTAGATCAATTCGGTATGTAGGACAGTTACATCAACGTAATATACATGCCAGTTACCTCACAATGGTTTTATGACATTTACTTCAAGACAGCATGTGTAAGACAGTTATATCAAAATGATATGTATGACATTTACATCAAGATGGTATAGTATGTGCGTCAGATACACAGGACAGTATTTATCACAGATGTATTAAGATGCCATGTACGACATTTACATCAATATGGTATTTCGACAGTGACATCAAGATGGTATATACGACGACGCAGTGACATCAAGATGGTATATACGATGACAGTTATATCAAGATGGTATGTATGACAGTTACACGAAGACAGTAATATTGAGATGTTATGTACGGCAGTGTACATCAAGATAATATGTACAACAGTTACATCAAAAACGGATTTATGACAGTTACATTAGGATGCTGTGTATGGTAGTTACATCAAGATGGTAAGTTCAACGGCTACATCATGTTATGTGCAACAGTCACATAATTATATATGTGACTATCACATCAAGATATTAAGTATGACATCTACGTTAAGATGGTATACGCGACTTTATTCAAATTACACAGAAACAGGCATGATCTTCCATTTTTTGTATACATACGCTACATTTTATTACACAAACTCTCTCATCTCCAGTGTATTCATTTGTGTCATCTGAATCAGTCGTGTTTCTGAAACCACTCAGAGGCCAAAGAATTAAACGTATCCAAGTCTTCCTCAACTCTGTCAATATTCACCGAGATGCCGCGTTGAAGATCTGTTTACCAGGTCCCCGCTTCCCTGTCGGGGTGTATGTGGAGGTGTAGGTGTCTGCGTATGGTTTCCTATCCATTCTGCAGTGTTGTCAGTCCATCGGGTTTTTTTTTTTTTTTTTGTCTCCACTCCACACCCTCCACTCCCCTTCCCTCTCCCACTTCTCCTCCTGTCTCCGTGGACCTCTTTCAGTACTATCGGCCGGGCGTATGTAAGCAAGACCACCGCATCGTGTTACATGACCATACCAAAGTCATTTTCTTTTCTTACCTGAAACCAACAAATTTTCATTTGGTCCGGTGCGCTGCCTGACAGTTCGGCACATTTGCTTATTGGTGATATACAGTCAGTACATCTCATGCCAAGAATCTTGCGATAAAGTCCTATTTCCATTGCTTAGATTGTTTTTTTTCAGATCCATCAGTGAGGATTTCTTTGAAATTTAATCCAAGGAGGATTCAGATTCAGATATAGCAGGCAAAAATCGTTTTCAACTGCTTACATTTTGGGACATTATGGGAATGATTGATGATTGTTGTTGTTGTTGTTGTTTTCAGGAGAAATGCATTTTAGTCATTGTTAAATTTTGTGTGCATGTGTGTGTAAGGAAGGAAAGGAGCGAGGAAGAGGGAGACAGAAGAGCTAGAGAGAGAGAGAGAGAGAGAGAGAGAGAGAGAGAGAGAGAGGAGAGAGAGAGAGAGAGAGACGACCGCAGACAGTCAGACAGACAAAAAAAATAGAAAGATAAAGTCACACACACACACACACACAACACACACACACACATGCACACGCACACACGCACACACACACACACACACACACACACAAACACACACACACACACACACACAACATACACACACACACACCACACACAAACACAACACACACACACACGTACACACACACACACACACACACACACACACACACACACACACACACACACACACACACACAAGCATACAGACAGATCCCTACACAGCAAAAAGGAAAGAGACGGCCAACTACAATGAACACGCCCTGTAAAGCGCACCCAACTGCACAGAGCGATCCTGCCCAGCTCATCAGTCTCCCCGGGGACCATAACCTCCTTCATCATCGCTATGAAAGGCCTCCAGCAGCATCAGCAACAACAGGGAAGCTGCCGCCTGGACCAGCTTCTCTGGCCCTTGAGTCGTTGTCGTGGAGCTGACCCCAGGCCATTCAATCAGCTTGATGGCCGAACATCAATGTTTGATGGGCAGGGGATCGGTGTGGGGCCGACCAACGAGCGCAGTACGCTAGGATATGGGAGCATACTGGCTGCCAAAAACTTACATTTATGGGAAAATAGTTATTTTCCAATGAAAACAAGAGCTATGTATGACGGTAAAAGTTACTGTCCTGCGAAAACAGTCAATGATTGCGAGGAAAAGGTTTGTTTTACGGTCCAATTAGTTTGTTTTCACGGGATGAATGAATACTGAAAAGTTACTTTTCCACAAACAGCTAACCGTTTTTTGTTCTCACAGTAAAAACAGCTGCTTTCTGTGGAAGATTATGTTTTTTTACTGGTAAGTGTCACTCATTGTGTGTGTGTGTGTGTGTGTGTGTGTGGGGGGGGGGGGGGGGTTAGGTGTTAGGTGGGTGGGTGGTGGGCGGGTGGGCGAGCGCGCACGTGTGCGTGCGTGCGTGCGTGTGTGTGTGTGTGTGTGTGTGTGTGTGTGTGTGTGTGTGTGTGTGTGTGTGCGTGCGTGCGTGCATGTACTATGCAGGCAGGCTTCTATGGAACTGATGCTTCTCTCTCATATCATCCGTGAAGCAGCACAATACTGACACCTTTTCAGAATTCTGCAAGTGAATATGCGCTATATTTGTTCCATTGACAGTTCTCTCAGCTCATGGTGTAATTCTAACAGAAACA
>JADBJO010001978.1:175000-180000 GCA_016801955.1 Conus betulinus | reverse complement strand
TCTGTCACCCTGTCACACTTAGACAGATCAGTAATGGTTGAAACCATCCTAAGCTATACTCTGATAAAAAAAAAAAAGAATTTGTCGTTGTTGTCATTGTTGTTGATGCTGTTGTTCAACTAAAATTGTATGAATCAAACTCAACACGTTCAGAGAGAAGGAAATATTTTCCGCCGCTTATTGGCTCAAATGAATTCAGAATGACCCCCAAACTGCAATAAATTGTGTGAAGCTTTGAACTTGTCTGTTTTGTAAATACTTGTGATTAATACTCCATAAACTTTCCCTCCACCCACATCCTATTTTTGAATCGAGTGTTCCACTTGACTTAATGATCATCGCCTCCATGACAATAGACTCAATGGGGGTGTCGTGATTGGCAGAGAGTGGTTCTCAGTCCTATGCCTCAAAGTAGTAGTGTCATAACCAGACCGTGGTGCCTTTATGTTGTCAAACTGAGGCTTCTTTGGTGTGTTTCAATGGTGTCCACTCTCTGTTGCAGTCTTTCCTGTGGAAAGGTCTTAGACAAGTAGTCTTGGCAAGATTCCGGCCCGTAACAAGCCAGCATACAGCGTTGATCTCTGCAAGTACAGGTTCTTATCAGCTAACGTGTATGCTCCTTTGATACCTTCGGAAGTTATTTGTACAGTGTGTTCTATTCTGCAAATTTGTCCTTCCCAATTCTTCATCTAAATCATGGCACATCAAAGTCTTTGAGAAACTAATGCTGACAAGAGCAAAAAAGTGCTCCAGAACACTACTGGGCATCTTCTGTACTGAGCCTGTCACAAACACTGAAGTCCATAGAACCCCTGGGCAGCAAGCTAGTCTCGTCTCGACAAAGACCCACTGACCACTTTCAGGAAAAGAAAGCTGAAGTGATATAGACTCTTGAGCAGAAAAGGGACTCTTCAAGATCATTCTCTTTTGAACAGTGTAGGTGAAGACGAGGCAGGTCAGATGGAGAGAGTGAATGAACGACACCATTGCTACAAAGACAGTAAAGAAATTTGTTGGAATACTTGCATTTCCTCACAGCTGTCGGATATGGAGACCATGGAGAAGCATCCATCACATCAATGCTCCCAGAGGCCTACTGGTGCAGTGCTCTTCATTGCAGACCCCCCCCCCCCCCCACCATCACCACCACCACTGTGACGTAGTGGGTGTTCCTAGACTTGAGAACCCTAAGGCTCTAAACGCTGATAGATGTAATCTTAGTTACCATTGCAAATTATGTGTGATTCTGAAGAAACAAATGACAAAACCTTACAGTCATTTTGTCATTGATAATTCCTTCTCTCGTTGTTTGTTTTCCTCAACACACACTCTGAAATATGACTTTGGACAGTCACTTGCAGTTCAGATAAACGTCATGATTAGAGATGCATTAAGAACAAAAGTGGGTGTGAGCTTTAAATCTCCAAGGATGAAATTACTCGCTCTCTTTTCCAGCATTGATCAATGACTGTTTAGGATGTTATTTTGGTAAGAGAAGAGGGGACGGGAAAGCAGGAAAGAAGGGCTGGTGGAAAGTGAATGTAGGGGCTTAGGAAGAATCCTTTTTGCCAGACTTGACACGACGGAATTGAGCTACCAAAATAATCGTCTTCAGAATCCACTTAGTTTCACTCCGCTGCCCTCAGATGGGAAAATGCCAGCGTCAGAGCGGTTTGGATCGAACAGGAGCAGAGCTGATGGTGTTTTATGCCGTGGAGAAGGAACAGGCTAATCTTATGAGGACAAGGTGGAGACCGGGGGCTCAGGATGATAGCTGCAGAGGCAGAAGTTTAGACCCAGGGAATCAGTGGAATGGAAACTATTGGAAAGGGAAGTGAACCTGGATCACAGCGTAGACTGTAAATGTCCCCGTTAGTGATGTACAGCGCTTTACCTTGCCCTGCTCCATAGATCGCATTGAAGGACACTTTGGTGCTCTAAACACACTTAGATCTTCCTTACAGTTTACTTAGATCTTTTAATCACATATTCTCCTTAACAAAACCATTTCCTCCAAAACGTACATATATGCTAAATGCACATATACGTTCTCAACATACTTGAATCTTCTGAGTACAAATACATTTTCTGAACATACATACATTTTCTTAAAGTGAGTGCACACATCAAAACACACACACACACACACACACACACACACACACACACACACACCCTATCTATCTATCTATCTATCTATCTATCTATCTATCTACTACTCCTATTTATTTATCTGTTTATCTGTTTGTCTATCTGTGTGTCTGTCACCTTAAAAACTTCTTTCTTGCATACAGTTATGCTACTCTTACCTATACTTTTTTTTCTTCCCTGTCCCAACCTCAGCGCCACCTCTCAGAGGCAGTGCACCCACGCCGCTCATTCCAACAACCCGTCCAAAACCACCCCCGGTCGGCCTCGCCGCAGCCCGGCAGCGGCAATCGACAGGGAGCAGTCAATGCCAAGTCGTCAAGAGGCAGCCTACCGAGGAGACACGTGCACTGCTGCCGAGTCACTTCGGTGGTGTTCAGTGGCGCCTGTTCTTATCTAACATACGCAGGACACCACCTACTAAGCCCTCTACTGACGACAATAATTGCATAGTCGCGGAGCCGGCGTGAGTCAGCTCTCCCTCCGGAGGGCGCCACCACGTCCGTCCAACACACCCTCCCATGGACTCGCCGATACCGGTGACCCCGACGGAACCAAACCAAGGCCACAGACGTGGGGAGGACATCGAAGTTGAGGTCACCATGAGAGCAGGCCATGAAGGGCCACAGAATTTTGAGACATTTTTTTTTTTAATACTGATCGATAAGAGTGAGGATGATTAAGATGATGCTAAGGATTTCCATTTCGGTCTGAGACTACATGACAGAGCTGTACTCTACGCTTCCTTTCATGATATATCTGTAGGGTTGTATGTGTCCGTTCACACATCATCTACGAACACAGCTTGTGCGATCAAAATATTTAATAAATCAAACTAAGTTGAACAAATGTACAGAGCTAAAACATGTTGATCGTTCGTGGGCTTCCGTTGCCGTTGTTATGTTTCCAAGGGCAATGTCCAGAACGAGGCTTAATTTAAATGTCTATTGACACAAATCAGGGCTAACTTACGTAGACATTACAATATCCCGGCGTCAACCGAGAGAAACAGGCACCCTGCAGTGTTGGTCAGGAAATTTTAGCAATATTCTCAGAGACGCATCCATTAAGTGGATGAAACTCGGCTGTGTGGTCCCAGTCTTCCCACCTGAGTCCGCAGCAAACTCAACTCTGGGTAGGAGCCGTTGGGGCAGAAAAATCCCACATGACTGATGAGAATCGAACGGGAGTCCGCGATGCTAACCACTTCACCACAGCGGCTGGTCTCTTACCTATATTTACTTTCCGAGTACAGAGTTCTCCACTGCAAAGTGCTTAGTTCTGTTCGAGCTAAAAGTGAAAGGTCAGACTGGTTTCTATCGGTCACAATCAATAAATAACCGTTTCCCCGCAATGATTGACTGTTTTCACTGCAAAATGAGTTCACCCTTCATACATATCTCTTGTTTTCATAGACAAATAACTGTATTCTCAAGACTGTATCTTTTGGAAGCCAGTATGCTCCTATATCCTAGCGTACTGCGCTCGTTGGTTGGCCCACACCGACCCCCTGCCCATCAAACATTGATGTTCGGCCATCAAGCTGATTGAATGGCCGGGGTCAGCTCCACGACAACGACTCAAGGGCCAGAGAAGCTGGTCCAGGCGGCAGCTTCCCTGTTGTTGTTGATGCTGCTGGAGGCCTTTCATAGCGATGATGAAGGAGGTTATGGTCCCCGGGGAGACTGATGAGCTGGGCAGGATCGCTCTGTGCAGCTGGATGCACTTTACAGCGTGTGTTCATTGTAGTTGGCTGTCTCTTTCCTTTTTGCTATGTGGGTCTGTCTGTATGCGTTTGTGGTGTGTGTGTGTGTGTGTGTGTGTGTGTGTGTGTGTGTGTGTGTGTGTGTGTGTGTGTGTGTGTGCGTCTGTCTGTCTTTCTGTGTCTCTGTGTGTGTCTGTGTGTGTGAGTGCGAATGTTCAACATTTCACACCCATCCTGCGCCGACATATGAGAAGAAAAGTGATCGCTCGGTCTTCTTTATTGGACATCCTGAATGTTGTTTGTTTTGCCTGAAGAAGATCTAAGAGGTCGAAGCGCTTTGTCTTTTAATCTGTTTGCCCATATTGTATTGCAGAATCACTATCAATTTGTTTTCAAATTTATTTCAGTTGCCGCCTTCAGACACCTGTCTTTGAAACATCCCTTCAGAAATCAACTGCAAGTTGAAAGCTACATCTGAGAATGATCGACAACGCTTGTCCTATAGCCTTTATAACTAAACCATGGGTAGCACTCATTCAATAGGATTTTCGTATGGAAGGTACAAAATGAATTATGATGATACGCCATGGATGACGACATCATGACAAATGCCTGGGAGCTGGTCCTTCTCATTATTAGTAATAGGATAACAGGAGACAAAGAGAGTCAGAACTTCGGATCAGTCGTTCATGTGAATGTTGACCAATAACTAGATAGGCACACAGACAGATAGGGGTGTGTGCGTGCGTGCGCGTGCGTGCGTGCGTGCGTGCGTGTGTGTGTGTGTGTGTGTGTGTGTGTGTGTGTGTGTGTGTGTGTGTGTGTGTGTGTGGTGTACGTGTGTGTGTGTGTGTGTGTGTGTGTGTGTGTGTGTGTGTGTGTCTGTCTGTCTGTCTGTCTGTCTGTCTGTCTGTCTGTCTGCCTGTCTGTGTGTCTGTCTGTCTGTCTGTGTGTCTGTGTCTGTGTACGGCTCTTTATGTGTGTCAATGGGTGGGTGGGTGTGGGTTTAAGAGTCTGCATGCGTGTATGCCGTTGATGAGTGTGTGTGTATGTGTGTGTGTGTGTGTGTGTGTGTGTGTGTGTGTGTGTGTGTGTGTGTGTGTGTGTGTGTGTGTGTGTGTGTGTGTGTGTGTGTGTGTGTGTGTGT
>JADBJO010001978.1:167500-170000 GCA_016801955.1 Conus betulinus | reverse complement strand
ACACACACACAAATGCGCACGCACAGACACACAGAGAGAAAGAGAGAGAGAGAGAGAAGAGAGAGACAGAGACAGAGACAGAGAGACAGAGAGAGAGAGAGACAGCGTAATGGGATTCCTGAATGGCATCACACTTACCAAAGTGGCGGGGCGGAGAGTGTGCCCCAGTCTGTGGTTTCAATGTGGACTCAGACAATGAAGGGTAAACATGGCCACAGACTTTGCTCTCTCCAACTTGCTTGCGATATTCTGGAAACGCAAACCAAGAAACTAAACAACCTTCCGGCAAAAGGCAATTAGGAGCAGACACTGTGTCGTCGTCCACATTCCCTCTCGTTGCCTTGTCTCTCCCCTGATATGTCTAGGCCTTGGGCTTATCCACAGCTGTACAATAAGGCGATGCTCAGTATTACGCTCCATGCTGTAAGGAAAGCAGAGACATGGAATACGACTCAACAGACAGAAAAAAAAACAGCAATGGATTTACATGTGGCACGATTTTATGGTCATGTGTGTTTAAGGGAGTTTGTTAAGAAGACTGAAACGTCTTATCTGCTTAAGCCATGTGAACACCACATGCTGCTTCAAGTTTTTGGCACAGGATATACTCTTTTTGTCTACACTGGCGAGACTCATTTCCACTCCAGTCACATTTCTTTGACACAAAACCCCATTTACAAAAAGTACCAACGAAAGTCCAAACTAAAGGTATTTTTCTTGTTTGTCTGTCGTTTAAAACAGTCACAACTTGCGAGGAATTGCTGACACTATCTGTGGTTTACTAGTTGCCAGAGATGTATTTCTTGATTTGGGGGATGCTGTCAAGACTTGCATGCCATTGAACCAGAGACACCTGATAATGTGTTGATCCCCACTCTCTTGCAGGAGGAGTGTTTCTCCTGTCACCCTGTCAAACTTCTGCAGATTATAAATGGTTGACAGCATCCTAAATTATACCACAATAAGACATTAAACCCAAAAGCTAAACAATGTTTTTTTTTTCGTTTGTTGTTGTTGTGGTGGTGATGGTGGTGGAGTTTTTGTTGTTGTTGTTGTTGTTTTCGTTATTATTGTTGTTCAATTAAATTGTGTGAATCTAATTCAACACGTTCAGAAAGAACGGAAACATTTTCAATGAAACTGTCTTTTTTTTGGCTTGTTGGCTCAAATTAAATTAGAATTACTATAAAAATGCTACCAAACTGTGTAAAGATTTGAACGTGTCAGTCTTGTAAGGCACCCCACCTCCTCCTCTTGTTTTAAATTGTGTATTACACTTGACTTAATTATCATCAGCCTCATGACAAAGAGTAATTGGGTGTTGTGAATGGTGGAGGGCAGTTCTCATTCACACGCCTCAAAGTAACAGAGTCATAACCTGACTGGAGTGCCTTTATGTTGTCAATCCGAGGCTTCTTCAGTGTTTTTTATGACGTCCACTCCATTGCAACTTCTCCTGTGGAAAGGTCATGGACTAGGCGCCATGGCGAGCATCCTGCCCATACGAAGCCAGCTTAGAATGCTTAATTCCAGAGAGAATAGTTTCTTATCAGCTGGCATCGAAGTTCATTTGAGGCGTTTCCTAAGTCTTTTGTTTAGAGTGTCTCATGCCTCAAATTCATCTGTTTCAGAGTTTCTTGCAAAACCATTACAGTTTTTTCAGAAAGTAATGCTGACAAGAGCAGAAAGGTGCTTCAGAACAGTACTGGGCATTTTCTATACTGAGCCTGTCAGAAACATTGTAGTCTACAGAACTCTCAGGCAACATGTTAGTAACGCCAAAGACCTATTGACCACTTTGAGGATGAGAAAACTGAAGGGATCTGGACACTTGACTAGAAAAGAGGATTTCTTCACGACCATTATCTTACGAACAGTCTAGATGAAGACGAGGCAGGGCAGATGGAGAAAATGAATAAAAGACACCGTAAAGAAACTTGTCGCAACCCTTGCATTTGCTCACAGCTGTTAGAGACGGAAACCATAGAGAAGTGTTCCTCGTTGCAGTGCCCCCCCCCCCCCCCCCCACTCTCTCCATCACCACCACCACCCTGAGGTAGTGGTGTTCATATACCTGTAACCCTAAGACACTCAACGCAAAAAGATGTCATCTTAGTCAGCACTGCAAATTATGTATGATTCTGAGGATACAAATAACAAATCCTTACAGTCATTTCGTCACTGGTAATTCTTTCTCTCGTCATTTGATTTCCTCAAAAACATTCTGAGGTACGATGACTTTGGGCAGTTAGTCGTAGTGAAGAAAAGCGTAGTGAGCAGAGATATATTTAGAAAAGTGCGATTGTGCTTTAAATCTTCATGGATGATATTACTCGCGCTCTTTTCCAGCATTGATCAATAACTGTTTAGGATGTTATTTTCGTACGATAAGAGAACGGGAAAGCAGGAAAAAAAAAAGGATGGTGGTAAGTGAACGTAGGGGCTTAGTAAGAATCCTTGTCGCCAGACTTGACACGACGGAATTGAGCTACCAAAATAA
>JADBJO010001978.1:137500-142500 GCA_016801955.1 Conus betulinus | reverse complement strand
TGCATGCATGTGTACACTACACATACGCGTGCATGCACGGTCATGTGTATGTATGTATATATGTATGTAGTTCAGTAGCTCATGCTCAAATGACAACATCATGTTTCAGATAATCCATGGAGCCGTGGACCTGGCCTTGCTTCTTCCATGATCCTGACCGGCTTTTCTCAGTTGTGGTCCTGTTTTTCCTGGGATAGGCATGCAAACCCCCCTTCACTTTGTCCTGGGCTCAGCAGCTTAATTTCTCAAAGTGTCTCTCCATCTTCATCATCATTATCCTGTCCTTACTGCAGACTGTATGGTTGCCAATTAGCAGACACACTAGGGCAACCTGGAATCTCCTGTGTTCATATTCCAGGTCTGGCTTGTCTAGAACGACAGCTTCTGAACAACCTGTTCCCAAACTCACTGAATTAAATATTTGTATTTAATGTACCATTGCACACAGCAATCCAGCTGGTTCTGTTTTACACAGCAATCTCTTTGGGAACCCACTGAAGGTTGATAAACAAGGTACATGTTATAATGCCTGTCCACATTCAAAATCAAAATTTTCCCTTTTTTTTTTTTTACCTCTCTTTGAACATTTCACTTGAACCAGTTGTGTAGTGACTGGAATTGCTGATTTTCATGGCAATTTTCCAGATTTGTGGATGCATACTGTTCATTTCTACTTTTCTCATAACTTCTCTTAAAGAAAGGCAGAAGAATGGGAGAATAGGAGAGAGAAAAAAAGGACAGGTGGGATGGGGGAGAGAAAGAAAGAGAAGGGGTGGGGGGTTGGGGTAAGAGAACATTAACTTAAGTTTGAAATCAAGTGAAGTTGGTTCATAACAGTGGAAACTTCAGTGTGGCAGTGTGTATTTGAATGACAGCTGTAGGAGACCCGGTGATATGCTGGAAACTATGGGCTTTGCAGCAGGACAGTTCACCCACATATTCCTAAGTGACAAACAAACATACCTTGTTTTAGAATTAAAAAAGCAAGATCAGAATGCAACTTGGAACAGGAAACATGTAGAAGAAGACGAGGGAGGAATGAAGACCAGGCAGACACAAAAGGATTTCTATACCGGGGATGGTCATGGACCTGTTCAAGCCAGTTTTTTTCTTTCTTTTTTTTTTTTTCTAACTGCATGTCAGTTTTTTTTTTCAGAGTTTCAGAGGTTTAAACATAATGGGTAAAAACATCAGAACATTTTGATTTTCAAAGATAGAACTTTGATATTTGAAAGGTGTTTAACTTGTGCCAAAACCACATTTGAAATAATTTATCTTGTAGTCGGTCAACCTTTTTTTTTTCATAAACAAACAAACAAAAAAAATGTTAGCAGTACTTTAGCACCATCTGCAAAGAGACCATGTCACAGCATAATCTTTCAAAGATCATGATTTAGATCAACCATTTTAGAAACTGTTTCAGAAAAGAAATCTGCAGTACAATGTCATATAAAATGTGTATGAGCCACATGAAACTGTGGAAATTTCTTTTGTAAGGCAAAAGGAATACTCTTTATATAAGTAGGTTTTTATTTAAAGAACTATTGGGAATGTTATTTGAATTACATTTCAAGTATCATTTTTTCAGTTATATGCCTTCTAATTCTGATCAGATTGCAACTCGATCAGGTCACTAATTGCCAAGAAACAAAAAAATTCCACAGAAGTACCGATTTCTAAATAATGCAAACACCAGAATTTAGCAATCTCAGGGTTTATGCCGACTTCCAAGCAAAAAAGTTAAGGACTGCACTCACAGAAAATACAAGCCTTTATGCTTATGTAGCTTCATACAGTCACTACAGCTGAATCTGCTTAGAAGCAGATCACAGGAAAGTGGACAGTGTCAGCAGATACAATGACTAAATAAACTTGAATTTTTCCCCCCCCATACATAATCAAGTCTCTGTATAACATTACTTTCTCATCAACACGTTAACTGCTCCACCAAAATGTTTTGAATTCAAGCAATTTCAAGCACTTTGTGATATTTACAAACTCTAAATTTCGAATTTCAAGGACTTTTTAAGTCCCTGCTAAAGGATCCTCAAAAATCAAGGTCTTTCAAGAACTTATGTGAACTCTGGATCTAAGAAAAACTAAGATAATTCATCTATTTTTGGCTCTGTTTTTCTTTTCTTACATTGCAGTTTCTTTGGTGCGCCAGAGAACAAGAACAGTTTGGAATGGGCCATTATATTCCTGATGTGTGTATCTCAGTGCATGCTGGATAATTCTGAGTGCCCCCGGAATGCCGACATGGATAGCAATATTTCTGAAGAGCCCGCCTGATCTTTTTGTGTCCAGTACACACAGAGATAATCCACAAGCAGGACTACTTCATGATCCATGAGGTCTAAATGCTCTAACCCCACACTTCACCTTCCAGGAGCTGCCTGGGTTCAAACCCGTACCTCTCACATTGAGATGCAAGCGTTCTGACCACTCGTCTACCACACCCACATATGCATGTTATCAGAACTGATTTCTGCTTTGAATTATTCACAACACGGAAGCCTAGTCAACTGCATGTCTCTCTCTTGGTCTATTTCATAGAAATATTTTTGTTGTCAAGGCAATGATTAATTTTGTTATATATTCAGAAGTAGAAGCTGTTACAGCCATGGCAGAGATATGATGGTGTAATTTTTCTTGTTTGTTTGTTTCATCTATTTTTATTTTCATTCAATTTTTTGTGGTTTGTTTTCCCCAATCTTTTTACGCTTTTGTTTGTTCCTGAAGCAGTTCCTACCTCTTTAAATGTACACCATTATGTATTTGTGTAAAGTAAAAAGAAAAAAAATGGTCAATAACATTCTAAGGTCATACTTACTTTCTGTCTTCCACACACAACCTTTCCCCACTCTGTGTGTATCTGACGTAAGCACACAGATACACAGAGTGTGTGGAAAGGTTGTGTGTGTTTTACATGAGTGTAAAACAAGTGTGTGAGAGAGTGCACGAGTAAATGTGCCATACAATGAGTGTGAACATATGTATGTGTGAGTGCATGTGTGTCTGTATATATGTGTCTGTGCATGTGTGTACACGAGTTTTAGAATTCTTGCATGTCACTTGTGTGTGTGTGTGTGTGTGAGTGTGAGTGTGTGTGTGTGTGTGTGAATGTGTGTGTGAATGTGTGTGTGTGTGTGTGTGTGTGTGTGTGTGTGTGTGTGTGTGCGCGCACGCGTGTGTGTGGGAGTGTGCGTACCAATGTGAGGTTCCAGCTGCCTTGCTATCAACGGTTCTTCCACAATGTGGCCAACTTACTTCGACATGAACAAGATTAGTAACGCAAATGTTCAAACCCTGTTGCAATGGTCAGTTGACTTAACTTTTGCTTTGAAGTGAAAAGGCACCTGTATAGTTTGTTTATTACCTAGCAAACAAAGGGACCCTATCCAGCGTGGGTCTGACACCTGTGTCCAGTCTCACACCCTTCGTGACTGATTCTGATCAAACTTGCTATTCTGGCAGATATCCAGAAAGGAAGGTCATACAATATCTACCAGCGATGGAAGGCAGGTTCTCATACTTCTTCAGATTTGGATGCTGTATCGATTCTTACATGTTCAAACAGGTAAATGATCAAACAAAATTATATTTGAACTTGTTGCTTCTCAGACACATGTCAAAGCCAAGTGTCAGCAGCTGTTTCAGCCGTCTGACGCCTATGATATAACTGTCCTAAAGTTTGTCTGGTATACTGACCAACGTGCCATGGACACTGATATTCTCCTTTCATTCAATTTTCCGAACACATACCACCAGATCTCTCACACAATTCTTTCACTTTTTTTTCCGAACACATACCACCAGACCTCTCGCACAGTCGGGACAGATTCACACAAGGTTAGAACACAAATCCACACATGCCACCAAAATAATTAAACACTCTACCATAAAAGTGTATGAGACAAAATGCATTTATTTGTGCTTAGGCTTTGTTATGAACATAAATGTGATGCTTTTCCATTCGTTGTTGACATAAATATCTGTTTTGAACAGAAAACAATATCAAGCACTTCAAATGTTGAATAAAGACCCTTCACCCCAAATACTGCTTAACAATGCCCGCAAGGACTTAAACTTTTGAGAAAAACAAATGAAAAAAAGAAAAGAAAAGAAAAAAAAAGAGAGAAAAAAACAGAAAGAAAGAACAAAAATTTATGGTTATTAGTTAATAGTCAAAACTTTCTCGAAAAACTGCTATAGTACAATAGAGCATCCAGCTATCACTCAACCATCATTGTATACTGTAAAACGTATAGAAACATATTCAAACTGTCTCAAATTTTCAAACAGTTGGTCACTGAAACAAGACAAAACATTCGGTTACTATACAGATTATCTGAAATAAGCTTTCGGCCTGAACGATTTCACACTGGAATGGTGGTCCAAGGGACAACACCATATTCAAGCACTTACATGGTCACATAACTTTCCTGTCTTTTCAATGGATATCATAGTCCTTTTGCATTATTTTTTGTTTTTCATTTAATTATATTGTCAAACTATGGGTTTCACAGCATTCGACTGAACAGAGTGTGGACTCAGTTTTGATGAGTGGAAATGGATTTCGTCATCGCAATTTTTTTTCTCTTTCAAATCTTGGTGAGGATAAAATTATGAGCTTCTTTACATGTGTGCATGTGCATGTGTGTGTGTGTGCGTGTGTAAGTGTGTGTGTGTGTGTGTGTGTGTGTGTGTGTGTGTGTGTGTGTGTGTGTGTGTGTGAGAGAGAGAGAGAGAGAGAGAGAGAGAGAGAGAGAGAGAGAGAGAGAGAGAGAGAGAACATTTAACACAAGTTGAACCAAAAAACAGAAAAATGCCAGTAGTAAGTTTTTACATTAAAAACAAAATCTCTCTTAATCAAAGCAAAACATTAGTGGAATGTACCACAAAGGTACTCTTCACATAAGAATGTCATGTTTCAATGTAAAATAAAAATGCCAGTGTGTTCTGATTTGAATCAGATGCTGAAAAAAATGAAGACTAGC
>JADBJO010001978.1:122500-130000 GCA_016801955.1 Conus betulinus | reverse complement strand
GGGGACCCGATTGTTGATAGGATGGGAGGGAAAAGGTATTTTGGGGGGGGGGGGGGGGGGGGGGGGAGGGGTGCAGGGCAAGTCGCAAGGGTTATTCATCAAGTACCTCTTGAATCATTAGATACTGGAACCATTAAATCTATGTCATAACTAGATCCTCTGCAATGGTCTGAGTTTTTATAACAAATACTTTTGTACTACAAGATAAGAGTTTGATTATTTCCTTACCTGTGCTGTCAGTGAAGGATTTGATTGTTTGAATTTAATGTTCTTTTTCTTTATTGACATACCTCTTTTTGCTGCAGAGTCACAGTGACAAAAGAAGTGTTCACCTGCATGTTCCCTACCACTTCTTATTTGGTCAACATCTTTTATTTTTATTTTTTATTTTTTTCTTTTATTTTAGCTGAGAGGATGAAACTTAAGTTCTGAGTGCAACTCTATGGCAAAAGAACACACAGTGAAAGTCACACTTAATAAGTCAATTAAAATCTACCCTAAATTTACAAAGCTCTAACTTGTAGTCACTGAAAGAGCCACTCAAGTCAAGGTAACAAAAACTGTTCAGTCAAATATTGTCGAATGTGACAGCGATACTGATGAAACTGCAAAAAAGCACAGGGCAATAGAATAAATCAACAAAATGTACACCACCACCACAAAATCTGTAACACCAAAACAGGAACTTCCAATGGAGGAATATTGCAAATGATCCCATAAAACTGGGATCAGTATCCTGGCAAAATAAAACCATACTTGCATCAATAGAAAACTCGTCAAACACTTGGCGATGGTGCTAGAAAATCATCAAACCTAAACAAAAAGATCTAAAACTCATGTGCATCATTTTTCTCACTATTCATATTCAACACTGAAACAATAAAATGCACAGAAAGAGACAGAGAGGGACAGAGAGATAAACATAGAGAGACAGACAGACAGTTGAGACATAAACAGAGAGATCTTATCATCCTAAGTCCTAATTTCTAAACAACTTCTTCACACACACACACACACACACACACACACACACACACACACACACACACACCTCCTTTCATCACCCTCTGCCATCATGACTACCAGCATAAAAAACACAAACACTAATGCATAAAAACAAAAGATGCACAAGTAAATTTTGCACTGTTTCTTCAGCATGTTGACTGTGATCTGGTGAGTGCTGATTTGTGCATTTTTCTATGTCTGTAGTTGGTAAAATGTCTGAAGAAGACATATATTGTCAAAAATGTACTTGTCTACTCCATATTGTTTATGAGTATCACAGTGAGCCTTACTTGTACCTTACATTTTTTTTTGTGTGTGTTGTATTTTGGCTTGTTTTCAGTAATTCCGCTGTCTCTTTTAAACGGTCAGTCACATTACCAGTATATACATGCTGAGTGAAGAGAGAGAGAGAGAGAGAGAGAGAGAGAGAGAGAGAGAGAGAGAGAGGAGAGAGAGAGAGAGAGAGAGAGAGTGAGAGAATACATCATGCATCCATTCACCTGACTCTGTTCTCTTGTTCAATGATAAATCTATCACATTTAGCAATTTACACTTGTGAAACAAAAGACCACAGGAAGCATCCATCACAATGCTACTTATGGATTCAGAATGTTGCACTTAAATTAGATTCAAATGACTGAGAATCAAACTCACGAATTTGGTATACCAATATCAATTATAGTTTTGCATCACAACTTAAAAATTCATTTCTTGTGATCCCACTGGAGCATGGAGGATTTCTGACACATTCAGATTTAATCAAATTTTTGCATGAGTTACGCTGTATGAAATGTTGCCATTCATTTATGTGCATGACAGAGTTTTTATGCACTGTTGCAGTAAAATACAAGCCATGTTACTTTCAGCCCAACTGACCACATTAGAGCCATATATGATGCACTGCTGCAAATGTTAATATCCCAACACAATCTTTATAAGACCTGTTTATCTGGAGAAAATATTCTAAAACATGTGAATACTGATTTTTTACATAAAATCTTTCACCCAACAATCTTTTCAATATTTCACACACAAAAATGTGGTCACTCCATAGTAAAACGACATCACAAAGGGAGGCCACGTCGCCCACCTTGTAACACTGCACTGATTTGCAGCTGTGATTGTGTGTGCGTGAGCGAGACAGACTGACAAATTGATTGATGCTCTGTACTCCTAATGGTATTTACTCCTAAACAGGTAAGATACTTTCATCTCTCCTTTGTCCCATCAGGACCTAAGGCTACTAACACATAAACACTATCGCACAATATAGAACTTTTTTTTGTTTTTTTTTTTTTGTAAGTAGTGATAATTCGGAGAGAGAGAGAGAGAGAGAGAGAGAGAGAGACAGACAGAGAGAGAGTGTCACCTGGAATCGAACTTGACACCTGTAGCCGTCAGAGTGCCGGTATAGTGCATTGACAGCAAGTCATGATTCTTGGATAACCTGTCGCAGGAGTCTGGTTTTAGCAGTACTTCGCTTACAAGCTCCCCTTCATCGTCTGCTCTCGACGGCAACCCCAGTGTGCAGACGAGCAGGCCAACCGCGAACACGGCAACGCTACGTGTTAGAGCGCTCATTCTCATGAGAAATGATGTTTGTGTGTGTGTGTTGTGTGATTCGATGTGGATCCTTCCTCCAGATTCAAGGGAGCGCGTGGTTGCCGTGGGATAAAATGCACGCTAAACTCGACGTGGCGAAATCTCCCAAGGTAAAGGACGACAGTGTGATGAATATGAAAATTGCTCCGAATTTCATTGGTTGAGAAACTTCGTCAGTTTCTGATTGGTCAGTCGCCCTTCGCATCGTCTGCTGTTTGGTGAAAGTTTGGCTTTCGTGTTCACTCGCAGCCTTAAAATAAAATAAAACTCCATAAACTCCAAGAAAATACCTCCAACAAATCAGTTCGCTATCTTTCTTACTGATGATATCACATAAAATCAACGGCCGACATGATCTAAAGACCTGGAGATCCCGTCCACTTTCCATGAACGAACCCCCACTTTCCCACATGCCATTAGACCGCCAAAAACTGATTCGGGGAGACATGCCATCTTGTCGCCATATGGGCTCCCACAAATAGTTGTACTGGAGTCATCTAGTTAATTTTTATCTGTCTGATTGGAATTAACCTGTCTATATGTTGAAGTGCATGCGGAAAGAAGGGGGAATCCATCGTTATATAGTACAAAGTCCAAGAAAGGTGCAGGTTCAACGTGTTGCGTTGTGTTTGTACCTACGCAGACACTGTATAACACGGGCCATATGTTAACCAAGGCCCATACTGTACAATTATCAAAAAATGCTCCAGCTGTCACCACCTACCGGCAGACGTGAGCAAATACTGACTTGGGTCTGAATCTGAAGATAGCTGAGAAACAAGTGCGTTTCTTTTGTGGCATGTTGACATGACGTGAACCCGAGACGAACAATGCGTGGTAAGAGACCTTGCACTCTCTCTCTCTCTCTCTCTCTCTCTCTCTCTCTCTGCTGTGTGTGTGTGTATGTGTGGGTGCGGGGGTGGGTGGGGTGAGCGGGGGGGGGGGGGGGGGGGGGGGGGGGGGTATTTTTTAAGAATTTTTTTTTTAATCTTCGACTTTATACACACACACACACACACACACTCGGTACCCACACTCGCGGTGTGCGCACACACACGCGATTTTCGTCACAGTGAGGTATCGCCATCGAATGCAGCTTACCTGCAATAGGCATACGAACTCTAGAAACAGAGTGTAGAGAAAAACATCTATAAATGTCACAAAGTATTGAAGAAGAAGAAGAAGAAGAGGAGGAGGAGGAGGAGGAGGAGGAGGAGAGGAAGAAGAAGAAGAAGAAGAAGAAGAAGAAAGAAGAAGAGAGAGAGAGAGGGGGGGGGGGGGGGGGGGGGGGGGGGGCATATAAAAAAATGAAAGATCGGATGCTCTGGCAGGAGCGGATCACTTCATCTGTGCGGAGTAAGGGATAAGTATTAACGGCGGCGGAGTGGGAGGAAGGGGAAGTGCTGGGGGGACAGGGAGGCGGAAAGGCGGCGGCCTGTGCTGTGCAAATTTCTGTTCCGACAGTGCAGTTATCAGTGGTCTTTATACTGAAGACGTTGTTGGCAAAGGGGGAAGGGATCCGATCATGACGTAATCCGTAGTAAATAAGATTATGCGATCGTTTCCTGATGACGTCACGTTATTACACTTTGTCTTTAGTGGAGGAGGAAGGGAGGAAGGGAGGGGGGAGGGGGGGGGTTTATCAAGGTCAGACGGACGGCTGAGTAATTATATTGATATGAATCAGTTACCTGGCTGTTTTGTCAGTCTTCCAGCCGTTATGTGTGTGTGTGTGTGTGTGTGTGTGTGTGTGTGTGTGTGTGTGTCTGTGTGTGTGTTCCAACAACGCTCACCTCCGACTTTCGAGTTCGGCGAGCTCAACGGTGCAGTGGTTACAGCATCACTGATTGATTACTATAAGAAGTCCAGCTTTTGAACGCCATCAGATTGTTAGGAGTGTGGTCTACATCAAATCATAACCGCACCTGCCGGGAACTGAGAGCGCTATGTTGGACACAACAACAGTCAGAGTCTGGACTACGCAGGTGACTTAAGTTCATTTCAGAGACTATATAAATATCAGTCTACATTGAGACTGTGCAGCCGTCGTGTCTAGGCCTGCTACACATGTAAAACATCTGCTACTAGCAAGACTGCTTCACTGCGTCTCTTGGTGCCCGATTGCTCCTGGAACTCAGTTGTTGTCGTGAAAAGCGGCTTAGAACCAGTATCGATGTTCTAGAACATCATCATCATCATCATCATCATCATCATCATCATCATCATCATCAAAGCATTACGGTTATCATCATACAAACATGAACAGTTACATGTGGGCATCTTCTTTTCCAGCTGAGGTCTACCATCATCACATGGATCGATTTGACATTGATTTGAAACAGTAAAGGAATGGATACCCATCATTTCGCTAACTCTGCTTTGAAACCGGGAAGGAAGAGATACCTATCATGTCGCTAACACTGCTTTGAAACCGGAAAGGAAGGGATACCTATCAATTCGCTAATACTGTTTTGGGGCCGGAAAGGAAGGGATACCTATCATGTCGCTAACACTGCTTTGAAACCGGGAAGGAAGGGATACCTATCATGTCGCTAACACTGCTTTGAAACCGGAAAGGAAGGGATACCTATCAATTCGCTAATACTGTTTTGGGGCCGGAAAGGAAGGGATACCTATCTTTTCGCTGACATTGCTTTGGAACCGGAAAGGAGGGATATCTATCATATTGTCCCTAACACTGCTTTGGAACCGGAAAGGAAGGGATACCTATCAATTCGCTAATACTGCTTTGGAACCGGAAAGGAAGGGGACACCTATCATATTGTCCCTAACACTGCTTTGGAACCGGAAATGAAGGGATACCTATCATATTGTCCCTAACACTGCTTTGGAACCGGAAAGGAAGGGATACCTATCAATTCGCTAATACTGCTTTGGAACCGAAAAGAAGGGACACCTATCATATTGTCCCTAACACTGCTTTGGAACCGGAAAGGAAGGGATACCTATCATTTCGCCAAGAACGTGGCTTCGCTTTCCTTTTGATCTTGGTGGCCTCAACTCTACTTGCCGCTAAAGAAAGGGCAAGATACAGCCAAAGTGCGAAGGGGACCCAGAGAAGTACTGTTCTCAGCTGCCGAGCCCAAACAGCCGGGGGCAAATCCTGCACCACCCTTGGAATCCTGCGCTGTGTCCACATAGGGTGCAGACATGCACACGGCATTCCCAAGACATCAAGAGGATATAACTGCTCCCTGGCAGGCGCCATTGTGATGTGGCTAGAGGACGCGACACAACAGAACTTCCATGGAAGCGCACCCAGCCCGGCGGTTAAAGACACCACATTAAATAAAAACAGCTGCGCACCATCCTGCTACCCGCTAATTGTTGCTGTTTCGCTGACAGGCCAAACCGATACAACTCAATGCTGTATTGCAATAGTCAGATTCAACTCCTTCGTAGCGCACGAACTGTGTTAGCAGGCCTACCAGGATGCAATATTGTTTAAGCTGACCGTTATTCTGTATTCCCAAATCCCTTGCGCTAGACTCCAGCATCCCTGCAGCGCTGGTCATGTATCGACTGTGCCTGTCTTTGTTTTGATCGAAATCATGTTCATTCACCACGCGAGCTGTGTTGAGACTACTTTCATGGTTTGTATGTATTGCGAGGATACAATATACCAGACTCGGCCAAGCTTTCACCGAACGGTCTTCAGTGCACATTGAAGAGGATGCCAGAGTTGCTCAATCTCTTTCACCTGCCAGCAGGACTTTCCCTACGTTCAGTTAGTTGGTCTTTTCTTTCCGTCAGTGGGTTCTGATTCAATACACTGACGCAAAAAAAAAAAAAAAAAAAAAAAAAAAAAAAAAAAATTACTTTGGGGCCTTCTTCTAAGATACAAAGTACAGATGACACTGATATACGGTCTGGACAGTCCACATGTATTTATAGTTCAATTTGAATAATTAAACAAGGTTCTCTATGGAAACTATTTGGATACAATGTCTTTGTACATGACGTTCTTGCAAGAACTGTATTCTTCAGTCATATCTGTACTCCAACTTTTTTTTTTAATAAAACTTTTCAGCATGGGAATGTTTCTATTCAGTCTGCATTAATACAAGCATTGTCTTGCCGGTAACGTTATGAAATAAAAGATCTGATCCATGTTTTTAATCAAACCCGAGGATGGTAAATAGTTCAGGTCAAACGCAAGCCAGATATATTACATTTCTTACCCATTAAACCAGTCAATGTTCGCCAAAATTGTTGAATGACTGTACAGTGCCGACACATATCATTAATACCATACGAAAACTGCATAGATCAGAATCGAATCGAAGTTCACCCAGAAATTCAGAAACAGGCGGAAAATCTCAGCATAAAAGAAGATATACATTCTGACGGTTCCATACCAAAGGTAAGTAGGGCTGTGGATACACAGTGCAGCTAAAATGGCCCAACCATCCTGGAGAACAATGGTGCATACAGTTTTAACAGCTTCAAGTCAAACAATAGAGGTAGAAGCAGTGGCACAAACACGTACTCCACTGGCTCTCACCCACAGACCACCTTAGAACTCAACAAGCCACGGCACTGACTGACTGCACAAAACTACTTCAAAAAGTGGAATGGGAAGCCTAGCTTGGCATGAAGTAATGTGCTACCTTCCACGGGAGAGACTCATGTGGATGAGCTGCACAGGACATACAAGTGTCAAAGGAAAGGAGGAGAGAGCTGACACACTGGCAGGCAATGCGACTGTTAGAACTGATGCGTAAGAAAGAAAGAATTACCTCTAAAGACAACAACCAAAAAAAAAAGGGCAAAGTCACTAAACCAGAGACCGTCTTCTGCAGCTCAACATCAAGAGAGGAAGAAGAGGCCACATACCCAGACTGAAAGGAAGAGCAAGAAAACATCACCAAA
>JADBJO010001978.1:110000-112500 GCA_016801955.1 Conus betulinus | reverse complement strand
GGAGAGTGGTCAAAGAGCTGCAACGGAACTTGTACCACAAGGAACTGAAAGACATTTGTCATATCCACAAAAAAACTAGGAAATATAAACTAATAGTCTCTCAATTTTTACAAAAATGAGGAGGGAGGACAATGGAAATGTGCAAATGAGATTGTTAATCTAAAGTTACGACCAAATTTTTAGATTTCATCTAGAATCAGGATTACTGGCTACCACATTACAAAGCGCAGATGTCTCAATATAAGGAAACACTTGTTCGGCGTCGCTGTCGCAGTGACGAGACCGACTCGTTTGGAATGATTTGTTCGCCTAATTTTTAAGTAGCGTTAATGCCTCGCCCCGGCTTGAGTTCAGCAATTGTAGCGGATTAATTTGGACAGATTGGTAGGTCACACGGATTAAGTACAACGTTGGCCCACAGCTTTGTCATCGAGCACTGAATATACAACAGTGTCGTGTGATTAAAGAGAGCTCAGGTCAGTCTGCGATTGGAAACTGACGTCCTAATACAAGTCTGAAATGCCTTTTTTGGGAATGATTCCGTCTTTCTCAGGATTTTGTGGTAAAAAGACGTGCCATGGCAACCTCCCATGACAACGGAATGCGCACAACACTATCTCGCGGTCAACCCGGAGGGACAGCGATCAGGGCAGGGGGAACAGCACCAGATGACAACGCAGAACCTGCACATGTAGACTCCTAGGCTCCATTTTAGCAAAGAACTAAACATCTTTTAGCTTTTCGTTGCGGTTTAGTGCAGGGTCTACTCGGAAGACCAAAACAAAAAAATGGCGAGCGAACTTGAGCTCAACGACACCCGTGTGGAATTCATGGCCGACTATGTGCTGAAGACATTGAAGCTCAAAACCGGACAAATTTGGCAAAATGTACAGTGTAGAGGAAAGCAAACAAATGTTTATGGACTTTTTCGAAAAGCCAGATATTATTTCACTGCTGCTGATCGCCACATCAGCAGGAGCTTTGACTGTGCAATATGAATGGCCATCAAACCCGAAGGGAAAGCGTGCTATTTTGTCAAAAAGTCCAGAGATCCGATCACCAAAGACACAAACTTCAGGACACAGCTTCTGTACGGGGACATGGCACAGCAACCAATAGACCAGCTGTCTGCATTCGTTGATGAGGTGAGTTTATATATTTTCCTCCCAGAGCTTTAGGTTTATGGGGTACTATTAGGGCTCAAGTAATAATTGATGGTGAAAACAGGGAGGTAGAGGGTTGGAATGGTATCAGTTTTGAAAATCATGGGTGAAGCTCAAGTGACTTTTGCTCTGGAGAGGAGAGGAATAGCGTAGGTAGCTAAATTTCAGCCCATTAGTGTAATTAAACCTGTTCAGTAACTGGAAATTGTAAGGTGGTATCAAACAAAATATCTCATGGGCAAGAGAATGGGGGATGGGATGAGGAGTGGTGAGGATGAGGGGAAGAGGGTGGGTGAGGGGAGAAGGGGGGAAATAAGGGTTGGGGAAAGGGAAAGGGCCTGGTTTGACCTATTATGTACTCTGAGGTGGTATTCAATTGAACAGGAACCCCATTTCTTCATGGAATGATGTGATTTATAAAACTGAAGAAGTAATTGGGCACTGATTAACTTGATCTTTGCTGATGTCATTGCAGCCAAAGCTTCAGAAGTGAATACTTTTAACACGCTTTAGGCCCTACATGTGTGTGAAATACTAGTGTGAAAGTAAGAACTTGGGAATAAACACTTAATTGCACTGTTGACTGAAAAGGACAATTTAGCATGAACCAAGTTCAAGAATTAATTTCTCAAGGCAAGTTGGAATGATTTGTGGCTGTTCAGTAAGGAGTAAAAACCAAAACTCAATGGTGAATAGTTGTTAATATTCGTAATAAAAACAGATGATGTTGTACATATGAGTTTAAAATGTTTTTATTTCATAGCTGGAACCTGTGGCTCAATTGATTAAACACTGAAAATGACCTGTCAAAGTCATATGACATTAGCTGATAGATACACCTGATGTGTGCATCAGGTCGAAGGACCTTGAGCCATGCTAATATTTTTTTTCCACCAATGGTGCAGGTGCATCGACAATCAGAATGAAATATATTTGTATACATAAATTCACTTTCTTTTAAGACTGCTTATTTTTAATGTAAATCTATTATATTGTGTGAAAGCTCAAAGGCTATATTGCTATGTTTCATAATTGATATTATTTAGTCTTTATGCTACTGTTACGATTTTTTTTTCATTTGCTGATTTTTTTTTTTCTCTGTGAGTTATGCAATAATTTGACTGCATACTATTTCAAATTTGGGAAGAAACATCACTATTGGTGATCCACCAGCATGTGTAAGTTTTTATCCTTGGCTGTATAACATCACAGGACACAAATATTTTCTGTTCCTCTCCCTTTTCCCTCACTACCAGTCCATTGAGTGTGAAGTCAATATTCATTATCATCTCAGAGAGGATTTCATTGCAACCAGTTCAGCTGGTGCGTTTTGTATC
>JADBJO010001978.1:75000-105000 GCA_016801955.1 Conus betulinus | reverse complement strand
GGTAAACGCAGGGAAACTACACATACATACAGATATATAGACACCCCTCCTCCATCTCCCACAAACATGTGTAAATGTAATGTAACGATTTATACGTCTAATGAACTTCTAAAAAGACTCTGAATTCTCAGAGAAAAGTTATTCTTACAACGGCAGAATGTTTTAAAAAAAAAACTTTTAAAACAAGAGCATTATTCGTAGCGTAAGCAACAATAATTTCAGCAACTAATGCTGAGAACTGATTGGAATAAGTAACTTGTGATGATGACACTCACTGCTAATCTTGGCTTGAGGAACAAAGCATGGATTTGTGTTTTGCAGGTGGCTCATCAGTTCTGGCTTGTGAATGAGTTACAAGATTAGTTTCCCTTCCTACAGGTCACATTCTTGGACTGTTCACTGCTGTTTTGCAGTCTGAAATCATGATCCTGAATCTCAGTGTGCATACTGATCATACACTTAAATGCAGACGCACAGACACAGGCACACACACACACACACACACACACACACACACACACACACACACACACACACACACACACACACACACACACGCATGCATGCATGCATGCACACATGCATGCACACATGCATGCACACAAGCACGTGTGCGTGCACACATGCACAAACACACACCACTCATGAGTACACACAAACATGCGCGCATGTGCGTGCATGCACACACACACACACACACACACACACACACACACACACACACACACACACACACACACACACACAGATACACACACACACACACACACACACACACACACACACACACACACACACACACACACACACACACACAAATACTCACACACACTCACACACACACACTCTTATACACACTCTCTCTCTCTCTCTCTCTCTCTCTCTCTCACACACACACACACACACACACACACACACACACACACACACACACACACACACACGCACGCACGCACGCGCGCACACACACACACACACACACACACACACACACACACACACACACACACACACACACACTGCCACCAAATTCTGGCAGTACACTGAGCGTTGAGCTCTTGCCTTATTCCAGCACTGACGGAGGCCCAGGACATCAACATGTTCCTGAAGCCCCTGCGGCACCACTTTGAAGACTTTGAGCAGCAGAGTTTTGATGAGAGCACCTCCTTGCTTGGCCCCATGATGCACACTGTGTGTCTGGTGTGGGCCAATCCAAGTTCTACAACACCCCTGGCCGCATCGTCGTTCTGCTGCAGGAGATGTGCAACATGATCATTGAGACCGTATGTATAAGTATCTCAGGGAAGATTTAAGAGATGGGAGTGGGGAGAGAGGATGTATTGGGGGGGGGGGGGGGGGGGGGGGACCAGCTGGAGAGGCAGTACTAGGAAAGCTGCAGTAGCATAGAGTTATGAGAGTTGAAAATCATATAAGTTTTTAATGTCAGCAGCTGTGTATGAGTCATGTTTTCATGACATGTAATGTGTGTGTGTGTGGTGTGTGTGGTGTGTGTGTGTGTGTGTGTGTGTGTGTGTGTGTATGACTGTGTTGCCCTTACTGTGGCACCATCTCCTTCATTCAGAATACAGCATGCTCATTTTGTAATATGAATGACTTTTGCAAATGTAATGGAACAATGTTGGCTATGTTTTTATGTAAATTGAGAATGAATGATGCAGAAATACTTTAGGATTCACTGCATGCTTATTGATTTTTTTCAGCTTCAAAGAACTGTTTGTTTTTTTTATGTGTAAAAGAATACACACATCATGATTTCATGACCATATGCGGTTGATCTTCAGACATGTACCTCTAACACCACAATAAGTAAATAAGATTGAGCCAGTAGTTGCTTGAATACACAACCTCATAGCGGTCAAAAATCCCTGTGAGCCAGTCATTGGCTCAAGTCCAAGTCTGGCATGTGATCCATACACTTGTTAAATGGGTTTTCTTCCTGGGGTCCCAGTGTCTATTGAATGTATGGGGCTAAAATGCAAATGTCTCGCCTAGTCATGCAAGGCACAGGCTGTGGTGCCAGAGTTATTTGGCTTCATTCCAAGAGGGCTTTTTCGGAGAGACATTTTTCCAAGACATTTTAATTATTGTTATCAAATGACTGAACACCTGGACAGAAAAGGAAACAGATTCAAAAGTTGTTAAGAACACATCTGAAATGCTGTATCATCAGCAAACATTAGAGTAAATAATGATAAACAACAAATCATGATCACATCATATTGCTCCTCTAATTACAAGAAAACACACAACAACAACAAAGAAAAAAGACAAGCTGCAACCAAAAAAATCCCCAGAAAGAGCACATTATTGTGCCAGATATAGAAATAGGCTGCAAAGGGAATTCATGAAAAGCATTAAAGGAAAGAACATAGTTCCATTATTTATCAGCTCCTATGCTTTCAGTTTTGCAAGTAAGCTGTATGTGGCACTTCATACCTTCAGAAAAACATATGTATGTACT
Source organism: Conus betulinus (assembly GCA_016801955.1). Taxonomy (NCBI): domain Eukaryota; kingdom Metazoa; phylum Mollusca; class Gastropoda; order Neogastropoda; family Conidae; genus Conus; species Conus betulinus. The sequence continues at coordinate 102,518 of JADBJO010001978.1, read as the reverse complement.
AATTATCTCAGTCTGCTTTTTATAGATGTCTTCTTATAAAAAAATAAAACACAGAATTTTTTAAGCTGTTTTCTTACATTTCTACATTCTATTTTCAAACCCTTTACAAAAAACCAATTCATTTCTGTTTGGTTTCCAAGCCTTCAAATGCAGTATTTATTAGCATCTCCTTACAGTTAGAAATGCATTTAATTTCTTTGGGCGTTTGTTTGGTTTTCTACTACTCCTCAGAATGACTGGTCTGTAGATATGATCTCACAACCTTGTGAAGAGTTCATCTCTTTCTCCATTAACCACTTCACTTGTCCTACACTGGCTTGTGTCTCCTGCTGGTTGTCCTCCTCCACCTCCGCCATGTGGGCAATGCATGTTCATGTGACCTTCAGGCCCGCAGCTTCCTGGCCCCGGATGAGCTGTTCAAAGGGGAGGTGGAGGAAACAATCGACAAGGTGCACAAGGCAGTGAAGGTCCTGCATGCCTTCAAAGAGCAGTACGAGGAGCACAAAGAGAAGCTCAAGACCTACTTCAAGGATGGGGAGGAGCCCAAGGAATGGGAGTTTGCCCCGGACCTCGTCTTCACTCGCTACGACAAGTTTGTCAAGCTGGTCGAGACCGTGCAGTGTGTCAAGCTGGTCGAGTGTGTGTAGCGTGTGTGTGGTTTCATGTGTGCGTTGCATGCGTATCAATTTATTCCTGTTCTGACTGGCTGTCACCTATTACTTACCAGTCAGTTCAGATTAGATTCAAAGCCATCAGGCATATCAGCCTTTTTAGTTTTAATTAGTTCTGATGAAAGACATAAGAATTATGGTTGAGGTAGCCCTTCAGAGGAGGATGCTCTTTCATGCCAGCTCTGTGACTGAGACATTATTATCATCGGTAAGGTACTAAATGGGTGGCATTCTGTTTATATTCAATCAAAACAGGCAACACAGTTCCATCAAAATGATCTAAAAGCAGTGCAGTGTCTCCTTTGGTGGGTTGCCGTATATGACGTGATATTGATTGCCCGTTGTGAAGTTTTGTGCTGGGGCTTTGGCAGGGCCTGCCTGGCACACAGCTGTGTACAGGAGAGGCAGAATGAGCTGTGGAGTAACAGCATTGCTTCTGAAGGATCATGGAAGATGAGCCGACTGGAAGATGATAGTTGAAGATTTCATGAAGTTCTGTTTGAATTGATTTTGTGACTTACACAACCAGTGTCGAAGGTTTCCCAACGTATATGATTTTTTTTTTTTTTTTTTTTCATTTTGTCTGGTAAAAACAGAGACAGTTAGAGACTTTGTTTTGGGTAAGTATTCTAATTGAAGAGTTAATCTGCAATGTTAGTTTTGCTGTTTTAATTTTGTCCCAAATTTGAAGTGTTGACTTGCTTGAAGCCCTGCATTGTCCTTTGTGGTGGGTTGGGCTGAAAACAACATGGCTTGACTATGCATGGCCACACACATCATGTTGAAGGCTTTTTGCCAGGAAAGAGGAATGCAAACCAACACACTGACAATATATATATATATGCGCACACACACTCTCTCTCTCTCTCACACCGCTTGCTTGCACACACACACACACACACACACACACACACACACACACACACACACACACACACACACACACACACACACACACACACACACACACACACTCTCTCACTTACTCACATATGCACACATACAGCTCACACACATACAACTCACACACAGACACAGACGCAGAGAAACACACACACACACACACACACACACACACACACACACACACACACACACACACACACACACACCCCCAAGGTACACACACACACACACACACACACACACACACACACACACACTGTGTGTGTGTCTGTGTTTTGCATCTGCACTTTTGTGCCTGTGTGTGCATACTAGTGTTTGTGCGTGAGCATGTGCTCAGATATGAGTGACAATTTTTTCTGATACTTCAGTGATCATTTCTTCATTACCATGACAGGAACTGATGAATACTGCCCTGGAGTTCATGAAGCTGAGAGAAGGTTGAGCTGGGTGGCATCCAAGGCAAGTCCCTGTCTGCCCAGGTCATCAGTGTCTTTGAGGAGTTCCAGGAGCACTACAAAGTCTTCGGTGAAGCCACGTTTGACTGCCTGGATCCAGAAAAGACGGTAGGTTAACACCTATCCTTCAAATAGGAAAGCACATGAAGGCGTAGCTTGCTGCAGCAAATACTTATCGTTAATACGTTCACAATTTTGGACTTATTTGTCACTGTGAAAACTCAAAGAAAGACATTTTTTTTTTCTTAAAATGTTTTGAAGATGTTGAAGGCTACATGTTACAATGATCAATCATGAGCCTGTGTCTAGACATGGTAATTGTTTGAAAATAAACTAGAAGAACAATCTTCAGAGTTTGAACATTGATTTTGTTGTTGTTGTTAATGTCTTTTTTATGTCATTGCTTATTACATACCAATACAGTACCAAGCTAAACCCAGAAATGTCTATATTGTTCTGCTTGTCTCTAGGAGTTCTTGGAGATGTACGAGGACTTCCTGGAGAGAATCACAGACATTGACCGTCGCATGGCAACCATCTCTGCCAGGGCTTTGAGGACTGCTCTGGCCTGGAATCCATATTCAAGGTGAAGACAGCGTTATGTCAAATGAAAGGATATGAAATGAATGAAATGAATAAATCAGCAAGATGACGACAGCATAATGTGAAATGAAAGAAATCAAAATGAATTGCATTAAAAAAAATCAGCACAGGCAAACACAAAGTAATGTGAAATGATAGAACGTGACATGTATGAAACAAGGGACCAGCTGATAAGGTATTGATATGGTGCTGTGGTGGTTTGAGGGATCATCAATGTGATTTTTCCAGCTACTGTGCAAAGCTTCACCTTCATACTTTTTTGTCAGTTTGGGTCAATATTACAAGTTTTGGGTCGTTGTTTTCATACGGATGGTGCTGCCCTTTGAGATTGGCCCTCAGTCAGGATTGTCTGTGATGAAAGCTGTAATTCTCATCATAAGAGACATAGTAGGTGGTATTTGTGTCTGTTTGATGTTACCACTAAACACCCAAAAGAGACTCAGCAACTGAGCAGTGTCTTCTCAGGCGGTTATCTCATGCAAGCAAGATATTGAATGCTGCCTGTTCACTGCTGTTATGGGGCTGCAAAAGGGGGTGAGGCTGGATGTGGCTGTGCTGGGGCTGACTACATTGAATAGGGAGCTTAGAAGATGAGAAGGGACAGAAAACAACAACAAAAAAAATTCATCGCACACAAAAAAATGTAAAACCGAATATGCATGGAATGGAATAAATCAAAACAGAATCAAACAAGATATTTAAAGATAACGATTGAAAGTGTACAAATGATTTGCTTCTAATAAGTTGACCAAAGTTTGTGATTTTTGATGTCATGCACTTTTTATACAACATTAATTTCTGATTCACTGCATTTCTTTGCAGCTGATTGACATCATGGTTCCTTGCTGGATCGGCCAGTGATCAAGAAAGACTTTGAACCTAAATACCCCATCATCGTCACCATGATGGACACCATGCTGGATGAGGCCAAAGAAATATACGACCAGCAGATGAAGGCGAAGGAGAGTGGCTTCGCACCAGTTCACAAGAACATGCCCAAAGTGTCTGGAAGTCTCCGATGGTCTAGAGAGATCCGTGACCGAATCTCCATCCCCATGGGAAATTTCAAGCACTTGGAGCACCCGTAAGATGTTTTTGGGAGATGTTGTAGTGTCTGTTGTGTGGTGTGGAATGTTGCATTACCGCACGCATGTCCTATGTGGAGGTGTTCTGTATTGTGTTGTGTGTGCACTGCACATTTTTGTGTGGTGCTGTGCTGTTTTTTAGTGTACATTGCTACACTGATTGCCTTACTGTTGTGTGTGTGTGTGTGTGTGTGTGTGTGTGTGTGTGTGTGTCTGTATCTGTGTGTGTGTGTGTGTGCATGCATGCATGTGTGTTACAGAAGGAGTGAACATAACAAGGTAGCGTTTTAAAAACTGAAACTGGGCATCATCATGTTAGGGGAGATGGCTTCCCTTCCTCCCCCCTCCCCCAAGTAAGTTGTGTTGTGATTACTTTGTTGCAGCTGCACTGAGTCTGAAGATGCCCAGCTGATCTTCAAGAAGTATGAGGAGATGCTGGAACTGCTGGCTGAGTGAGTAGTGCTGTCTTTATTTTACACATTTTCAAAGTCATATTCTGTACCAGACACAAACTGCTGAAAAATGCTGATTACTCTGGAAAAAAGAATACACATCAGCTGGTGCTGTGTTATGAACTGACAGTAGATCATCAATTTTTTTTTTGAAAAGCTGGGGAAAGAAGAGCAAAAGAGAGAGAGAGAGAGAGAGAGAGAGAGAGAGAGAGAGAGAGAGGTGAGGTGAAGGGAGAGAGAGAGAGAGAGAGAGAGAGAGAGAGAGAGAGAGAGAGAGAGAGGTGGGTGAGTGAGTGAGTGAGTAAATAGGAAAGACAGAGAGAGAGAGAGAGAGAGAGAGAGAGAGAGAGAGAGAGAGAGAGTCATATATACATATTGGTGTTATGGAAATGTTTTTTTCTGTATGTTCAGCAGTTTTTGATAGTTCATCAGTAAATAATTGATGGATTGAACTGTTTATCCACTTTTCCATTTTGCCAGGATACTTCTTCTTTATTTATACTTTCTTTCTTCATTGTCTTTTGTTGTTCATTTTTTGTCCCCTTGTTTTCAAAACTTTTTTCTCTCATTATTTCCTTTCTCCTGTCCTTTCCTTTCTGTCTGTCTTTCTTTACTTCTTTCTTTCATGGTTCATTTCCTTCTCTGTTACTTTCTCCTTCTCACAACATTCCTTCCTTCCTCAAGTGAAATGTGAGAGTGGTTGACCACAGGTGGGACAAGGGCATTTTCGATGACTGGATGAAGGGGGTGGATGAAGCTTGTTCCTTCAACCTGCGCCAGCCTCTTCTGTCCAGAAATGCTGAGACTAAATTGATCACCGTCAACTTTGACCCTCAGGTAACTTGCCTGCTGGCGGCACCACCAAAAAGATGATCATGCACAATACATGCTGTCAGTATATACTGTATGTCTTTGAATGAGTGAGTGAGTATGTGTGTGTGTGTGTGTGTGTGTGTGTGTGTGTGTGTGTGTGTGTGTGTGTGTGCATGTGAGTGCATGCATGTGCGGGCATGTGCATGTGTGTGTGTGTGTGTGTGTGTGTGTGTGTGTGTGTGTGTGTGTGTGTGTGTGTGTTCACACAAATGCTTTTCGAGATACTTTGAAAATGTTTTGTGATCGTGTCGGTATAATGATATATATGTGTGCACATGTACATAATTGAACATCTATGTGGATTATTTTATAAGAATTCTTTTAAATCTGTCAGAAATTTGTCATGTGTACATCTGCACTCGGACATAAAGAGCAAATGAAGCCTGGCCGCATGGACATGAGTTTCAAAAGTCTCATAACTCAGGTACTGTTCCTCATTCCCAGCTGGTTGCTGTCCTGAGAGAGGTGAAATACCTGGAGATCCGGGACCAGGAAGAGATCCCCGGCTCTGCAGCCACCATGTATTCCAAGAACGACACATTCCGCAAGTTTGTGGCCAACCTGGACCTGACCGTGCAGTGGTACAACAAGGTGAGGAAGACAGTGCTGGAGGTAGAGTACCCCCTCATCGAGGGACAGCTGGACGAGATCGACGTGCAGCTCAAGCAGGCTGAGGAGTCCCTCAACTGGGAGAATGAAGGTGAGTCACTGAGCTGGGTCGTAAGTTTTGCTGGGCAGTTTGCCTGTCTTCAGGTCATTTAAGGTTAAGACATGATTAAAAGAATAATAGATGTTTAGGACATAGGACAGAGCAGAGCAATGGTTACGTTAACCCCTTAACTGTTACTGATACCTGTACTCCTGAGTGAGAGAGATGGCAAATTCATTTGTAACGGGATGGTGAGGTGGAGGAAGTAATTTAAATCTTGTTTTTTTTATGACTTTTTCCTGTGTGTGATGGCTTGATTTTATTGTAGTACAGTAGAACCTGTATGCAGTGACCCTGAAAGTGTCATGACAGTTCAGTCTTTGTGGACAGGGTCTTTCCCAGGTAATTTGACCTGCAGAGTACAGACATGAAAATTATGACATTGTCAACGCTCAAAAGAATGATTAGATTCTCAGTTAGATCACATGCATGAGCCATGTGGCATACAAGATTACATTCAAAAGAAAAACAGAAATGGTCAAAGTGACTGTTAGCTGGAATTCGCATGGGTTTTATGGAAGTACAGAACACGGCTTTTTGTTCAACAATTTAACAGAAAAAAAATTTGTTACAAACTCTAGATGGATCAGTTGCTGGTCAGAATAAGATAGGGGTTATTATTCAGAAATGTGCATCAGATTGTCAAAGAGTGACCTGTCAAAGATTATTTGGTCATTGTAGGGAAGAAATCCTTATACAGATGGGTCATTAACAGAAGCCATGTCATGCTGTCAATTGCTTGCACTTTTTACTCTAGACAAAACATTATCACTGTTTTGCAAACTCATACTCACTGGTCTGCTTTCATTAAGGCTAGACAATCAAGGGGGTAAACAATTTCCAGTGAAAAGATAAACATAAGCACACTCAAACATCAGCTGATGGTAAACATGTGAATTACAGCAGGGCAGTGTAGGTCAGTTTTGACAGGGTGATTTTATGCTCAATCTGCCTGCGCATGTGTGTTTTTAGGAGTGTGGGAGTACATTGAGACAGACAAGGGACCAGGTTCACGACCTTGAGATCCGGTCCAGAAGGCCAAGGACAACGTGGAGGAGATCCAGAAGATCATGATGACCTGGAGCAAGCAGCCCCTGTTTGAGAGGAAGGAGGACAAGCACGACACACTCCTGAATCTGGACGACAGGGAGGAGAGGATCAAGAAAAGATATGCTGAAGTCAAGGCCTGCGGGGACAAGATCCACGAACTGCTCAAGGTATTTTATGGGTCAACAGACTTGAAAAGAAATTCTCATATGTGAATTATACCTTCCATACATGGAGCTGTAAATAGTGTTTTTAATAATAAGAAAGAGAATACTGCTTATAAATTTTTGTGTCTTTGCTGTCCACTGTGGGGTTATTCTATGAAACTATAGAACATTTATATATGAAAATGGTTTTTGTCTTGCAGTGTGCGTCTTTAGGATGTTGGATTTTTATTTCTTTTTTTTTTTTTTTTTTCTAAACTGCTTTTCTGGTTACAGTATGTTAGTGATATATTTGCACACTTTGTGTGTGTAAGCAACTAATTAAAATATCAACAATTTTGGTTTTTATTCAGACAGTTTTTGATGTTTCAGACTGTTTAAGATCATTGATGGATGCAGTCTGAATCAACAGAGTGTAGAAATACATCTTCAGTTTGATAAATTGAAAAAAAAAAAAAAAAAAAAACAGTAGGCAGAGCCTCAGAGTTAGTGTCAGTAAACATGAAGAAATATGGAAGGAAAGGTGCACCCCAAAATGATACCTGCAGACAAGGATTCTTTTTGTGATTTTAAAGTGTTTGATACATGCAAATCTTTGAAAGAAAAGTTTATCTTTAGAAAGTAAAAGTGATTGATTTTTTCCCAGCAAAATCAGGAGAACTTCAAAGCGGACGCTAACACCGACACATGGAAGGCCTACGTGGACTACGTGGATGAGATGATCGTGGACGGGTTCTTCAACACGATCCACTGCAGTCTGCAGTACATGCTGAACAACACTGACACTAAGCAGGCTCCCACACCACTGTACGAAGCTCGTCTGGAGCTCATGGTATGTCATGGGTGGCTTGAAGTATTATGTGTCATGGCTGCATGAAATAAACCATAAAAAAAGAAAAACAATTTATTTGTATTTTTAGATTGAATGCAAACTACTTCCAAAAAGCTTCAGTTCCAGTGCTTCCATTAGTGTTATTCTTTATGATGCTGTCTTATTCTGATTTAAGAGCCCTGGAGGGACATTGCTTCTTCAAACAAAACAAGGAAATATCATTAATTCTTATAGCCTGTGTACACAGAAAAAAAATGAATTCTTCAAGAAAAAGAGATTGAAAAGTCATATAATAAGAGGTGGTGAATAATAGAGACAGCAGCTGGCATTGGGATAAGTTGTGGTGTGTTAGTTTTGCGAGGAGGAACAGCTTTGGCTGTGTAGGAGCAATGCTGTTTAGAATGCATGGAGGCATAAAACAGAGTATTTGCTTTTATAAAGGTGTAAAAATGTTGATGTGAAAGCAAGTAAAACACGGTTGATACTAAAGAAGAGATGATTAAAGTGACACTAAATTTCAAATGGCAGTAATGACCCTTTTCAGGCCACTGACATGGTGTATGTGCCTTCGCTGGACTATGGGGTTGCGGACGGCTTCTACGATCTGGTGGACAGTCTGGTGGGAGATGTGTACAAACAATCCTCATTGATCTCTCGCTTGGCCGCTCACTCTGGCAAGAACATTATCAGGTGGGAGGAGTGTGTGTGTGTGTGTGTGTGTGTGTGTGTGTGTGTGTGTGTGTGTGTGTGTGTATAATTTGTAAAAAGTGTAATTTTTCTTCATTTACATGGTATTGAAATCATTGAAATCATTAAAAAAAAGTGTACTGTTTTCACTGGGGAATTTTTTTTTTTTTCCTTAAACATTTTGACATGATACAACATAGATATAAATTTCAAAAAGAGTAGTCCTCGATGGAAGTAACTTTTTTGTCCCAGAATGTAATGAAATTAAAAAGAGAATCCTACACTTTGTCCCTAGCAAACTATGGACAATGACAGCAACTTTTCCCTCTTGAATGCTGCAAAGGCATGTGACTCCAAGCTCATCTAGGTTTCCTTTTACATCTCCTTTTATCTCCCAGCCGGACCTGGAAGAAATGGAGGAGCTCTCGGATATGCGTCAAGAGCTGATGGACCGGGTGCAGACCATCATGAACAAGGCCATCGAGTATCGCAACTCCTTCGACAACTACTCCTACCTGTGGGTGGATGATGACCGCACAGAGTTCATGCGGCAGTTCCTGCTCTACAACCACCATGTCCTGACCGCCGAGGAGATTGAGGCCCACGCCGATGAGGGTGTGCCGGAGAGTCCTCCCACTCTGGCACAGTTCAAAGAGCAGGTTAGTTTCTTTGTGCAGAGAACCACTAATGTAGGTCAATTATCAGTACTTTTTTTTTTTTGATCTGATCTACAAATTTATCCTGAAATTATTTCATTTTGTTCTTTTAATTCATAGATGTTTTGTTTTTTTATGCTGATTTTCCTTGACTGTTTTAGGTGCTCTTTAAGCATAGCATAGTTGATTAGAAAAGGCATGGATGACTTGTTAGTAAAAAAAAAAAAGATGGACTACTCAGAGCCCCTTAGTCTTTCTTGGGGGGGGAAAAAAACACATTCAGAGAAGAAAGCTGTGGCAAAGGTATGTTCATTGGCCACAGAAATAGAAAACACACACACACAACACGCACACACACACACACACACACACACACACACACACACACACACACACACACACACACACACACACACACACACAACACGCACACACACACACACACACACACACACACACACACACAACACACACACACACACACACACACACACACACACACACACACACACACACACACACACACTCATGCACATGATTTAAAGAATTCACAGAAGGAGGAAATTACATGTCATGAGTGACTGCTCTTGCTGCTTTAATGATGAACTGGAGGCATGGTCAGCTCACTTTGTCTCTCAGTTGTTGTTTTTTTTTTTAAGTGGAGTTTCTGATGTAAAGGTGATGATTAACACAAGATTGGATTAAAGCAAATGTTTGGACAGGGAATTATGAGAAACTGAATTAATGTGCACGGGGGGGTCCTGTCAAGGAGAGATCACTACACACATCAGAAGGGTCATCTCCCCTGGTTTGGTTTGGTTTGTTTTGCCTGTCAACCAGGCCCAGGTAGTTAAAAAATGGTAATAGTGCAGGTCAGACAAGCATATGAAAAGTTTATTTGATAAGCTGAGAAAAACAATTGTTTTATGTCATATAAAATTTGTAATGAATTGATTTCCAGTGTTTTAGCTTTGTTTTGAAAATTGTAATCATTATTACTTTTGCTTATATTTTGATTTGCTTTTTTGATTTTGGTTGTTGTGTGTGTGTGTGTGTGTGTGTGTGTGTGTGTGTGTGTGTGTGTGTGTGTGTATTTTTTTTACTGCAATCCCCTTATTCTCCCCATCCCTGCTTTTTTCTCTCCCCCCCCCTGTGTTTACGTCCATATGAGAGAAATGTTTCTGAACCCCTGAATTTAATGCTTAGATGGATATGGGTATGCTATAATAATCGTTCTTATTGACGAGGCATGCTTAACTGGTTTTGCTTGCCTTTGATTCTAGACTCTGGTGCAGATTTGTATTGACGGTATTTCTGTCATTCTCCTTTCACAGATTGACACCTATGAGAAGATCTACCAGGAGGCGGAGATGATCGAAGGCATCCAGCTGTTTGATCACTGGTTCCGTGTGGATGCCAAGCCCTTCAAACAAGCCCTGCTGAACACCATCAAGCGGTGGAGCTTCATGTTCAAGCAGCACCTCATTGACCATGTCACCAACAGGTGGGTATGACTTAGGGGCTGGAGTGACCCTGCAGTACAAACTGATGGTCCCGTTTAGGGTCACACTGCGCTCTCTCTTCCATTTTTTTTTTTTTTTTCTTTTGTTTTTAAAATCAGTGGGGCCCTGAATCATCCAACATGCTCTCTTCCACTCACTGAAATCTCAGACAACTAGAACTGGCCAGCTGCTAATCTTTCAATAATTAGAGACACCAAATGAGATTTTGTGTCGGATGGAAAAGTAACATGGCCACCCATCCAGATGTAAGTAGTCAAGTGTCATTGCCTGTGGCTTTGTTTCTGTGCTGAGGGAGCACTTGTAGTTGAATGTGGTCTAATTTGTAGGTATTCAGATAAAGCAGATCTTGTGTGTTTGCGTGCATGTGTGTGTGCCTGTGTGTGTGTGTGTGTGTGTGTGTGTGTGTGTGTGTGTGTGTGTGTGTGTGTGTGTGTGTAACTTTGTAATTATAGGCAGTTGTCGTTTAATTTCAATTTTGTCATTTTTTTTTAACATAGTGGTGAACTGAAAAAAAAATTTTGTCAGTTTTATCTTTATTACACAGAGTACAATCTTCACACTTACTGACAATATATTTGCTGCTACTAATAGCACAGTACTTATGAATTGAGATGGAGTTTGTGTCCAATATTGTGGAACAGCTCAATGCAGGAGAAGGTCTGATGTCTTTGCAGCCTAAACCAGCTGGCAGAGTTCATCAAGGTGACAGACGCAGGCTTGCAGAGAAATGTGGAGGAGGGAGACTACGATGGCTTGGTCTTGGGTCATGGGCGACCTCTATGCAGTGCGAGAGCGTCAGACCACCACGGACGAGATGTTTGAGCCTCTGAAGCAGACCATTGAGCTGCTCAAAACCTATGACCAGGAAATGCCGGATGAGGTCCACCAGCAACTGCAGGTAGAGATGGCTTGTGCATGTATGTGAGAGTGAGTGAGAGAGTGTCCATGATTATGTGTGTGTGTGTGTGTGTGTGTGTGTGTGTGTGTGTGTGTGTGTGTGTGTGTAAATGGGTCGTACATACGTTTACAAATATAACAATGCAATTTCAAAGAACATCTGCAGACTTTAACAGATCCAAATGTGCTTCAACTGTCCAGGAGTTACCAGAACAGTGGAACAACACAAAGAAGATCAGCATCACGGTCAAAACAGCAGGTGTGCGCCACTTCAGGCCAACGAGGTGGCCAACATCCGGCGGAAAGGTGCTAGCTTTGATGTCAACCAACACAAATTCAGGGAAAGGTTCCGGAAAATCCCGCCCTTTGAATACAGCTGTGAACGTCCCTATGTCATGCTGGACAAGGTGAGTGAGGGTGGGGTGGCATCTGATGTGTTGCAGTTGTTACCTTAGGACAGAGTAGGTTTGCAATGCTTTCTGGCCCTGCTGTCATGGTGACCTCATTTTCAGTGTTCTCTGCCCTGCTGTCATGGTGACCTCATTTTCAATGTCCTCTGCCCTGCTGTCATGGTGACCTCATTTTCAATGTCCTCTGCCCTGCTGTCATGGTGACCTCAATTTCAGTGTCCTCTGCCCTACTGTCATGGTGACCTCCTTTTCAATGTCCTCTGCCCTGCTGTCATGGTGACCTCCTTTTCAATGTCCTCTGCCCTGCTGTCATGGTGACCTCCTTTTCAGTGTCCTCTGCCCTGCTGCCATGGTGACCTCATTTTCAATGTCCTCTGCCCTGCTGTCATGGTGACCTCCTTTTCAATGTCCTCTGCCCTGCTGCCATGGTGACCTCCTTTTCAATGTCCTCTGCCCTGCTGCCATGGTGACCTCATTTTCAATGTCCTCTGCCCTGCTGCCATGGTGACCTCCTTTTCAATGTCCTCTGCCCTGCTGCCATGGTGACCTCATTTTTCAATGTCCTCTGCCCTGCTGCCATGGTGACCTCATTTTCAATGTCCTCTGCCCTGCTGCCATGGTGACCTCATTTCAATGTCCTCTGCCCTACTGTCATGGTGACCTCAATTTCAGTGTCCTCTGCCCTGCTGTCATGGTGACCTCCTCTTCTCCTCTCTCTGTCTCTGTCCCTCTCTGTCTGTCCATCTGTCTGTCTGTCTGTCTCAATCAATCTCTGTTTCTCTCTCTCTCCCATTGTCATCATCATCATCATCACTGTCTCCTGTCTGTGTATATGTCTGTCCTACTCTCAATTGTCTGTGTCTTTGCCTGTGTCTGTTTCTCTCACCCTCAATATTAGTCTCTTTTCACTTTCAATTTTTTTTTTTCAGACCTTTTTTTTTTTTTTTTTTTAATCTTTATCTGTCCTGTGTCCTACTGTCATTTCATCTGCCTCTGCCTTTGTCTGAGTGTCTAGTCTGTCTGTCTGTCTCACCCTCGGCATTTCTGTCTTTCACTTTTTTTTTTCTGTCTGTTCTGCTCTCCTTTCGTCAGTCCCACTTGTTCCTTCACATATTTTACATGAAAAACAACAATGTGAACCTTTCTTTTGAGTTTTTCTTATTTTACTGTTTTCAGAACAACGAGGAGATCTGCCAGATGGAGAAGGAGATGGCCATGTTGATGGAGTCTGCCGGCCTGTTTGAGGTCAACATCTCCGACTTCAAGCAGCTCAAGCAGTGCCGCAAAGAAATCAAGCTCCTCAAACAGCTGTGGGATTACATCATCATTGTCAGGTACATGTCCCTCTCATGACCCCAGCACACATATTTTGGGATAGGATGTTTCAATACTGAATACATTCTGTGTTTGCTGTCTCATTCTGCATGGCTCCTGACTCTGGCGCACATGAAGGCATAGGGCTGCCTACATCTGACGAGAGGTTGGGTGTCAATCTTAGTTCAAAGCTAGCGAATTTAATCCTCTTCCATGCATAATGATACGTACAGTGAGAGTGTTTTGAGAATGTTTCCTTCTTGTGTTATTTGCTGCTTTGAGTAAGTCAATTTTGAAATGTGTGGTGATTTTTTTCCCCCCGTCACTTTTTGTTGTCTGACAGCATGAGCCAGTGAAGTAATGTTACAGTGTGAAAAATTCTAAATCAAATCATCTACGCTGATTTTAACAGTGACTCTAAAAGTGTAAATGCAAAAGCCAGCCATATGAATTTACTTAGTTGCAGAAAATATATTTGAGAGTGAAACAGTCAAGTTTTATTCACATTCAATCACAAATGTAATAATATGACCTGTTGGAACAAAGAGATACAGAAGAAGTCATGAAGGATCTGTTCAATCTCCATTCATCAAGGAAACCTGCACCACTGGGTAACTCGAGCACAAAATAAATCAGTAAGTTTAAGCACAATTTTTTTTTTTTTTCATTGGCAGTGTGCTTCTTTGAGTGCCCGTCCAGAATTATGACAGCTTTAATGAAACAGTCATTGTCTTACATTTGATCAGCAAAACATGCCATGCTGGAAAGGTTGCTCAGGGAGTCACAATGTCAAGGCTTAAAGGGTTGAAGTATTTCAGCTGTGTTATTTTGTTTGGGTGGTTGATTGATTGATTGACTTATATATGTGTCAAACATTTTTTTTTGATTGTGTCTTACTTTCTTTCTAAAAACTTGTGCCATGTCCACCTCAGATCTTCGATCGATGACTGGAAGACAACTCCATGGCGGGAGATCAATGTGGAGCAGATGGGACACTGACTGCAAGAAGTTTGCCAAGGACATCCGCGCCCTGGACAAGGAGATGAGGGCCTGGAATGCTTACCTGGGGCTGGAGAATCTGGTGAAGAACATGTTGACCTCCCTGAAGGCTGTCAGTGACCTGCAGAACCCAGCCATCCGTGACCGCCACTGGCAGCAGCTTATGGCCGCCACTAAAGTACGATGGTTGTGTCCTGCTTGTATTGTGTCAGTCTGTTGAAGTGTTGTCTTTGTGCCACTGAAGTGATTATGTCCTGCCTTAGTTGTTGCTTGTTTACTGCCACTGAAGTGATTGTTGCTCCCCATTGAACTGTTCATTGATTTCAGTCCTACCTTCATTGTTTCAGTCGATTTGATTGTTGTCTTTAACTACTGTTACTACAATAGTAATGTTCTGCCCTTTTTTTTTTTTTGTTGTTGTTGAATTGTTGTCTTTAACTGCTGTCACTACAATGGTTATGTCCCCCCTTTGTTGTACTGACCATTGAATCATTGTCTTTGATTCTGCCCGTCCTTAGTTACCATCCATCCTGCCTATGTTTTTTTCCTGTCTATCAAATTCCTGTCTTTAACTGCTGCCACTAAAGTGGGTATGTACTGCCTTTGTTTAGATGTCCACTGAATTATTGCATTTAGTTCTTCCCTCTAAAATGACATGTCCTGCCTTTGCGTTTTTGTTTCAGTTGAAAAGTCTTTCGTTGCCGGTACAAAAAGGATGCCCTGTCTTTGATGTTGTTTTCCATTAGCTTACTGTCTTTAATCACAGCAACTACTGTGGTTACGTCCTGCCTTTGTTGGTCCTGTCCTTGGAATTGTTGTCATTTACTATATAATTTTATAAAACACTGTAATTTTTATAAAACACTTTAACACTAATCAAGGTAAATTTTCATTTTCATACAGAGTTGCTAACCACTGGAACAAATTACCTACTAACATTGAATTTGCATCTGATGTTAATACTTTCAAGAATTTTCTAGATAATGATTCAAAATTTAGAGAACTGTTTTATGATGATGATGATGGATTGCAATGAAGAATTAATTGTTGCATGCCAACTGACCCAAAAAAGTGAAGAAATTTAGAGGGGACACATGATAGACCGCAAGGTCTAGGCTATTGAAGCCAGTCCCTACTACTACTACTACTACTACTACTACTACAACTAACACTTCTACAGTGGATGTGTCTTACCTTTGATGTTGCTGTCTGTTGCATTGTCTTTAATTGCTGCCACTGCCTTGAATACATGTTGCCTTTGTATTGTTTTTCTACATTGTTGTCTTTAAAACATGCATGCTGTTTTGGCTGTTTTGTGAAAGAAAGTGTTACTGCAGTCAAAACTGAAAAATGATTGATATGTGTAGCATGAGGATCAAAGATGTATGCTGTGTTTCCTCCGCCCCCCCCCCCCCCCCCCCCTCCCTTATGGCCATGCCCAATAGTGACATTATATGTTTGCTGAACAATTACTCAGTAGTTTGTACAAAACATTCTGTGATATTTATGCTGTATTATGTATAGATCTATTACTTACTATCTACTTCCATTTCACTTGTCAGCTTGTGTAATGAATAGTGTGCATATGTTTGTGCTTTATACACATTTAGAGGCAGTAAGGCATGAAAATTCTATATGTGTGATACAAACAGAAAGGCACACAAACACATAAATGCATAAGCCAGATGAGATAACCTAGATAGTCATTAATCTGAGCCAGACATAGGCAAAACATATAATGCCAACAATATGTCAGAGGGTCAGGAAAACTGCTGAAGTAAATAGCATATTCCACTTTCCCCATTACTTCTTGAATCGATGAACTCAGTCATATATATCCTGTCACTCCCCAGCTGCTCGCTATATCAAGGTGAGTGTCTGAGTTCTTCTCCACAGAGGTTAAACCGCATACAGACAAGTCAATACATTTCGCAACACTATAGGTCAAAGTGATGAAGAAAGGAACAGACTGATGATGAGGGTGAGGGACAGTTATGAAGAACATTCAAGCAGATGCCTGACCTGTGCATTAACCCAGTGTCCTGGAGTGCCTCCCTGATACAGCGCATTGTCTTCTGCAGGTGAAGTTTGTGATGGACGAGAGCACCACCCTGGCAGATCTGCTGTCCTTGAACCTCCACCAGTTTGAGGATGAGGTGAAAGGCATGTGTGGACAAGGCGGTGAAGGAAATGAGCATGGAGAAGGTCCTGAAGGAGTTGGATACCACTTGGGCAACAATGGAGTTTGAGCATGAGAAGCATCCCAGGACGGGCATCACCATCATCAAAGCCAGTGAAGAGCTCATCGAGACCTTGGAGGACAACCAGGTGAGAGTGCTGCCAGTGTAGGAATTGGACTCTAAGCCCACTGGCCAAGACATATAACGTGACAAACAAAGTAATTGAAAACCAAAAGATACACAGACATTCATTAAAACTGGCAAATACAGAAATGTGACATTTAAATCATTCAGCCCTATGTCTGAAAGCTGTTCGGTGGCCACTGGATATCATTCTCAGTGTATGCCTGAACAGAATTCAGGCAAGGTTCTGCCTGTGTACTCAAACTGATTAGCTCATGAATATGCATTTAGCTGCTAGAAAAGGGAAGTAACAAGCATATAGCTTCCTTCCTCATAGACACACTGAATTTTTTTGAGTAATTTTAATGATTGGCATGCTTTTATGCTTATATTAAAGAATGGATTTTAGTAAAGAATAAAATAATGTTTGAATTTGCCAAAGCATCACAACTCCATAAACGGAATGACATAACATAGAACTTTAGTGCGTTGAGACACATTATTTTGCAATAGCCATGTTAAATTGTCTGTATGTCAGTACAACAGTTCTTGAGATTTTACAATTCAAATGAAATACCCATCCATTGGTGCAGATCAGCCCAAACTGGAAAGGTAGGTTGTAAAGTTGGAAGGGCTGAAAGGGTTAAATCAGTATTTACGTTATGCAGCTTGAAATAAACTGAAAAAAAAAAAATATGGAAACATCTGAAAACTGCAGTGTTTCAAATTGTAAACAAACACATAACAATAAAGCAAGGCAGAAAACAAGAAACACAAAGAAGATATTATTGTTGAACAGAAGCTATTTTCTTTCTCTCAATAAGATTCTTAGTTCAGGTTTCTGCTGATCAAGGTTTCAGTGAGGGATCAATTCTTACAGCTGATTTGGTTTGATGTGATCAGGTACAACTCCAGAACATGATGACCTCCAAGTACATTGCCCACTTCCTGGCTGAGGTGTCATCATGGCAGAAGAAGCTGTCCACAGCTGATCAGGTCATTTCCATCTACCTGGAGGTGCAGAGAACCTGGTCTCACCTGGAATCCATCTTCATTGGCTCTGAGGACATCAGGAACCAGCTGCCAGAAGATTCCAAACGATTCGATGGAATCGATGTGGACCTTCAAGGTAGTAATAGATCAGATGTATTCACTTTATATTCATTGGGATCCTTTCCTTTATTGACCAGTGTTCTGTGCACTGTGTTTTATCTGAAATGGTTTACTAAAATACTCTTCTCTATGTCTGTCTTTCTGTCTGTCTGTCTGTCTGTCTGTCTGTCTGTCTGTCTGTCTCTGTCTCTCTCTCACATTCTCTCTCTGTCTGTCTGTCTCTCTTTCTCTCTCTCTCTCTCATCTCTCTGATGGAATTGAATGTTGATTTCAAGGTAGTTAAGGATTAGATTATTTAATGTATATTCATTTGTCTGTTTTGGTTAACCATTATTTTCTGCACAATATTTTATTTGAAACAGTATTCTAAAATCTCTTTATGTATCCCCCCCCCCCTCTCTCTCTCTCTCTCTCTGTCTCTGTCCTTATGGACAGTCTGTCAGGACAAGAAGTGTAATACAAAGAAAGGTGATGGACACATGGTAGCCAGTGGGATTGTCTAGATTTACCAGTTTGCTCTATCCTGTTTTGATTGAAACACACATGTCAGAACAAGCCATAGAAGGGAGGGGGGGGGGGGGGGGGGGGGGAAGGAGGACAAACAAGGGCCTCAGTGTGATATTGTTCAACCAACTCAGCACTGTACCGAGTTGTTCCTTTCTCTGTGTACCTCTCTCAGGAACTGGTGAGTCAGGTGGAGAAGACGACCAACGTGGTGGAGTCCACCAACCAGCCCAAGCTGTACGAGCGGCTGGAGGCCATCCAGGGACAGCTGGCGCTCTGTGAGAAAGCCCTGGCCGAGTACCTGGAGACCAAGCGCCTGGCCTTCCCACGCTTCTACTTCGTGTCTTCCTCCGACCTGCTGGACATCCTCTCCAATGGCAACAACCCATCTGCTGTGAGTTGAGTTCACTGTAAAGAGCTGTTGTGGTCAAAGTGTTTCAATATGTTGAATGTTTCCTGGGTGGGGGGTGTGGGGTGTGGATGGGGGTTTCATGTTCTTTTTATTGAAATGTAGATGGACTGTATGTAAGACCAAAGTTCAGTGTGTATGTCAGTGTAAATGTATGTGTGTGTGTGTGTGTGTGTGTGTGTGTGTGTGTGTGTGTGTGTGTGTGTGTGTGTGTGTGTGTGTGTGTGTGTGCCTGCCTGCATGCATATATATGGGTGCATGCTTTCATGCGTGTGTATGTTTATACTTTTGTGTGTACTTAGCTGTAGAGGAAAGCATTCACAATGACAGCAAAGCATCTGCTTTACAGTTTGTATGCTTTTTCAGGTACCTTTTATCAATCTTTTGAAACCCATATGGATTGTAAACAAAAATCCACAAAAGTGATTATCATTGTCAGCACCATGATCCCGGTCATTATCATCACCACCACAACCGTCTTGATGTTCATCATCATCACCATCACACTCATCACTCACCACCCATGCGGTTATATACATTATCATCCACAGTGTCATCACACATCATGATCACCATTCTTTGCTGTCCTATTAGCAGTGACCTTGACGTTTGGCACTGGTTTGATGCTGGCAGGTGGAGCGCCATCTGACCAAGCTGTTTGACAGCATGGCCCAGCTGAAGTTTGAGAAAGACTCTGCCGGCAACAATGCCAAAGTGGCCACAGGCATGTTCAGCAAGGACGGGGAGTACGTTGACATGGACAGCTCCTGTGACCTCAGTGGACAGGTCAGTGAGGCTGCTGTACTAGACGGGGTCTGATAGGGCCCGAGTCAAACACCAAAAAATGATATGAGGGACTTTTTTTTTTTTTTTTTTAAATTTTTTTTTCTGTAAACATTTTACAATGTTTCAGACAAAGCACAGCCTTATTTTATATGTGGTATGGAACTGCATGGATGTATGTGGTTTAGCTATCATAATGTGAATTGGGCTAGATATTTTGTAGACCGCTGTGTTTTGTATGTGTGTTATTTCAGGACTTTTTATTTGTGGTGTCAGCGTGAAAGGGCCATCTATAGTTCGCTCAGCTACAATAACCTGAAAGCAAAACTAACCTGCGCACACCCTCATATTCCACCCTTTACCTTTATTCACCTCCTCCCCTCCATAGTCAATATGGTATTTAAATGTTTTTTTATGTTGGTATGATTTGGTAGTCACCATTGTTATCATGTTCTTGTGGTGCTGTTTTTTTTAATGGTGGTATAATTTGCTTGTTTGAATTATTATTATTATGTTCTTATGGTATTGTTTCTTTTCTGGCTGTTGGTCAATCACTTTGTGAATTTGATGCTCCAGTTGCCCCCTCCTTCGTCAACCTAGTCATCAGAGTTTCTGTCTGATTTCTGTATGTGTGTGGGACCACAGGTGGAGGTGTGGCTGAACAGACTGCTGGAGAGGCAGTGTGCCACAGTGCGTCATCAGATGACCGAGGCTGTGGCCAGCTATGAGGAAAAGCCCGCGACCAGTGGCTCTTTGACTTCCCCGCCCAGGTGGCGCTGTGCGGCACACAGATCTGGTGGACCACTGAGGTCAATATCGCCTTTGGTCGACTGGAAGAAGGCTATGAAAATGCCCTCAAGGACTACAACAAAAAACAGGTCAGAGAAATAAAGACAGACAGACAGAGTTGTGT
The DNA here is from genome assembly GCA_016801955.1 of Conus betulinus. Lineage (NCBI taxonomy): Eukaryota > Metazoa > Mollusca > Gastropoda > Neogastropoda > Conidae > Conus > Conus betulinus. Next base: position 82,210 of record JADBJO010001978.1, on the reverse strand, counting down.
GTGTGTGTGTGTGTGTGTGTGTGTGTGTGTGTGTGTGTGTGTGCGTATTTGCGCTATAATCATTTTCCAATAGATTCCACATGTGTACAATGTTAATCTCACCTGGTATAACTGCAGATGGCATTTATTCATTTTTCACTTTTACATCAACAATGAAAACACCAAAAAGGCAAAAGAAGCACATGCACAGAGATTACAAAAAAACATAATTAATGGTCATTCTTCTACTCTCTGCTTTCAGATTGCACAGCTGAATGCCCTCATCACCATGCTGCTGGGAGATCTCACCAAAGGAGACCGTCAGAAAATCATGACCATCTGTACCATTGACGTGCACGCCCGTGACGTGGTGGCCAAGATGATCACTCAGAAGGTAGACAACTCCCAGGCCTTCATTTGGCTGTCGCAGCTCCGCCATCGCTGGGGTGACATGGAGAAGGACTGCTTTGCCAACATCTGTGACGCCCAGTTCTGCTACTCTCATGAATACTTGGGAAACACCCCTCGTCTGGTGATCACACCGCTAACCGACAGGTTAGACTGAGTGAAGAAACAGGACATCTCACACAGATGTCAAAATCAATTATCCTAAACATTTTCCATGGCTCACAGCATCATTTCTTTGCTGTTAGACTTCACTGGGATGAGATTAAGTGGAGAAGGCGACAGACAAAAATGCTCAGAACTATTGCTCAGCGCTACAGAGGGAAAAACCAAACGAAAACAAAAACGAAAAAAAAAAAACCTCTGAACGCATGAGCCATTCAAAGTAAGAAGGAAAGAGCCTTTCCTGTAGCTGCCCAGTTATGCTTGTGCCACACATGAAACAGAATGTGTTTCAACATCAACAGTAAGAAATCCACTTCCTGTTGGCATAAAGATTTCCTGGTCTTTTTACCTTATATTTGATTAAATTTGATGGCTGCTAGTATATGTATACCATAGCATATATATATAAGTAGCAAGTTCTCGTTTTAGAAATGCACTTCTTGTTGGCTTAATTATATTTGTTGGTTGCTAGCATTCGCATGCACTGGTATGTAAATTACAAGTTCTCATTTGAATCTTATGTTTAAGACTTTTGATTACAAGTTTTTAGACGGACAAAGCAAGACAGGTTCATTTAGAAATGGAGGTATGTGGAAAAAAAAGAGATATTATATGTCAAATGAAATAGTTTCAGTCAAACAAAAATTCCCATGACAAATTCATAACATTACTTTCAGTGTAGACTTCAGATGAGCTGCTTAGCAATTTACAAAATGCATTAAGCAGAGTCAGTTCGTGTAAACAACAAATGAAGCAACTGTAAACAATTATAAAAACAAAAAAGAAGGAATGTGTTTGGTTTGAAACAAGAACAGGAGCTCACAGATAACAAACTATCCCCTCAGACAGAATAAAAAAGCGTAATAATCTCTATAGATCAGGATTTAGCAACATTATTTGGGAACTAAGTGCATCAGAGCACTTTTCTTGCTAGTTATGGTCAAAAAGTCCAAAGTATGTCCAAATGTCAACGTATTTTTCATTATAGCCTTTATAAAATGGATTATGCAGCCAAGATGATGCTTACTAGGTAGCAACTTTGCCCCTTATCTGACTTTGAGGCATGCGCTGCATTCAGGTGTTACATCACACTGACGCAGTCACTTCACCTGATCATGAGTGGAGCTCCAGCAGGCCCAGCAGGGACAGGCAAGACAGAGACCACCAAGGATCTGGGCCGAGCTCTGGGCATCATGGTCTATGTCTTCAACTGCTCTGAACAGATGGACTACAAGGTATACACGGCATTCAACTCAGTTTCTGTTTTTGCTTTGTTTTGATTTTGGAGAGCTGAAAGAGGGGATGTCAGGTTATGAATCCTGATGAATTTCTCCTTAATTTTTTTTTTCTGATTCATCGGCACACCCCCTGATGTGAACTTGGGTTTTACATTCATACCTGATGAATGGAAATAAAAAGGTAATTGCTAACAGTTTTGCTTAGTCTTTCTTTGAGCTCAAAAACAATTTATTGGAGTATGTGTCACACATGGGAGCTCAGATTAAAGAAAAACAATTAAACAAGTAGGGTAACTCTTGCTCACCTGATGAGATAATTACACACCCATAACCCCAAACAAATGGTGCTTACAACATCACATTGTCTAGCAGAAATGCCAACACAGAGCACACAGAACAAACAAGGAGATTTCCCCAGAAAAAGATGTTCCAAGCTTGCCCATGTACCTTGTATCTGACATATGTACAAAGCAACAACAACTGGAGGAACGAACAAATGTAATCCCAGGTATTTGCAGCAGTGTTGTCTATTTTACAGGCATATATTACAAGAATGTATGAAATAAACAGTTAGCTTTTCATACAGTATCCTCCATTGTTTAGGTAAGTGGATTACACGCCTTTTAATACAGCATCCTCCATTGTTTAGAGAAGTGGATGATAGGGCAGAGACTTCATCTTCCAGCTGCTGTCTTCATGTCTTTTCTCTTTCTCCCTCACTCCCCATCCATTCCTTCCTCCTTCCCTCTCCTGATTCACGTTGTGTACCACCAGGAGCATTCAAATCCTCAAATCCTCATGGCATGATCTGAGGTATGACATCACCTGTGTTGTGCTGTGTGCAGTCTGTCGGCAACATCTACAAGGGTCTGGCCCAATCAGGAGCCTGGGGCTGCTTCGATGAGTTCAACAGAATCGCTGTGGAGGTGCTGTCAGTGGTGGCGGTGCAGGTCAAGTGCATCCAGGATGCCATTCGTGACAAGAAGAAGGTCTTCAACTTCCTGGGGGAGAACATCAAGCTGAACCCCTGTGTGGGTCTCTTCATCACCATGAACCCCGGCTATGCTGGTCGCACTGAGCTGCCTGAGAACCTCAAAGCTCTCTTCAGGTGAGCTCAGCTTTTTTTCCTTCTTTGGTGTAATGGTTTTGTGTGTGTGTGTGTGTGTGTGTGTGTGTGTGTGTGTGTGTGCATGCATTCATGCAGGTGTCTGTCTGCGTCTGCCTGTGTCAGTGTCTGTGTATAGGTGTGGGGATAGGTATTTTGTATGTTGTGTGTGTGTGTGTGTGTGTGTGTGTGTGTGTGTGTGTGTGTGTGTGTGTGTGTGCAAGTTTGGATGTGGGTGAAGCTGTGGATGTGTGGTCTCAAAATCCATCATTCCTCCAGCACAGTGGAGATTGTCCATTTGCTGCCTCAAGAATATGCTCCGTGTACGTCTCTTGAAATAACAGTACACAAGTATGCATACATACACCTAACCCTGTAAGCATAACTTTCCGGAGTCGGCCCACTGACAGACTGGTTTCTGGGTGTTCAGGCCCTGTGCCATGGTGGTGCCAGACTTTGAGCTGATCTGTGAAATCATGTTGGTGGCTGAGGGCTTCCTGGACGCCCGTCTGCTGGCGCGCAAGTTCATCACACTGTACAGCCTGTGCCGAGAGCTGCTTTCCAAACAGGTCAGTCTGCGTGCAGCCTAGCTGCTGTGCAGCCAGGTTTTTTTATTATAGTGATATTGTAAATATTCTTGTGTGTCTGATTCTTGTGTTTCTGAAAGAATTGAGTTGTATTCTTGTGTTTCTGAAAGAATCAGCTTTTCCTATGCCAAAATGCAAAAAACTTCCAAGATAGGTTTGTATGTTTGTGTGTGATACTCCATAGATTGTCTGTGAGGACAATCAAATGGTGTCAGCAGGAGAATGGTCTCTGCTGATAACTGTCTGGGGAGTAAGGTTTCATGCATAATCTATGTCTGTCATATGTGATGTTTGACGACTGAAGAAGGCAAAGTTGTTGAAAAGACGATTTATCACCAAAAGTAGTTTTATGATGTGTGTACCTGTTGAAACAAATGCTGTATCCATAGTAAGGTATGGAACATCCTCATATTATCAGAATCCTCAAAACACACACATAACACACACACATGCGCGCGTGCGCATGCACACACACACACACACACACACACACACACACACACACACACACACACACACACACACACACACACACACACACACATATTAGATTTATGCCTCATCTCACCATATTTATTGTTTTACTACACATATGTTACTGTAAGTGTCGAGTACAGGCAGAAGGCTGATCATGATATTGCTTAAAATACTGGTCCATTGAGATAACTAAATCTAGATTTGGATTTAATCTTAATGGATTGGAACACGGGTGAACATTAGCAGCTAAAGGACTTCTCTTGTGCTTCTTCATAGTTGTGGCAGCCATCTTGTCTTTCCTGTCTTTCATTAGTAAATGAGGAAAGTGTTCATACGTTTTTTTTAATATTGATTTTTTTTTTTTTTTGAATGTTGTTTTGAGGTACAAAACAGGTATCTGTCTAACATGCATACTATGCTCTGCAGGATTACTGTGACTCCGACACTTTATGCAGTGTTCATTATGATGATGACTATGACTGACACACGTTGTCTGCATGGTGTGTTCCACAGGATCATTATGACTGGGGGTTGAGGGCCATCAAGTCTGTACTGGTGGTGGCTGGTACACTGAAGCGAGCTGACAGGCAGAGACCAGAAGACCAGGTCAGTGTTCATTGTGTAAACATGTGGTAGGACTGCATGCAAGTTACAGCACTCATATGAGTTCAACAACAGTGGCAGTATTTGAGTTGTAGAATGAATAAGATTTTTCCTGACTAAATTGGCATTTCTTGACAAAGCCTACTTGCCTATTTAAACCATAATTATGTGATAGTAAGATTTTTTTCATCATCTGCTAATAACATCATATCATTTGTAATGACAGTGGTCATTATTTCAGCTTCATGTGATGAGTTGGATTTTTTCTTTCATTATGATTACATATCATTTACTTAAAAAAAAAAAGAGAAGAAACTTTCTTTCATGCAAACGCACAAAAATTCTAGCAGCCAAAAAAAAAAAAAAAACCCCCAGCTTCCTTTTGAAAAGTCTAATGAGATAGGAGACTATGAATAAACCCCAAAGTCCTCATCACAATTCCATGTCAGGCCTTTTACAAGTCACTAAAAATGCCACACTGGAAGAAAGCAAACAGCAAACAGTAGCTCAGCTGCAATTCACGCAGTGGAGAACTAGGTTGTTTGGACTTTACGCTACCTGCATACTGTTTCCAAGGACAAATGTGCATTTTCTACTCACAGGTACTCATGAGAGCTTTGCGTGACTTCAACATCCCCAAGATTGTGGCTGACGACATGCCAGTGTTTATGGGACTGATTGGGGACCTGTTCCCTGCTCTGGACGTGCCCAGAAAGCGAGACATGGACTTTGAGAAGATGATCCGTCAGGCCACTCTGGACCAGAAGCTTCAGCCAGAGGACAACTTTATCCTCAAGGTAAACACAGCCACCCTGTCATGCTGTTATGGAATGTCTGTTGAAGAGTAGTTGTTTTGGCTATGATCTGCTCATGTATCATGCCTGCTGTGCACGTGTGTATGTGCTTGTGTGTGTGTGTGTGTAAGTGTGTGTGTGTGTGTGTAAATGTGTAAGCGGTGCATGCTTGCATGTGTGTGTGTGTGTGTGTGTGTGTGTGTGTGTGTGTGTGTGTTTGCTTGAGTGTGTGTGTGTGTGTGTGTGTGTGTGTGTGTGTGCGTGTGTGTGTGTGTGTGTGTGTATATATATATGTGTGTGTGTGTGTGTGTGTGTGTGTGTGTGTGTGTGCGTGACCCATGCTGTGTGACACATCTTCAGGATCCTGTCTGTAGCATTATAGTCATGCTGCATTTGTGTGGTGCATCAGTCTCTCCCAGGCAGTTTGTGTAGTTGCTCATCATTATTTGCACTAATCACCATGAAACAAGCACAGGGGTCCAAGCACAATGCATTGAATGCTGCCCTTTCATGTACAGTCTAGGTGAAATTTAGGTTTGCTTTTGAATATATTTTGAATGAAGCATGACATGAAGAGAGTCAATTCCTCGCTGGCTGTTACTCAGTATGACATTTGGAGTCCAATCCTTGAGAGCTGATCTCTCATTCTGTCGTCAGATTCTTAATAGATGACCCAGCTGCCAGATCATTATGACAGTGTTCAGTGGTGCTTTGTTCTGTTCAAAGACATGCAGAACACCTTGTAGTTCTTCCATAGATGACAGTTGTTGCTGTTGCGTTCTGTGATGTGGACAGGTTGTTCAGCTGGAGGAGCTGTTTGCCGTGCGTCACTCTGTCTTCCTGTGGGCAACGCTGGCACAGGCAAGTCTCGGGTGTGGAACACCCTTCAGCGCACCTACAAGAACCAGGGCAGGAAACCCACGGCTGTGGATCTGGACCCCAAAGCTGTCACCAACAACGAGCTGTTTGGCGTCATCAATCCCTCCACCCGAGAATGGAAGGATGGTGAGTAGGTTTAATGGGTTGCAGCTTTGTTGGTAGAGCATGGTTCTGCTGCTTCACACAGCCCCTTTCTCAAGGTTACATGAACATGACTGCCTCGTTTGTGATTGTCAGACAGAAGTCTGAGAGAGGGAATTAGAATGTAGAGGACAGTTTCTGCTCTCCAGACCTCACATACAGTGTATAGAAAGAATTATTTTGATTCAGATATGCCATTTGTGGAAACAAATATCAATCATTCCTGCCATTCTTTGAAATGTATGGCTATGTAGATCTATAAGTAATTTTACATCAGAAGTTGAGGTCATAATTAGCAAGCTTGATAATCATATTGACTTTTTTGCAACGCACTTTGCAATAGTTATGCCAGCTCAGTCAGCCCATTCATGACAAGCCGTTCCACGGTTATGCAATGCTGGACTCCTGGACGAGCCATAGCACCATTCCACCACAACTTAAAAAAAAAATCCCCAGTTGTCTCATCTATGGTCTAAGGGATTCAGCTGTCCTAAATACTTAGAACAGGGTTCTAGTCATTGGAAAGAGTAAGTTTGCATGCACTAGCAATGACCTTTGTGACCCCAGAGTAGTCCGAACAAAGAGATGCTAACCAAATAAACATAAACAAGGTTGTATTCTCCTATGTTTTAGTTATGTTGCTTAGGTAAACCATAGCATTGCTTTTTTACCTAAAATATATTTAAGTGTACGTGCATTGCACAGCTCACTTTCTACCCTTTCCGTTGATATATAACAACAGGTGTTTACATTTATGTTATGGGATGTAAAATAAAACCGAAAAGTGCAAAAATTGTGCGTCTGCAATGGTTAGAAGCACGTGCGGAGCATCCAGCA
>JADBJO010001978.1:62500-70000 GCA_016801955.1 Conus betulinus | reverse complement strand
TGTTCCATGTATTGATGTTCCAGTCTCTGCATTTTTTTTGAGTGTGGTCAGTGGGTTTTTCCATGTCTTGATGTTCCAGTCTCTGTGTTCACTTTTTGTTTGTTTATTTTGTTTTGCTGTTTCTGTTTGAGCACCAATGCAAGAATAATTTGATGCTGAACTAAGACTGGCTCTTTTTATATTGTGCTGTTTGGTACTGATTCAAACAAAAAAAGTTGGCATATGTCTTCCATAAGAGAATGGTTTATGGCCAGGAAATAACTGTAGATTGTATCTGTTTGGGTTTTTAGTTGTTCTGGAATCTGCTTGGAAAGTCCGGATTTCGGGTCTTCACTACATTCTTCTTAATTAATAAAGATGTTCATTCAAACAGTTTTCTCTTCACCATCATGCTCTGTGTCACAATTAGTGGCGATAGTGGTAGCTGTGGTTGCTGTGTACATGTCTTCCGTGCCTGACAATGGACTCATTCTGCCCACAGCGTCATTTCTGCGTGTTCGCCATCAGCTTCCCCAACAGCGATGCTCTGACAACCATCTACACCAGCATCCTGGGCCAGCACCTGAGCCAGGCCTCATTTGCCGGTCCTGTCCTCAAGTTCACCTCCAACCTGGTGGCAGGGGCGCTCACTCTGCACAGCAAGGTCACCTCCACCTTCCTGCCCACCGCTATCAAGTTCCACTATGTCTTCAACCCGGGATCTCTCCAACATCTTCCAGGTAGACTCTTGTGCAGTGTGTGTATGTGTGTGTGTGTGTGTGTGTGTGTGTGTGTGTGTGTGTGTTTCTGTGTGTGTATGAATCAATGGAAGAAGACACGAGACTTTGTACCAATGTTACGTGTCCAAATGTAATTGCATCTATGTGTTATGTTTTGATCATCGCACTTGTACCTAATTTTCTGTTCAAATGGTGTGAATGTGTACTTCTGTTTAATGGATGTATCTACACCTTAAATATTGGCATCAGTTAATTTGAAAAATTATTAGTAACCTTTTTTTTTTAACTTTGTCAGTGCACAATTTCATGCTCAAAATAAACACAACATACATGGCAAGGATTCTGTCCCTTTTTCAGGGCATCCTGTTCTCGATTCCTGAGTGTGCCAAGAATCCTGTAGAGCTGATCCGCCTGTGGATGCACGAGACGGAGCGCGTCTACCGTGACAAGTTGGTGGATGAGAACGACATGGCCACCTATGACAAAAACAGAAGGAAATCATCAAGAAGTGCTTTGAAGATGCTGATGAGAACCTGGTCTTCAAGCGCCCTCTGATTTATTGTCACTTTGCCCAGGGGATTGGTGACAACAAGTATCTGCCCATCGAAGGTGAGCTGGCTTCCAAGGATGTGTGTGTGTGCGTGTGTGTGTGTGTGTGTGTGTGTGTGTGTGTGTGTGTGTGTGTGTGTGTGAAGGTAATTTCAGACTAAAACGATTTTTTGTAGATGATCACCAATCCAGACAAGTGCCTATCTTCTACTTTGCATAGATATTTTGTAGATGTTAGGACCAATCCAGACATAAGAAACTTTTTCTAGTGACATTCAAAATAGTTAGAATAGCCTCCCTTCGTAACACATCAACATCCATAGTGATGATCATTCTAGAATTGCCCTCCTTTTTCGCAACACAAGTAGGGGGAATTTTGGTTGCTGAATCATCATGATATGAGAACACAAACATGTGAAGTGTACACAATTTATGTGTCTAAGAAGAGAAACGATGGAAAACTGAGTTGCAGTTACAAAAAATTGTAGGATTAGACAACAGTGTGTTTCTCTACACCTCCAGTAAGGCAAGGAGCAATGAGTTTCCCAAGGCAAAAGCTCAAAGATTAGTCAAATGGGGGCTGGAATGGCTCAGTTGGTAGAGCGCCGGACTCATAATCTTGGTGATCCTGGGGTTGTGGGTTCAAATCTCAGCAGGTCCGTTTCTGTACAGGGGGATTTTTCCATCGGAGTATACATTGGTTCTGAATCGATTTCCCATACAGTCCTTCGAATGAAACTAAAACTGAGGTTCTGTGTGTGAACATGCGCATAACATCTTGCTGACACACGTAAAATCCCATCACTGACTTTTGGAAGCGAAGGCCAGCTTGGCCATGGTATGGATGACATGTTACACTTAGCATGCACCATGCATAAAAAATGGAAAGAATGAAGGAAGTAAGGAAATTGAATGAACGATATTGGATGAAATGGTCTGAATGACACAGGAAACGTCTGAATGAAGCGCCAGCTGGCAGCTCTTCAGTCAGCACTACCCAGGTAGGCAGCCCGTGTGTAAACGAGTGTGGATTGTAAAGCGCTTAGAGCTTGGTCTCTAGCCAAGAATAGGTGCTATATAAGTATTCATTATAATGTCATATAAATGTTTATAGTTACATGTGGAAGGAGTTCAAAAGAAGCAGCTGCTGAGTGGTAGGCAAGTATGTACGTGACTATCAAGGACATTGTTGCTGCACTCTTGTAGGAGAAATACATCCAAGAGAAGAGATCACAGAAGAAAAAGCAAGTGGGCAAAAGTTTTCAATCCTTTCATCAAAATTCAGAAGCAAGGGAAAGGATAAGTGTCATATGTCAGGAAAATAAATACATTTGTTTACTTTGTTGCTTCTCTTTGTTTATCTGCCTATGCCTGATGCAGGAACTCTTGCGTGAATACGCCTGTCTTTGTATTGAGGATTGTGATCAAAGTACAGTTTCCAAGTGAACAGACTGCGTCTGGCAAACTTAATTGTTTGTTACTTTATTCAAAAGGATAAGCAGCTTATGGTAAATGATACAAACGTGAGAGCATGTACAATTCAAAACAGGGCAGGCATAGCTCTAGAATTTGCTGGTGTTGACAAACACTGACCAATCCTGAATGTCTGTAGGGATGCTTGTAAAAGAAGGCAGCTGTGACTTTCCTTTGCTGGACTCCTGAACACTCTTGCTGAACTTGGTTCCCAAGTTCATGGAGGCCAAGCCACAATCATTATCGCAGGGTTACTGACTCCAAATGATGGCCCTTGTCAACTGAAGAGACAGCCAGTGATCCTGTCTGTAATTAACTGAACTCTTCCACTTCAACACAGAAAAGAGATCATATTCTTAGAATATGCCACAAAGTTCATTTGTATAGCTGTGGTGATGACTTTCACCTAAAGCTATGTCAGGGGCAGAGACAAGATGGATTCTGAGGCCTACATTCAACATGGACTGACTTCCATCAACGTATGCTCTGTTGTCTTCATTCTCATGGAAGTGAGCTAAATCTTTACCGTGTGCAGCTGCTTCAAAAATGGCCCTCACCTTAAATAAGAAATGCTCTCAGCAGAACGGTATTTGCTTTTTGGGGTGCATGCACACAGTGATATACAAGTTTGCTTGTGAAGACCAACATATCAAAGTAGCAATGACGGAATGATTAATTACAATAATTTCACATGAAAAGACAGGACCAGATCTATGATGTCACTTGGGTTGGTTCCAGGATGGCCGGAAATCAACAAGATTCTTGTGGAGGCTCTTGATACTTACAATGAGCTGAATGCAGCCATGAACCTGGTGCTTTTCGAAGATGCCATGATGCACGTCTGTCGCATCAACCGCATCTTGGAGCTCCCAAGAGGCAATGCTCTGCTGATCGGGGTGGGAGGCAGTGGCAAACAGTCCCTGTCGAGACTGGCAGCCTCCCTCAGCAGCCTTGAGGTCTTCCAGGTCAGTCAGTGGGTGTTGTGATGTAGTTGTTTCTGTGGCTGTGAATTCAAGCCTTTCACAGTATTATTTCTGTGTCTGTTTGAAAGCCCACCGTTGGTTATGTGGTACTTGAAAGTGCTCTCTCTCTCTCTGTCTCTTTCTTTTTGTGTGATTGTGTGTGTGTGTGTGTGTGTGTGTGTGTGTGTGTGTGTGTGTGTGTGTGTGTTTTAGTATGTATATATATATATATATATATATATATATATATATATATATATATATATATATATATATATGTGTGTGTGTGTGTGTGTGTGTGTGTGTGTGTGTGTGTGTTTTCTTCTTCTGTTTAAGGTCCTTCCACTAAAAGTGATTCAGACAAGTATATATATATATATATATATATATATATATATATATATATATATATATATATATATATATGTGTGTGTGTGTGTGCGTGTGCGTGTGTGTGTTAGTATGTGTGTGTGTGTGTGTGTGTGTGTGTGTGTGTGTGTGTGTGTGTGTGTGTGTGTGCACCCATGTGTATGTGTGTGTGTGTATATGCGCCCGTGCATGCGCGCATGTGTATGTGTATACCTTTGTGCATTTTTTCGCTTGACTATGAATGTTCTAAAATGACTTTTGCAGTGGTGGTCACACACAGCCTGCTTTTCTGTGGCAGATTACTTTGCGGAAGGGCTATGGCATCCCAGATCTGAAGGCGGATCTGGCGGCCCTGTACCGTAAGGCAGGCTTGAAGAGCGTGGGCATGGTCTTCCTCATGACAGACGCCCAGGTGGCCAACGAACAGTTCCTGGTGCTCATCAACGACTTGCTGGCGTCCGGCGAGATTCCTGACCTCTTTGCCGATGATGAAGTGGAGGAGATCATTGGAGGGGTGCGCAATGAAGTGAAAGGCTTGGGAATGGAGGACACCCGAGAGAACTGCTGGAGCTTCTTCATCAACAAAGTGCGGCAGCTTCTGAAGGTAGGCGGCTGAAAAAACAGTTTGCAGTGATTTGGACAGTTTTTGCCCTCATGTGTGCTATGTACGTCTGTGAAAGTGTGTGTGTGTGTGTGTGTGTTTGTGTTGTGTGTGTGTGTGTGTGTGTGTGTGTGTGTGTGTGTGTGTGTGTGTGTGTGTGTGTGCCCATGCATGTGTGCTTACATACGTGTGTGTGTGCACATATACCTATGTATGATGTTTAACAGTATCTTTGTATACCTGTCTGTATGTTGAGTCATTATTATCAAACAAAACGTGTGTGTGTGTGTGTGTGTGTGTGTGTGTGTGTGTGTGTGTGTATGTATGCATGCACATATACCAATGTATGATGTTTAATACTGTCTATGTATGCCTGTCTGCATGTTAAGTCATTGTTAATTAAGCAAAGTGTGTGTGTGTGGGTGCGTGTGTGCATGCATGTGTGTATGTGCATGCTTACATACTGTTCCTTTATATAACAGATATTGCTTCTTTCCATCACTGAACAAAGTCGACCAAAGCAGAATGTCTGAGGCAGAATGTGAAGTGCATCATCATCAGTTGTCTGTGGGTGAAATGCCTTTTCCTGTCTGTCGCCAGGTTGTGTTGTGTTTCTCTCCGGTGGGGTCCACTCTTCGTGTGCGCAGCCGAAAGTTCCCTGCTGTCACCAACTGCACGTCCATCAACTGGTTCACGAGTGGCCTGAAGAGGCCCTGGTCTCTGTCAGTGCCGCTTCCTGGAGGAAGTGGAACTCTTGAGTGTAAGTACTAGTTTAAGGTCTGTGAATGGTGTTTTGTGTGTGTGTGTGTGTATGTGTGTGTGTGTGTGAGTGTGAGTGTGCATGCATGTATGTGTGTGTGTGTGTGTGTGTGTGTGTGTGTGTGTGTGTGTGTGTGTGTGTGTGTGAGGAAGTCAGAAAACTGGATCACGATTATTTCTTACAAAAGCCGTAACTGTGGTCTTTTAACACTACTCATAAACACAAAATCACAGACATTTCACCTACTGTCAAACATTGGGCATGTACGTAGACGTACTACTATATTGTTTCACACTTTGTTGCTGTTTGAAAGTGTTGTAATTTAGATTTGTCAGCCAGCACTGAGCAGGCTGAGTTTGCACACTAGACTGTATTAGCAGTATGTGTGTAGCTTTCCTTGCCCTTTACCTCTTGTAGTAGCATCAAGCAGAGGGTGGGCAGGTCAACATGCGTTCAAAGTTTGGGGAAGAGTGATTGAAAGAAAAACATAATTTGATGCCTGTTCAAATAAATCAAACATTTCTGGCACAACCTTTGTGGGCCTTCTTAGTCTTGAAATGATCTCTCAGTTAAGACTGCTTGCCATTTCAGATCAGGCTCAAGTTTTAAGGATTTCTGTCACTTATCATTGTGGTGCTCATTCTAACATGATACTGTCCACAGCCTGAAATGCGAGAGTCCATCTCCACATTCATGTCCCATGTGCACAAATCGGTGAACGAGGTGAGCCAGCAGTTCTTCACCAACGAGAGGCGCTACAACTACACCACCCCCAAGTCCTTCCTGGAGCAGATCACTCTCTACCAGAACCTGCTGAAGAAGAAGAACAGCGAACTGCAGGCCAAGATCATCCGTCTGGAGAACGGTCTGGAAAAACTCAGGAGCACTGCTTCACAGGTCAGTGTGGGAAGTGCCAGTCTGACATCTTGGTTATATTATTATTACTATTATTATTATCATCGTTGTTATTACCATTATTATTATTTGATTCCTGGTTCTTAGTAGCAACAAGTTTTTCTGTTCTGGCAAACTGATAGATTATATCAAACCTTTGGAGATTTACTCTGAACTTTCCATATGATAGTATAGTTATATATTCAAATGAGAGGGTTTGTAGAGCTTATACACATATGCACACACACATGCACGCATGCATGCATGCACGCACACATTCACACACACAGACACAGACATGCAGACACACACACGCACGCACGCACGCGCGCGCGCACGCACGCACGCACGCACACACACACACACACACACGCACACACATACACAGACAAGAACTCACACACAAACATACACACGCATGCATGTGTGGACACACACACACACACACATACACATACATGCACTTGCACACAAACGTACACACACACTCCTACACTGCAATCAGCATTGCTTTCCCTCCCACCAGGTGGACGACCTGAAGGCCAAGCTGGCCTCCCAGGAGGTGGAACTCGCCCAGAAGAACGAGGACGCCAACAAGCTGATCCAGGTGGTGGGGGCAGAGCAGGAGAAGGTGGGTAAAGAAAAAGGCCATCGCTGATGAAGAGGAGGCCAAGGTGTCCAAGATCACCGTGGAGGTGGAGGCCAAGCAGGCGGACTGCGCCCGGGACTTGGCCAAAGCCGAGCCTGCCCTCAAGGCTGCTGTGGAGGCCCTCAACACTCTGAACAAGGTGAGGCTTTTCAACGACCATAGCAAGGTGTGATATTTGCCTCCAACACCGGGCTGCTGAGAGGTACCGTGACAGCGTCATGCATGCACTTTTTGTTCTTTTAACCATCATACCATCCAGTTAGGGCTAATGTACCTTAGCTTTAGTAGACCGGAATAGCTTAGTTGGTAGAGTGCGGGATTTGTGTAATCCTGGTGATCCTGGAGTCGAAGGTTAAAGTCTTGGCTCAGCCGTTTTGGTACAGGGACATTTTTCCTCTCAGAGTTGGCATTTCTTCTGCCTTCCTTTCGCCCAGAATCATTTGAATGTGACTGTAAACCGAGGTTTCCATGTGTGAACATGCACATAGCATCTATCACACTTGGAAGAGAAGGCCAGTTTGGCC
>JADBJO010001978.1:50000-57500 GCA_016801955.1 Conus betulinus | reverse complement strand
AAGGTGTGCGGTTCCTGTATGATTTCTGTTGATGAATAGCAATATGGTCCTCTGTTCACATTAGGGGATGCCAAATGAAATTAAAAAGTGTCAAAATCACATGTAAGCAATGGTTGTAAGGAAGTGTGATTATATGCAGCAAGGAAGTGATGTTGCTACACAGGACTCACGTTCAAAGAATTAATGAATTTTAAAGCTATTTTCGATTTGAGGAAAGAGTTGTTCTTTCTTAATCAAAGCAGAACTAAATATTGATTACATCAGATGCTCACAAAGATGACTTGAGACATTCTGTAATGTAAAATGATATGCATACTGACCACGTGCACACAGCACATAGATGTGGAGCTGGGAAAATACACTTTCAATTAAAAGAGATGCACTTTCGATAAAAAAAAATACCCGATTTCAATGATGCACTTTCAAGAAAAGAATCAACCCAGTTGTGAAAATGCATCATGACAGATGCTTGCAAGTAATGTTGCATTCACCAGTGTGCAGATTTCTTCAGAACTTTTATCTAAAAATGAACATTAACATTTTTCTAGATAGTTCATATACTTACACTGTTATATTAAAGTAGATGGGTTAATTGTTCTAAAAAGTTTTCGGATTGCACTGCAGGGCAGAGAACAGTTTGCCCACTGTGAAATTATATGATGCTATGTACAGTTTATTCCATAGCCACATGTTCAGCCAGTCAACCTCACCAAAGTGTACTCATCACCAAAGTGTACTCATCAGTACATATATACCAGTGTTCTGATCCTACCCAGCACACTTCTCTCTGTCCTTGTTCTGTTAGTTATGAAACATGTTTTGGTCTTCATGTCCACATAGTCAGCACTGTGGAGATCTCATTCCCTCACATTTTTATCCCATGTTCCATGGCTCTGCCAGGTGATGTGCTGATGATCACCGCCTTCGTCTCCTACGTGGGCTCCTTCACCAAGCGCTACCGCACGGACTTGTTTGAGAACCACCTCCTGCCTTTCCTCAAAGGCCTCAAGCATCCCGTGCCAGTGTCCGAGAACCTGGACCCTCTCACCATGCTGGTGGATGATGACGCCGACATTGCTGGATGGAACAACGAAGGTCTGCCCAGCGACCGCATGTCCACGGAGAATGCCACCATCCTGACCAGCTGTGAGCGCTGGCCCTTGATGATTGACCCCCAGCTGCAGGGCATCAAGTGGATCAAGACTCGCTATGGTGCTGACCTCAAGGTAGGTGATCAGGATGCTCTCCTGCCTGCTGTTCCTTCTGGTTATATTAGGTTTTAAAGAAAATATTCTTTCTTTTACTAACGATGATTACAGAAATACTTTTGTAACAGTTATACAAAAAAAGACATGAAATTTTCTAAGTAGTGGCTGTCAAGTCATAAAATTCTGTCAAATTATGATTTTGTATTAAAAAACAAACAACCCATCTCCCCCCCCCCCCCCCCCCCAAACCACCCCCAAACAGAACATGGTGCGATGGTTGTGTCACAGGTGCTGGCTGAGGTGTTGTGAATTCGAATCCAATTAGAAGGACATATTTGTATGGGACATATCAACCCCCATAGATCGTACCCCGATGTGGTGTTGTGTTGTGAGTTTGAATCCCATAAAAGGCACGTATTTGTGTGAGACATAATCAGCCCACATACACTTTTACCCAGAATTGTTGAAGATACTCAGATAAGAAGACTGGAACCAGTCACTGGCAGTTTAATGCATCAATAGGTTTTTTTTTTTTCAGAGTATGCTGAAACGGAGTATAGGCCTAACCCTTACTCAAACTTACTCATGGTGATCTGATCGTGATTGCTTGCTATGGACTGCTGGAACTGAGGTTTGGGCAATATGGGTACGGGTGTGGCTGTGTATGCGGGCAACCAGAATAAGCAACACGGGACAGCTACCACTCTGAAGGCATGAAGGATGAAAAGGCTAGAAATAAAAGATGTTATGACCCAGTCTGATCGGCATGTTCACATTGTCTTATCCCACACTGGTCATGCAAGAAGGAACCGTTTCTCCCCCAGGTGGTGCGTTTAGGCCAGAAAGGTTACCTGGACACGATTGAGCGAGCGGTGTCCAGTGGTGAGGTGGTGTTGCTGGAGAACATCGGGGAGAACATCGACCCCGTGCTGGACCCCTTGCTGGGCCGCAACACCATCAAGAAAGGGCGGGCCATCAAGATGGGCGACAAGGAGGTGGAGTACAACCCCAGCTTCAGGCTCATCCTGCAGACCAACCAAACTGGCCAACCCCCACTACCACCCGAGATGCAGGCTCAGACCACGCTCATCAACTTCACCGTGACCAGGTCTATAGCCTTTGTAGTCTTCTGTCTTCTTTATATTTCCGCTGTCCCTCTTATGTGCTTCAACTGTATCAAAGTTATTTTTTGCCTCTGTCTTTTCCTTGCCCCTCCTGTGCTCCTCCTTTTTGCCTATTCTTGCCCATCTGTCCCCTCCCTGTCCTTCCTATGCCTCATAATTCCTGTTCACTAGCTGATCCTCTTATGTCCTTTCCATGCCTGTCGCTGTTCTTCAGGTCCATCCCCTGTTCCTCCTCTGCCACTCCCTTTTCTCTTTCATTGTTTGTTTGTCTTTTTGTATGGTTTATGTCATGTTCTGCATTTTCTTGTAAAAGGGGGGTGGGGGGGGGGGGGGGGGAGAAAGAGAGAGAGGGAAAAGTGTGTTTGTATGTGTGTTTGTGTGTGTGTGTATGTGTGTGTGTGTGTGTGTGTGTGTGTGTGTGTGTGTGTGTGTGTGTGTGTGTGTGTGTGTGTTTGTGTGTGTGTGTGTGTGTGTGTGTGTGTGTGTGTGTGTGTGTGTGTGTGTTGCGCATGCCTGCATATTATCCCAAGCCAGTGTGCAATGAAACATTTGGTGCCCCTGTGCACATCTGCAAAGTACTCTGACTCTGACAATAGAGTTGACGCAACTGTTCACACTGGGATATGTTTCTCCCAGGGACGGTCTTGAAGAACAGCTTCTGGGAGCTGTGGTGGTCAAGGAGCGCCCTGACCTGGAGAAGCTCAAGTCTGACCTGACCCGCCAGCAGAACGAGTTCAAGATCACCCTCAAGGAGCTGGAGGATAACCTGCTGGCCCGCCTCTCTGCTGCCGAGGGCAACTTCCTGGGCGACTACGAGCTGGTGGAGAACCTGGAAACCACCAAGCGCACAGCTGCAGAGATTGAGGTGAAGGCCAAGGAGGCAAAACACACAGAGGTGGAGATCAACCTGGCCAGAGAGAACTACCGACCAGCAGCCGCTAGAGCCTCCCTCCTGTACTTCATCATGAACGACCTGCACAAGATCAACCCATGTACCAGTTCTCCCTCAAGGTAACAGAGAGATGTCATGCACATCTTCAGTGGGCGCATGCCCACTGAAGATGTTGATCTGTCACAATGTTCATGTGCTGACAAATACCTGCAGATATTTGTAGACACTCTCGTACATATGCGGAATTACACACACACACACACACACACACACACACACACACACACACACAAAAGCACAAATGTGTGTGTATGCGTACATGCTCACGCTCGCATGCTTTTTTTTTTTAATTCTTTTTTTATGGTGTATGCAGGGACCACAGTTGTACATGGCGGATTGTAGACCTACTCATTGATTGAAAAGTTGTTTTTACAGAAGCTGTAAAAAATCAACAACAACAGAACAAACTTTGAGAAAGTACATGTATTTCATGCCCATAATACCCTGAATACCTCACACATTGTTTAAGGTAAATATGGGTAATGTGCCTTGTGTGCCATTATATCAGTGGTGTGTGTGTGTGTGTGTGTGTGTGTGTGTGTGTGTGTGTGTGTGTGTGTGTGGCAGGCCTTCAGCGTGGTATTTGACAAAGCCATTGACAGAGCAGAGCCTGCTGAGGAGGTGAAGCAGCGTGTGATCAACCTCATCGACTGCATCACCTTCTCCGTCTTCACCTACACCACCCGTGGTCTGTTCGAGAAGGACAAGCTCATCTTCATTACACAGATGACACTGCAGGTATGGCTTGAGGAGGATGAGGCTGCTTATAAGACAGTTTCTAACAGTTTCAGACTTGAAGTGCTTGTGCATTTGTTTTGTTTAGAAGCTCTCTGTCCCACCCTCTCTCTTTCTCCTTATGACATGAAAACTTTTGTCTTTTGATCATTGATTGCACATAAATTCTGGACATTATACAGTACCTCATGCATTTTTTCTGCTTAGTAAATTGTATTGGACTTTGTTTTTTACAGTTTGAAAAAAACTAGAAAGAAGTACTGATACCAGACATGGACCCTCCATCCACCCACATGCTTACTGCTTTTGCTATCAGCCAGTGTGGTTTTAACCTTGGCAGATTGTTAATAGACATATAACCTGCAGATGTGTTTTTGTGTTTGCAGATTTTGACCACAAACAATGAAATCAATCCGGTCGAACTGGACTTCTTGTTGCGTTTCCCCGCCACTCCCAATGTGACGTCTCCTGTGGACTTCATGAACAACAACTCCTGGGGTGGAATCAAGGTCAGTGTCCTCTGTGTAGGCCCCCAACTCTGCTGTTCTTTAAGCTGTAGTATGTAAGCAAAGCTTAGGGATGATCTGAATGATGCAGGTTCTGGAAAAAAGAAAGGTTTTATGTGCAGTTTATGCATCCTGTGCCTTGCTGGTACTCAAGTAAGGGAGGTAACGTAGCTGCTTCTTTTACTTCAGTTTAAGCAGGGAGGTTTTATATGTAGTTCATGCATCCTGTGCATTCTGTGTTCTCAAGTTTTGATGCACACATTGCCAGTGATAGCAAGTGTTCCCTCTGGCCCCTACACATTACATCCTTGACTAGCAAGCAGGCTGGCACGGTCAAAGTCAGACCCATGGGATGACTGACTCAGGCCATCCAGACTGGCAGGTTTTTAATGGGCCCCTCCCGTGCAATGTACGGTCTAGCAATGAGTGTAATCCAGACAGGCAAGTGCCAGGAAACTCTATCAGACTGGAAGCTGGACTTTCCCTAAGTTGGTTAAGTGTGTCCAGGAAAGCTCACATGCTGTCCCAGCTCACTCACCTTCAGTCTTGTCCACTGCTGTCAGTCCTGGGTTGATCTGTTCGGGAATGATTTGTGGGTCGTGGTGTACACTGAGAGATGCAGCCATTCTGACTGCATTCCTAGGAAAAGACCCACAGAGTGAGCACAGGATCAAGTGGGGGAAATGTGGAACTGAAGTTCTGGCTTGTCTGCACAACATGGCCACTTCTGATCCAAAAGGATGGGTCAGGATAAGAATGTGTGCTGTGAGGCAGACTCTTCGAGAGCAGAATTGAAAGACAAGTTCCTTGGGTACATTCTTTTGTTATGTTTCATTGACATTTTGTAATATCGTCTGGCATTCAGTGCTGCAAATGTATTCCTTTGATTCATTCTTTTGCTACTTTCCAGTGCCAGTCTGTAATATCCAGTTTCTATTAGCACTGCCAAAATGCAGCAGAATAAGATGACAGAAGATGTTCTGTACTAAATGAAGTAAATATGCTTCTTGACCCTCATTTTCTTATCCAAACCTTTGAGGAGTATTCTCTTTTCAGCTGCTCCTTGCATGGAACAAACTTCCTTTCTCTCCCTAGTTTCAATTTTGTCTCTTCCTTTTAAGTCATCAGTCAAGACTGTACTTGAACTGATTATAGCTATCTTCCTTCTTGCCTGAGAAGTGTGTGTGTGTGTGTGTGTGTGTGTGTGTGTGTGTGTGTGTGTGTGTGTGTGAGATTTTTGCAAGAAGATGGGCTGTTCATAGATTAAGCATAATAAGTATCCATCATCATTGTTATTATTATCATCATTATAATTATTATCATCATTAGTATTATTGTTACCATTATTACTGTTGTCAGTAGTTCTCTATACCCCTTTTTCAATTTCATAGATGCAGATTAAACTACTTAATTCACTCAGCCCAAGACAATTGATAGCTGGTGAGATTACATCAGAGAGAGAAAATGAAAATGTGTTGTGTATGTGTGCAAATTGTGTTTCAGGTTGTTTCATTTCTGTATATTTTTGATCAATTATTTTTTACATATCCAAAACAAAAACATCGAAACCCTGTCTTATTGGCAACAGGCACTGTCCAACTTGGAAGAGTTCCGGAACCTGGACCGTGACATCGAAGGATCGGCCAAGCGGTGGAAGAAGTTGTGGAAAGCGAGTGCCCTGAGAAAGAGAAGTTCCCCCAGGAGTGGAAGAAGAACAAGAATTCCCTGCAGAAGTTGTGCATGATGAGAGCGCTTCGCCCAGACAGGATGTCCTATGCTGTCAGGTTAGTGATGGGTGCTGAAGTTCAAAATCATGTGAAATTGCTGTCTTTCATTCTGTGTGTGTGTGTGTGTGTGTGCGTGTGTTTGTGCGTGTGTGTGTACGCATGCGTGCGTACGTGCATGCATGCGTGTGTGTGTGATTGCTTTCCTCTCAAGATTTGCATTTACAATGCCCCTCTGTCTGTCTGTCTGTCTGTCTTTTTTTTTTTTTTTTCCCCACCCCTCCTTTCACCCCCATATTTAAAATATGGCTCATACTTTCAGTCACACTGACAGAAATGTGTACAACATAGCAAGGAAGAACTACATTAACTTGAAGCTGAACTAGAAAATGTTCAATGAACGTTTGTTGGATAATGATATGATTACATCTTGTCCTTTACAGCAGGAGTTTGGGAAAACAATATAATGGCTTTGTTGAAAAAGAAAACCTACAAAGGACAATATTGCACTGATAATACGAGTACTTTTAAACATTTGATAGATAAAGATATTCCAGATTACGATGAATGTTTTGTTGTAGCCAGTGAAGGAGAGAATAAGCATTTTCATTGTCTATCCCTGAAAATGAAAGCGTGTTTGCCATGCACATTGAAATCTAAGTAGCTGTTTTCACATCCTGATAAACAATTTTCATTTTTTAACTTGAATGTGAATGAATGTGTTTGTTCCCTGTCAAATGGGCCAGTATCCTTACCAAATTAAAAAATCTTAAGTTTGAATTCTCGTTCTCTCTCTATCTCTCTGTCTGTCTCTCTCCATCTGTCTGTCTGTCTCCCTTTGTCTTTGTCTGTCTCTATGTATATGTCTCTCTCTCTCTCTCTCTCTCTCTCTCTCTCTCTCTCTCTCTCTCTCTCTCTCTCTCTCTCTCCTCTCTCTCTTTCTCTTTGTGTCTCAGTCTCTGTCTCCGTCTGTCTATCTGTCTTTCACTCTGTCTCATCTTCCCCCTTCCCTCCAATCCTGCCAATTTCACTTCTCCACTCCAGTTTCGAGCAGATGCTCTGTCCCTCTCATGCTCTATCATTCTCCCCCATTTCCCTTCTTTCCTACTGGTTGTTGCCCTAATCTGCTGAGTGTCTGAAACTCCACTCCCTGTCATTGGGTCCACAGCGCCTTTCGTGGAGGAGAAGCTGGGCTCCAAGTACACGGAGGGACGGGCCATGGAGTTTGCCAAGTCCTACGAGGAGTCGGGT
>JADBJO010001978.1:35000-45000 GCA_016801955.1 Conus betulinus | reverse complement strand
GAGTTCAACATGGTGGAGATTATGGCCAAGGTGCCCCCAGAAGAGCGCACACCCTATGTTGTTGTTGCCTTCCAAGAGTGTGAGCGCATGAACGCGCTCATCGCCGAGATCAGGCGTTCTTTGAAAGAGCTGGATTTGGGACTGAAGGTTAGACTGGAATGTTTAAGTGTGTGTGTGTGTGTGTGTGTGTGTGTGTGTGTGTGTGTGTGTGTGTGCGTGCATGCGTGCATGTCTGTGCATGCATGTGTGTATGTGTGTGCATGAGTGCGTAAGTGCGCGTGTGTGTGTGCGCAAGCACTCACACATTTTGCGCATGTACAGGACAAATGTACGCCAGCAGGATAGAGTGTATGTATGCATGTGTCATTCTTTCTTGTGAGTGTGTGCATGTATGATGTCCACATATCTTTTTGAGCTCGTGTCTCTTTGTCTCTTAACATATGTCTGTCTCTGTGTCTTACCTCATCTCAATATGATCGATCCCCCACAGGGAGAGCTGACCATCACGGCTGACATGGAGGCACTGTCCAACTCCCTGTTCCTGGACGTTGTGCCGGAGAACTGGGCCAAGCGGGCCTACCCATCCCTCTACACCCCTTGGCCTGTGGTACGCCGATCTGCTGCAGCGCATCAAGGAGCTGGAGACCTGGACCTCCGACTTCCACTGCCTGCTGCCGTGTGGCTGGCCGGCTTCTTCAACCCCCAGTCCTTCCTCACCGCCATCATGCAGCAGATGGCCCGCAAAAATGAGTGGCCCCCTGGACCGCATGGCCCTGCAGTGCGACGTCACCAAGAAGACCCGCGAGGACATGGCAGGGCCTCCTCGGGAGGGTGCCTATGTGCATGGCCTGTACATGGAAGGTGAGTTATGCCAGCTCATGAATGGAGAGGAATGACATAGAAATGTGACCCCCCCCCCCCCCCCCCCCCAAATCAAACAAAGAATCTCATACAAACCTGCTCGTTTATACTTGATAACCATTCACCGAAGATGGCACTTACTCCATCCACTCTCACCTCCATTAAAGGTATATCAAATGAAGTTATTGAACTGAGCTGATTTGTTAGCACATAGTTGAGTAAATGTCAATTTCTGCGCAAAGACATTTCATACTTTTGACAGAACTTTTAATACGGATGATGTGTGCTTTGACACTGCGTTTTTCAGTTAGACTTTAAACAGAGATGCAGTATAATGACCTTCTTTTTTTATGCATGTACACATGTGCTGGGAACTTGACAAGCCATCTGTGTTTGCAGGTGCCCGCTGGGACATGCAGACAGGCATGATGGCAGAGGCACGTCTGAAGGAGCTGGCCCCCACCATGCCTGTCATCTTCATCAAGGCCATCCCCGTGGACCGCCAGGACCTCAGGAACATGTACGCTGCCCCGTCTACAAGACCAAGACCAGAGGCCCCACCTTCGTCTGGACCTTCAACCTGAAGACCAAGGAGAAGCCCAGCAAGTGGATCCTGGGTGGGGTGGCCATCCTGCTGCAGGTGTAGTTCCTGCATGCGGATCCACCATACGTCCTCCTCTGCTATGCCTGGAAATCAATCTCTCCAACATTACTGTCATGTTCACTGCTTTCGGTGTCCCAGACAGAATAACTGACACAGATTCTTTAGCTAAAAAAAAAAAAAAGATTCTGTTATTTACATTTTGAAAGATGTTTGTTTACACTGCAATTTATTTTTCATGTTTGTTTTAGGAAATGACTGTATTCAAAGTGATAGAAACTGTTCGTCCAGATTGCTGTGCTGCTTATTGGTAAAATTTTGATTGGCCTCAAGTTTAAACAAGACTGAGAGTGTGAGATCACATTTAATCCACACAAAACATTTCTGTTTGGAAGCTTGATGGTAGCCATCCTTACAAAGCTGTGCACACCGACGACATTGACCAAGAATGTTTTCAAGATCAAACAATGTGTGTGTTGCTTTGAAAAGACATTTACAGTTTCTGAACATGACTATGTCTGCAGTCAACAAGGCTGCTATCCCGTCCATTTTGAAAGACTAATCATGAGCGATGATTGTGATATTGATCTGACACTGCTGTTCCAGTTGTTTAAAGATTACATTCCAATGGTCTGTCATACTTTTGTTGAATGGTATGCTACTGTTTTGTGTGTGAAAAAAAGAAACATGATCGAAAAAACAAATATTAGTGTGAATGTGCATAGTTATCCTGGTCATTTCAGACTGGTCCTATGTCAGATGTAATTTGAAATGATATTGGAACAATCATATACGCAAAAAAAGAAAGAAAGAAAAAAAAATCGATGCGCAAAATGGGTACTACGATATTGAATAACATGATAAAACCAAAATAGATCGTCTGTGATAATTGCGTATTGTGATGCATTGAATATAGTTTGATTCATATGGGTGATACTGTGTTTTTTTTTTTTGTTTGTTTGTTTGTTTAGAATTTACTTACAGTATCTCTTTTTGTTTTTTTTTTTTTATCACAAAAAGGATGAAAAATTGGATGATATTTAGATTCTGAAACTGTTTATGTTGTGAATAAATTTTATACACATATGATTTGCATCTTTGTGCTTGGGTTTGCAAGTTTTGAACCCCCTAGCTCCACTTCCCAATTTTTTTAGGGGATGATTTTCAAGACATGACAAATTTGTCTGTGTGCAGTCACAGAACAAAAGGTTCTCCCTGCTTCTCCCCAATACTCTCTATTACAAACCTTTCACTTGTCAGACACCTTTCTTTTCGATATACACAATAAACCTGCAGATTCAGAAGCCTGCGGTACATGAGTAGAACTTTATGATCCTATCACTAAGAATGAGCAGGATCAAGCCTTACTAATGCACACATTACTATGTGAATAAAGAGGTCCAGTCAGATTCGGACTGCTGCGTGAACTGACAAAAAACATCAAGCATGACGCACTAATTCCAATGTACGTAACATTCTACGGTCGTCTTGTGATTGATGAGTGAGTGCAGAGCTTTAATGAATATTGCTGAATAAATCCAGACAAGTGTGGATTGGTCAATAATCTACCACAGACATAAATTTTATTTTCCCCAGAATTATTGTAGCTTTTTCTGCAGACAGTTTCTTCAACTTTTTGCCTGGTGGCCAAGCTGAAGTGCAGGCCATCTTTTATGCCCTCCTCCCCCATGCTGCAGTATCTTTTCAGTACACTTCAAAGAAGATTAGAGGGTTTTTTTCCCAGATGTAGATATTTGTGTGTTATCCTTTTATTTTTGAACTTTTTTCTGTGTTGTTTCTACACATTATCCACAGACCTTGTCCGTCTGCAAACACGGATTGAGGATGGACAAAGAACAGGTAGCTGGGGAGAGGAAGAAAGCTGGACAGAAAGGGGTGGGTTCAGCAAACACCTTTGCCAGATCTCAACCCCCTTAAAACACACACACACACGCACACACACACACACACACACACACACAAAAGGAATGCCAATGGCAGTTGTTGTAGGTTTTGCAGGTGCTTTTTCATAGTTAGAATCCACCTTGTTATTGTTTTGCTTTGCTCATTTGTTTGATCGTTTAGGATATCACAACCCACATATAAACCTCACAAAACTGTGATGTTGATATGACAAGACACCACTACACAGACTTGAACACTTCTCTACAGACCGTCGATAGAACACCATTACACAGACATATAAGCACCACAGTACACTGCACACCATTGTCTGTACATAAACATCACAAAACTGCACTTTTTAACGGGACGCCACAATCTATGCACAAACAACACCAAACTGTGCTGTTTTACACGACATCGCTACCCCTCCATAA
Source organism: Conus betulinus (assembly GCA_016801955.1). Taxonomy (NCBI): domain Eukaryota; kingdom Metazoa; phylum Mollusca; class Gastropoda; order Neogastropoda; family Conidae; genus Conus; species Conus betulinus. The sequence goes on along the minus strand of JADBJO010001978.1, from coordinate 41,199 downwards.
ATTCCACAACCCTGCACACCACCACTCGTGCATAAATCTCACACAACTGTACCGATGATAGGACACCACCACTCGTACCTAAATGTCACCAACATGTTGTTGTCAAGAGACCACTATCCATGCATAAACACTTCCATACCGCACGTTTAAGAAGACACCACTGTCCAGACATAAACAATTCACTATGGTATTGTTGACACTATCCATGCATGTACACTTCCTTGCTGCACCTTTGACAAGACACCACTATCCAGACATAAAAAAATTCACTGTGCTATTGTTGACGGGACACCAACACACATTCACACTTCAAATACTGCACATTACTATTCAAACATACACATCACAAAATCACACTTTCATACTTCAATACTGCATTTTTGCCGGGACACCACGACTAAGACATACTTAACTTTTCTCTCTCTCTCTCTCTCTCTCTCTCTCTCTCTCTCTCTCTCTCTCTCTCTCTCTCTCTCTCTCTCTGTCTGACTGTCTGTCGGTCTCCCTCTCTCCCTCTCTCTCTCTCTCTCTCTCTCTCTCTGACTGAGCCAAACGATGTCTGTTTCTAAAACGAAACTGATTTTTGTATTTTGTTAATGGCAACTTGGCCAAGTCTGACGCGACATCTGACAGGTTCGAACAGTGTGCTCAGCCCACAACGGAGTCTTCACAGAGCCCAGGTAGGCCCACCGCTGTCAGCTGGGTGTGGATCCAGGGCAGGTAGTAAGTGACATTGGTGTACACACCCGGCCAGCGAGGCTCGGCGCACCCGAAGCCCCAGCTGGCTATCCCTGCCACACAGTGAATGTAATCAATGTAGAGCCATAGCCCCAGCTGAATATCCCTGCAACAGTGAATGTAATCAATGCACACCCATAGCCCAACTGAAACCAATGTACACCCATAGCCCCAGCTGGCTATCCCTGCAACAGTTGATGCAACGATTGTACAGCCGTAGTCCAGAACAGCAAGACATGACACTGCAGCCTAAATGCATTGCCCTAACAGGCTATAACTGAAACAGTGAATGCAATGACTGTACAGTCGTACTTATCCAGCTATACCTGAACCAGTGAATGCGGTGATTGTGCGGCCATAGACTCAACTGCCAAAAGCCGAAAAAGTGAATACATTGATTGTACAGCCATAGCCCAACTGGCTACACTTGAAACAGAAAATGCAATGATTGTGCCGGCATAAATCCTGCTGGCCATACCTGAAACAGTAAATGCAATATTGTACAGCCATAGTCCCAGATGGCTATACCTGACCCACAAAATGCAAAGATTATGCAGGCATGGACCCAAATGGCCATACTTGAAACAGTGAATGCAATGATTATACAACCATAGCTGTTGATGGCTGTACCTGAAAACAGATAATGCAGTGATTGTGCAGGGAAAGACCCAACTGAGCATACCTGAAACAGTGAATGCAATCATTGTACAACCATCAGCTCAACTGATTTAACCTTACACAGTGAACACCGTACTGCCATCGCCCCAGCCGCTATTCCTGAGACAGTCAAAGCAACAACTGTACAGCTATAGCCCCAGATACTTGTGCCTGACATGGTAAATGCAATGGTTGCGCTCCCATAGACTCAGCTAGCTGTACCTATTAGTGAATACATTGATTGCACAGCCAAAGCCCCAACTGACTATAGCTGAAACGGTGAGTACAGCGAAGTAAATACTCAAATGTGGAGGCTGTTGGATGAATCGAGAGGGGAAGCAACTCTCAATAGGATAGCTCAGTACTGATGAGTTATCTTTCAGTCATTTTCAACATAATAATGTAGAATTTCTTTTTAATCACGGCTATCATGGGAAGACTGACACTGACAATAAATTGTAACAAAATGAAATGGTGATAAAGCTGATGCCTCAGTTGACATTTGCTGCATGGTCGTTTTACCTTTGTCATGAACTTGCGAGCGTTTTTGTGAATGAGTGGACTAACAACAATCTGTTGTCCGATCGAGTGACCGCCCCCCCCCCCCCCCCCCCCCCCCCCCCGTTTCATTTAATTCAATTTCGTAGAGGAGAACAACTGTAGAAGATAGTGAAACAAAGCTGACTGCACAGCCGACATTCATTGTCTCTCTTTCGTCAGTTGATGGAATGGCTTTTTTTTTTATTATCTATTTCATTGTTATTTGTCGGTGGTAGCCAATGTCAAAGAGAAAAATCACGGTAGAATCCAAATCTGACGACGTTCCAGATTTGACCATTGGAACCTTCTGACGACGTTGTTTGACAACAAAACTTTATTGTCCAGTACGAACCCCCCCCCCCCCTCCCCCCCCAACCCCGCTCCCCACCACCACCCCTGAGATCATAAACATCGCAATGAACATGCCTAGGCAACAGTGACACTTGAAGTTGAGTCAAAACCAAACTAGCAATATGTGCTTTTTTCATCTTCGGAATCAGGTATACACGCCATATAAACTTGAGTATGGGGGATGGAGATGGGGAGAGCAAAGAAGGAGTGAAGGGGTGTGGTGGGGGTGGGGGATATGAGAAGATTGACTTGCTGATATGAAACTTAGTTGTTTTTTTTTTCCTGGAGATTTGAGCCAGGAAGGATCAATGAGTAGGGGGGGATGGCGTGGTAATGGGGGTGGGTGGGGATGGGGTCGAAGAACCATGGGTACCCTCCACTGCACCCTGATTTGCGCCTGCCGAAGAGACATCAGGCCTCTAGATCAATAGGTCTCACGTACTGCGTCTGTGTATTTGATAAGGAGCCACGGTGGTTAGGGAGAGCCGGGAATCGAACAAAAAACAATAACAAAAAAAAAGAAAAAGAAAAAGAAAAGAAAAAACGACAACAAAAACTCAGCTTCGATCCAGGTGGGAATCAATAAACCGCACACACCATCAGTCTAAGGTTAGCCTAAGTTAGATTTTGTTTTTTTTTTTCAACGCAAGCATACCTGTACAGAAGATACACAGAAGAGACTGCAAAACTTGACGTAGTCAAACAGAAAGCACTTGCATTCTTATTCTTGATTTGCCGTTATATTTTGTTGCTATGTAATTCAGTCTCATCCTCCTCTGTACTCTTCCGTCTTCAGGTGAACTTAAAGTGCATGCGAATGTACATGATGATGATAATAAGTGAAGAGAATGCACCTTTCTTTCATATGTATTCGAATGAGAGTTTGTTTGATATTTCATTACCTCATCCCCCCCCCCCCCCCCCCCCCCCCCCCCCCCCCCCCCTTTTTTCAACATTGGGTTATGGCTGAATTTTGACGGTATGCAAGTTAAGAACGGTAAATGATGACTAATAAATACATACCACTGACATACCAACGGTCGTCCCACTTAGAAATTAAAGGTCCTCCACTGTCTCCCTATTTAAGAGAAAATACATTTTATTAAACGTCGCCCACCTCCCCTAGCACACACACACACACACACACACACACACACACACACACACACACACACACACACACACATGCCCGCGCACACACACTCACACACGCACGCGCGCGCGCACACACACACACACACACACACTCTCTCTCTCTCTCTCTCTTTCGCACACACACACACACACACACACACACACACACACACACACACACACACACACACACACACACACCGAGACTTAATGCCAGTTCCTCGTCGACTGGAAAGCTGCTTCTTGCTAGAAATGATTCAGACACGCTTGACTGATTCTCTGTCTGTCTCTCTGTCTGTCTGTCTCACACACACACACACACACACACACACACACACACACACACACACACACACACACACACACACACATACACATACAGATACAGACAGACAGATACACACACACACACACACACACACAGAGGGAATATTTCTCTCTGTCTCTCTCTCTGTCTCCGTCTCTGTTTCTGTCTGTCTGTCTGTCTGTCTGTCTGTCTCTCTCTCTCTCTCTCTCTCTCTCTCTCTCTCTCTCTCTCTCTCTCTCTCTCCTTTGCGTGCAGGTTTGCAGCCATAGACAGACAGACAGGGAGAAGAGAGTCGCTGACTCACAACACAAGCATCTTTACGGCCCTCCTCATAGCCGGCACAGAAGGTTTTCTGGGGGATGAACTGGTTATAGTACCAGGCTGGCAGACCGCACACGTCATCGCTGACCACTGGTAACAGCACTTCCATCAGTATCCCCGGCGGACCTGTCCCTGTCACACAACTAGCTGCGTGCCAATGGAAGAAGTGGGAGGGCAGGAGGGGAGGGGGGTGTATATACAACCACACACACACGCCCGCAAGCACACACACGCACGCGCGCGCGCACACACACACACACACAAATACACACACATGCACGCATACACACGCGCGCGCGCTCACACACACACACACACACACACACACACACACACACACACACACACACACACACACTCGCGCGCGCGCGCGCGCACACACACACATCTCTCTCTCTCTCTCTCTCTCTCTCTCTCTCTCTCTCTCTCTCTCACACACACACACACACACACACATGCGCGCGCGCACATCACACACACACACACACACACACACACACACACACACACACACACACACACACACACACGCACACAATCACACACACACACACACACACACACACACACACACACACACACACACACACACATATATACACGCGCGCGCGCGGCGCGCGCGCGCACATGCACGCACGCGCACACAATTTTACCATGACACAGACAGCGAGACAGAGCCTCGTCCCGATCTTTGTTAAGTTGCTGTCGCTGTTTTTAATGGATCCCAAATACCAAAAAGTGATGATGCCTGTCTTTTCAGTGTGATGGAGCTGCTACCTGTTTTCTGCAACTGTTGACCAAAAGTTTGCTTTTTTTTGTGTTCGCTGGGCTGACTACCATTCTGTGTACATTCATGCTTTTTTTTTTTTTTTTTTTTTCAGTTTGGTGGTGATTTCCTGGGTTCTGCTTAGCTACCAAACTGGCTCTGTCTCCATTTCCATGTTGTCCTTTTATTTTTAATTAAATTAATTAAATTTAATTAAAATTTTAATTATTAGGTGGACCATAGCGTCATTTTTTGGTAATTTTGTTTCTCAGAAACTACTGAAGATATCTCGGTGAAATTTTGCACACATACTTGGGACACCAAGACAGACAGTTGAGCAAAGTTTCAAGTCTTTATGTCAAAACAACTTGAAAATATGCTGTAAACCTAAAAAAAAAAAATGCATATCGTTACCGCCCTCACTTTCAGCTTTGGAGAAATATAGTACAGATTACTAATGACTATTTCACCTGAGTCAGTGAATATCACTTAGTGCAACATAGGCAGAAATAGATGTCCTGAACAAATAAACATCGTTCTGTGCCATTCCAAAATTTGGTGAATTTTTTTATGTCTCACTAGTGATTTTATTACTTACTATGGAAAAACTATTGTAGCTACAGAGTGCAAACTAGTTTTAAAGCACTCAGCACACATTTGTACCTTAGTATGCCAAATTTCAAAAGATTGCTGTCACTGTGTCCATTGTTGCAGATGAGGCCGTGACGACACCGTAAGCAGAAAGTTCGTTTTGAGAAAAAGCTTCAAAACATAGGGTTATATTTTAAAACTTAGTACTCACAATTAAACTAAGAAAAAAGACTGTCTGAGTTGAAATGTCAACAAAATAACATAGCTGCATGTACACAAAGTGTTTTCAGAGTGTTTTCTCTTGGGGAAAAAAATCAGAATGCACCAGGGGCGTACACTTCTCCCTCATGAACCCGGCGTTGTTTCTCGTTCTTCGCGCCTCACATTTTCTATCCTCTTCCTCTTTTCTTTTGCCTTTTCAGAGGATCTTCTGGAAGCTGTCTTGACCCTCAAAGTATCTGCTTTGACCACAAAGTTCTCAACATTGATCCCACTCACAAGGTCCAGTTCAGCAAGCACATCCAGAAGGGTAGTGGACCCCTTGTTGAAGCGCTGAACACACACAGCTACTGCAGAGGTGACAGTGCGTCGACCTGCCCATCTTTCCTTGGGACAGATTCTCCACACCATGGAATGGAAAGACTCGTTCGAATTTTGTGTCTTTCCAGAAAGGCAACGCCGCAGAAGCTGGGGGTCTCCAAGTCGTTTGTAGACGGGAGCGAGCGCATCAGTGATGGTGCGTGGCAGTGGGTGGGGGATGTGGGCGAGGTTTCTGCTTGTTGGCCACGGCTCTT
>JADBJO010001978.1:27500-30000 GCA_016801955.1 Conus betulinus | reverse complement strand
ACACACACACACACACACACACACACACACACACACACACACACACGCACACACACTTCACCATCGCCTTAGCCTCCGGGATTGTTGCCACGGCAACCCTGCTGTTTAAGAATCCTCTAACCCACTCTCCTTTCTCCCATACCTACTTATTGACACCAAGACTGGTAGTAATCTTGTCTCTTTTTTTTATATATAATTTTTGACCATTATTAGTATTCCTATCAGTATATTATCATCATTACGACTTTGACTCGCACATTATTTCCCTTCCAACAGCCTCGTTTTCATTCAACGCCTTCTTTCTTGCGCTGAACACAGAAGCGATCAAAGCTAAGTGCATTTTAATGTTGACACACTGGCGATGATGTTTGAAGTCCGCTGGCCGTGAAAGGTTGCGTCACATGTTGGTTCATCATCCGAACTGTCACTGTCAGTCGTGAGCGGACGCTTTCTTTAAAAAAATGTCCAAGTTTCTTTTGAAAGAAAGCTCCGAACCGGCAGGGGTGAAGCCACCAGTCGAAGTCGAGGGCGTAGGGTTGTCAGTCGACGATTGAGTCGTCACTTCAGCACGCTTCTGCGCTTCAGATTTTTCAGCTTTTGGCTTCCTTTTCTTTTTCCCGTATTTATCAAGAACTCTAAATTTTTTTCAACCTTTCTGGGTGCCATCTTGAGCTTTATCTTCAAGAATTTACACAAAGTTTTAGGCTGCTAGTTCGTCGATTGAAACCAACAAAAACACAGCCGCCATGTTGGGAAAAGTCATGTGACTCTCTGAGCCAATCACGTATTTTTTTTAACTGAAATAGACCATTCGCAGAGCTCGACTCATTCGTTTTTTGACATCAAAACCTGCCTCTCGGTGTGACTCCGGATTTGCACTTCGTGTGCTTTCGTGAGTGGAAAATGCCACCGGAAACCGAGTTCAAAATGTAGGTCAGTGACTGACTTTTCGATTGATACTAAATATGTAGGGGTTTTGAAGACGGAACACAAGTGCGATGCTGTTGAAATCGATGCAATTTTCGCTTGTGTTGGTCACTTTCATGCAATTTTCACACACACCCACATCAGAAAATGAATTTATTGTAATAAAATCAGTCAAAATAAACTAAATGAGTGACAGAAATTGAAACATTACATATTTCTGGACCGAAAAATAGCATAATCCCAAAAAGCATTTACTAACGAATTTTGACCAAAAATTCATGCCATGGTCCACCTAATGAGACTATAAACTGAGGTTCCGTGTGTGAACGCACGCATAACATCTTGCACACACGTAAAATCCCATCACCAACTTTCGGAAGAGTACGCCAGTTTAGCCGTTGGTATTAATGACACGTTACACACAACATGCATCCTGCGTGAGAAATCGAAAGAATGAAGGAAATAAAAGAAACTGAGTGGACGATATTGAACGATATTGACTGGATGACACGGGAAACGACTGAATGAAGCGCCAGCTGGCAGCTCTTCCGTCGGCACTACCCAGGCAGGCAGCCCGTTGTGTAAAATGAGTGTGGATTGTAAAGCGCTTAGAGCTTGGTCTCTAGCCGAGAACAGGCGCTATATCAGTATTCATTTTAATTTTATCATCATCATCATCATCATCATCATCATCATTATTATTATTATTATTATTAGATATTCCCCAACAAGAACATTTAAATCTTCTCAGAGGTCAGTGACAAGCCTTTTGCGTCTTCCCAACAAGAACATCTGTCACTGATGACTGACCTTTAGTGTCTCCCCAACAAGAACATCTAGATCTGTCAAGGGGTCACTGAGTGGTCACTGATGACTGACCTTTAATATGTCCCAATCAGGACATCTAGAACTGTCTAGGGGTCACTGATAGCTGACTTTTGGCGTCGCCCCCGACAAGAACATCTAGATCTGTCTAGGGGTCACTGAGTGGTCACTGATAATCTGTTGTTTTTTTTTTTTCCCAACTAGATCAACAAGATCTTTTCAGGAGTTACTGATAACTGACCTTTAGTGTGTCCCCATCAAGAACATCTAGGTGTGTCTAGGGGTCACTGAGTGGTCCCTGATGACTGACCTTTGGTGTCCCCCCACCCGGCAATCATACAGGCGGTACCAGGGGGCAGAGCGGCGTGGGGAGGGTTGTGGGGGACACAGATGGGGCGGATGAAGGTGGTGAAGGGAATGCTGTCACTGACGACCATCAGAGCGATGTCGTTCTCCACCGTGGAGTGCGTGTAATGTTCGTGCAGAACGATTTTCTCCACCTGACAGAACCACAGCAAAAATAGTTACAGCGACGACACCAACACCACCGACAACGACAGCTTCATCATCATCATCATCATCATCATCATCATCATCATCATCATCATTATCGCATACCTTTGTACAGGTAAAGAAAAAAAAGCCACGCATGAAAATGCCACTAAAAACTGTAATACTCTAGGCAAAAACCATAATGTACAGTGCACGCTAATGTAACTCCACGCACAACTTCGTCACACAATTTGCG
>JADBJO010001978.1:0-5000 GCA_016801955.1 Conus betulinus | reverse complement strand
GCTGTAACGGCATGTAACGGTTTTTTCTTTTCATGGAATATCTCAGAAAGTACTTGGCCGATCTTTAAGCCATTAGCAGGTATGTTCATTATGGGTCACGGATGATGCCTGATGTTTTAGTTTACCCCGTTATATAGCCGTTACTAACGGCTGTAACGGCCTGTAACGGTTTTTCTTCTTTTTTGGAATATCTCAGAAAGTATATGGCCGATCTTTGTGAAAATGAGCAGGTATGTTCACAGTGCGTTATGGATGATGCCTGATGTTTTACTTTACCGTTATAATAGCCGTTACTAATGGCTATAACGGCCCATAACAGTTTTTCTTTCTTTATGGAATATCTCAGAAAGCACTTTGTCGATCTTTCTGAAAATTTGTAGGTATGTTCATTATGGGCTACGGATGATGCCCGACGTTTAGTTTACCGTTATAGCCGTTACTAACTGCTATAACAGGCCATAACGTTTTTTTTTTGTTTAATGGAATGTCTCAGAAAGTTCTTGGCCTATCTTTCTGAAAATTGTTGGTATGTTCATTATGGGTCACGGATGATGCCCGATGTTCAAGGTTTACTGTTGTAGCTGCTACTAACGGCTGTAATGACCTATAACGGCTTTTCTCTCTTTATGAAATATCTCAGAAAGTACTTGGCCAATCTTTCTGAAAATTTGTAGCTATGTTCATTATGGGTCACGACGATGCCCGATGTTTTTAAGTTTATCGTTATAGCCGTTACTAAGGGCCCCATAATGGTTTTCTTCTTTATGGAAAATCTCAGAAAGTTCTTGGCCGATCTTTCTGAAAATTTGTAAGTATGTTCATTATAGGTCACAGATGATGGCCGATGTTTACAGAATAGCCATTACTAACGGTTACACCAGCCCAAGACGGTTTTTACTCTTTATGGAATATCTCACGTGTATTCAGGATAAACCGGGAATACGTTTATATGCTTTGCTGCAGACCTTAGTTTTGGCAATCTAGACCTTGACATAAGTTATCACGATTCTGATGTTGTTTGTCTATTTCGGACCTCTTAATTAATCTAAACCTTGATTTCTTAATATGTTAATATCAAGCATTTATCTGGATTTCAGTGTGGGTCTTCTAGACCTCGGTATTGGAAATACAGAGTTTTTACCATCTCTTAAGCTGACTCTAATCGAAAAAAATCAAGATTTTAACACGAGTAGTTTTTACAATAATAGCACCACTTTTCAAGATATGGACATGGCTAATTTAGACTCTTGACGTCGATAAACTGGACCTCCCACAGAAATATTATAGGTGCCAATGCATGTTTCGTTTACAGTTATTACTTAGCTCTAACCGTTATAAGGTCATTAGGAATTTAGGTACGTTTTTGCTTAAGACGTCTAAGATCAGAGAAATAATGGCGTCTTAGTTGATGCTCTTATTGGTATGGTTGTTTCTTTTTCTTCGTGATTAGTGATTTTGTTTCTTACATATAATGTGAATGATTGTGTTTTTTCCCCTTCAAATGGGCCAATGGCCTTACTGAATAAAAAATCTGAAGTCTGAAATCTGAAGACTCTCTCTCTCTCTCTCTCTCTCTCTCTCTCTCTCTCTCTCTCTCTCTCTCTCTCTCTCTCTCTCTCTCTCTCTCTCTCTCTCTCGCGGGTCACGAAAGTCGTCGAAGTCTGTACCCTTGCTTATGATTGGTACATATAACAATCGGAATTCTCCTGTCGACTCGGACTTACCTTGTGTATCCCCATACCCCGCCAAGACACAGTGGACAGTGGGCAGTAGCTGTGTGTGGGCGTCAGGCAGGCATATCGGCCGCACGTTGCTGTTGAAGTGCATGTCGTTGGCCGTCTGCAGGACGGCGATGTCGTTCATCTTGTTGGTGCGGTTGTAGGTGTGGTGGATGGCCATGCGCTCCACGAAGTAGAGTTGCTGATGAGTGTTGGCGTAATCCATCTGTCTTTACCCACCCACAGGTAGAGTTCACTCTGGTGCACGCTGGTAGGGGAGGGGGGGGGGGGGGGGGGGGCGTGAAGACAGAACGATAGTCTCACAGTTAAGATACCCCTAATGGTGCAGCAACTTAGAGACTCCTACGAGTCAAAGTGCACAACTCCTCTTCTCCCAAGTGGGTTCAAAGTTGTTGTTGTTGTTGTTGTTGTTGTTTATCCCTCCCCGTGTTTTGCATCCTTTTGTTGTTGTTGTTGTTGTTGTTGTTGTTGTTGTTGAGAGGAATCAGATATTTCTCAGTACGTTCATTTCGAAATAAATTGGATAATAAATGACTACAAGTGAGACACGTAAATGTCCACGTATCTAATATTTCAAATGCGTTTCGTCTACTTGTTTATTTGCTTGCGCGTGTATTTGTGTCCTATCTCTATTGCTCACTCGTTTTCTTCACACATTCACATTTGATCTAAAAAAAAAAAAAAAAAAAGCCTAGCATGGCGACTCATTAGTAGCTGGGCAGATCGAGACCGAATCACGTTTGTGCCAGACAGTCGCATAAGTTGCAGTTTTAATGCGATCGAAATGTGACTATACCGAAAAAAGCGAAGTGATATCTGAATTCGAAGCAGGTTAAAAAAAAAAAAAAAAAAAAAAGGGGCGGGAGGGAGGAGTTGGAGGGAACGGGGCAATAACGAAAGTGTGTTGACGGAAGTTGGGGGAGGGGGGATAGGGGCAGGAGCAGGGAGGACATGTGGTAGAGGGGGGGGGGGGGTGGGTAGGAGAAAAGGAAGAAGAGGGGGGGGGGGGGGATGGAGGTCGATCAGTGGGGTGAAGGGGAGGATTGGAGAACGCGGAAAGAACAAAGGGGGTAACGAGGAAAACGGAAAGGGAGAGGAGGGATGGTTAAAAAGAAAAAATAGGGCTAGCGGAGGTGGGGGGGGGGGGGGGGGGGAGGCGATGGGGTGGACGGAGTGAATGAAATACACGCAGACGAGTGTGGGTGGTCAGAAAGCGTACATGGAAAAGGGGAAAGGCGGTCGGTCGGTGGGTAAAATTTAAGGAGAAGAGGGGGGGGGGGGGGGGGGTGGGGGGTGGGGGGGGGGGGGGTGGTGGGGGGGAAAAGAGGGGGCTGGGGTGGGGGGACAGGAGGGCGCGGGAAGAGAGGAGGAGGAGGCTAGGGAGGAAAGATGGAGAGTGTAGCTGGGAACGGACTCAGTTACGGTCCCTGAAGTCAGAGAAAGGAAGGGGCCAGGGAAGGGAAGGGGGTTGGGGGGGGGGGGGGGGGGGGGGGGGTGTGGGGGGGGTGGGGTATGGTGGGTTTTGAGAAGAGAGGAAGGGCAGGGGGAGGGGGACGGAGAAGGGAGTAGGAAGGAAACGATGGTGTGAGAGGGTGGGGGGGGGGGGGGGGGGAGGATGGACTAATATCAACAAGTTTTGTCTGATCTACAGTTGACAAAAAGATTCATTAGTAGACTGAGCGTATTAAGAACGAATTACTTTTGTGCTATGTAGTCTCATTAGGTGCATTTTTCAATGCAACGACAAATTCAACTATACAGTGAAGCGATGCTGGTATTTGAAGAGGCCTGAGGGGGAAAAAGAAGGGTGAGTGGGACGGCTGGATGAGGGAGATGGGTGTGTGTGTGGTGTGTGTGTGTGTGGTTGTGTGTGTGTGTGTGTGTGTGTGTGTGTGTGTGTACAGTGTGGAATGTGTGTGTTATGGGAAGTACAGAAGGGGAATGACGGGGTATATGGGAAGATGGGATGAGGAATAAGACGGCACGTGTGTGTAATAGTAGTAGTAGTAGTAGTAGTAGTAGTAGTAGTAGTAGTAGTAGTAGTAGAAGAAGAAGAAGAAGAAGTAGTAGTAGTAGTAGTAGTAGTAGTAGTAGTAGTAGTAGTAGTAGTAGTAGTAGTAGATGATGATTAGGGATTACTTTGCCACGCCCTCATGATACAGCAGATAAAAGGCTACCTTGTCAGTCCTCAAAGTGTAGCAGATCACAGGCTACTTTTTACGTCCTTAGGGTGTAGCAGAGGAAGAGGCTCCTCCTTTGTTACATCCCAATCGTGCAGAAGAGAAAATCCACTTTGCGTCCTCGTGGTGTAGGCCGATGACATGCTACTTTGTTAGGTCCTCATGGTAGAGAAGATCAGAAGCTACATTTTTACGTAATGGCGATGCAGATTAAAAAACTGCTTTGTCACGTCTTCAGGAGATTTATCAGATTAGAAGGGTACTTTGTTAGTCCTTGTAGTATGGCAAGTTAGAGGCTACTTTGCTATAGTTATCTTCATGATCAGCAAAGTAGAGCACTTTGTTATGTCTCCGTGGTGCAGCAGATTAGAGGCTGCTTTGTTACAGTCTGATGGTGTAGCCGATTTAAGGTTACTTGGTTATGTCTTCCTGTGTAGCAGATTAGAGACTGCTTTGTTATGTCTTTCATGGGTAGCAGCAGAGTAGAGACTGTGGTTACTGTGTTCTTCGGCATGAATGTTGGGAGGACAGCCAACTAGTCAGACAGAAAACGATAGTCTGACACAGTCCATATATCCCGAATGCTGCAGCAACTAAGGAGGCTCCTTTGTTTGTTAGAAAATCAGACATTTTTCAGTATGTTCATTTAGAATGAGATGGATACAGCATTAGTTTCGAGGTGAGGTGACTGCAGGCTGGAAACAGAAGTCAGCCTAGAAGAAAAATGGCCTGTTTTCCGCCGAACGAAAGAGACAAAGAAATTACAACGCACAACCATAACGTCGTTTCGATCTCTGTGGCCTTCTTCAGCAAGACAAACCAACATTCAAGACAATGAAAACGAAGAACGACTAATCATTATTATCTCTCAAAGTGGGCGCCCAAAATGGAATCGGGCAAACCATGATCTGTTATACCATGAAAGTGCGGCAAAACAAATGTTGGTTCTTATTAATATAACAACAGTAGCAATAATAGCAATACTATACTCTACGAATACTACTACTACTAATACGACTACTGATGGCAGCAGCAGCAGCAGCAATCAACACACAACGACACAAAAAAATAAATAATAATA
>JADBJO010001977.1:327500-350000 GCA_016801955.1 Conus betulinus | reverse complement strand
GACACGATCAGCGGCGAAGCGTGATGAACAACCAGACAGCTGGTGACCAGTAGGCAGACAAATCATCAGTTCAACAGGAGATGATCAGTGCCTTGGATAGGCCAACAAGCCAAAGGTGAAGACACTGCCCCTCTTCCCTCTTGACCTGCGATCCAACAGACTGCGGAACCAGTTCTCTAGTAAGTGCATACTGCAGATCTCTATTGTGTTCCGCGTCCTATACATTGTTCACTGACACACTGGATTTTTTTTCACATCTTCTAAACGCGTGTTCCATATCAAACTTCTACACAAGACACGGTCGGAGAAGAGAGCTTGGAAATGGTTGGAAGCTGTTGTTATTCAATGGAGTAACCCAGAATGACTAGACCCTCTGATCACATGACTTCAGCCTTGTTGCATTATTATTATGAGAGAGAAAAAGAGCGTGTTCACTGACTGCCCAAGTGTTGGTCATTGTGTGTCCACGGACCTAAATGCACTGGATGGATGAGAAGATGGTGATGTTGTCCACGACCTACTGTACTGGATGACGAGAAATGGTGATGTTGAAATGAAGGACAAATTCATCTACGATTTTTTTTAGGGATTTTCACACACACACACACACACACACACACACACACACACACACACACACACACTAACCTCAGACTTTCCGACAAAACAACCGACCCCCGAACTTTACTTGGTAATGACCGCTCTTGGAATTGACACTGAACTACCTGAACTTTGACTGCACTTTGAAGGGACTGAACCAGAGTTTATACTGACAACACTGCCGTTGAATGTTTCACTGACATAGCTGACTCAGACACCCCATTGACATGACTAGCCTTGAACTTTAACATGACTGGCGATGGACTTTACACTGACCCAATACTGACCTTGAACTTTACAATAATTTGACTGACCTTGAACTTGACCCTGACCTGGCAGAGGTCAGAGTTGAGGCGGAGGGAGTCCACGCAGTACTCGCACCCTGGACACAGCACGGACAGCCCCGTTCCCTGCTGGTGGTTCCAGTAATGGGACAGCGTTGTCTTCCGACAGCCAGGGTAGGGGGGAGGGACAGGGGAGGGGGGCACTGGGGGCTGTAGTTTTCTCCCTTGTCTTTCCCCTGTAACCAGCACACAGAGCCTCTCATGAACGGCGCTAGGGTTTTGCACCAATCGCCTGGACGCTGACATAAATCATGCAATAGTGTAAACCGTCACATGGCTGAATCTATCTGAGTGAAAGAGGCAGACGTGGGAAAACTGAAAACTAAGACAAACTTTAAACAATTACGTCTCATGCCTAATTTTTGTCGTTGAAAAATCATTCCTCGATGTAAACAAGGTGAATGTTGAACTTATGTATCCCTAATCTATGGATAGGTATGTAAATAAACGAATAAGCTTTATGAATAAATCAGTGAACGGCTACCAACCTTCCACCGGCATAACCAACAGCAGTGTCAGAACCAGTCCCGTTACACACTTCACCGCCATGTCTGCACACAGAGCGAACAGTAGGCTGCCACCACCTCCGCACACAGAGCGAACAGAGTCACCACCTCTGCGCACAGAGCGAACAGTGTCAGGACCTCACAACATAGAGCTAACAGTTCAGTCAAGCCCTGAACACAGAACGAACAGTTCAGGCACGAGCTTTGCCCCACCCCTACTCCCATCCCACCCACCCCACTCCACCCTACCCTACCCACACCGAGGAAAGTGACGAAAAGAACACTGTTGACATAACAAAGGTTATGTTCTCGCTTTCTTAGTTCCGACTTCTTTGTTTTTTTTTGTTTTGTGCTCGCTTGCTTTCTTTTCTATTTATCCTTTCATTCATTTGTCATTGATTATTTACTGTCTATTGATTGTTCCTTTATTGATTGATTGCGTAATAATGTTGTTCTTTATTCATACACAAACTAGCTCACCGAACGGCAATCTTTTCAAGGTAGACTACTCTTTCTACATTGATAAGCTCGTACATCAGCATTTATTTCCCTTGGTAGAGTAAAACCGTTGCTACTTAAATCCCATAAACACAGATAATTCCTACTGACACGTAACATTGATAAAGAGAGAAATATATTTCCGCCAGTGCATAAGTACATGAGATTGTTTGATAGTGTGTTACCAAAATAAACGAATAAAAATGAATGAATCAACTGACAGGGGAAAGAGAGATGAATGATCATGACTAGCCAGAATTCAAATGAACGCACTAAATAAGGTGCAGAGTGGTAAACAATACAAAACGGGTGAGGCAATTTTCGAGAAACATGTCATCTTTAGATTAAAAAAAAGTGAATGGCACAACAAATGCACACATCACTACTCCTCCGACCAACAACCATCTAACGAGTATCATTTTGTGCCTCCCCTCTCTCTCTCTCTCTCTCTCTCTCTCTCTCTCTCTCTCTCTCTCTCTCTCTCTCCTTATATGTGTTTTTTAACATCTGAAGAAGGCACACATGTCAAAAACTGATTTGTTTGATTGGTATTGTTTATGGATTATTACGAACTCTGCACTTAATCATTGTGTCAGTCTCTGGATGAATGATTTCTTCGTTCATGCCTGATATTATATAATAAGATACAATAAACAAGTAGGGTACCTCTTACTCCCACAACACAAAATGAATATACGCCCATGAATGCCAAGGAATGCTGCTTACGACACCGAATCGCCTAGCAGATATGACAACTCAGAGCACACAGAACAAACAAGGAAACATCTCCCAAGAAAGGATTTGCAAGCTTGCCTATGTACCGGACACATCCACACAGCAACAAACAACTGGAGAAATGATCACAGTGACTGGCACAGCCTTCTCGATCTTGAATATGGTCAGACATGGACGAATACAGGTACTGTCGATTTGATTGAAATGAAAGTCAATATGAAATGAGGCATAGAAACAAGTAGGGTAACTCGTGCTCCCACGACAAAGCAAATACACGCCCCAAACTGCTTTCGACACTATAGCAGACATGACAGCACAGAGCACGCGTCTCAATTTGTGGCCAGACGACCAAAGGGGTCCACATCATGGTAGAATGCAGCACGCTCACGAATGTGCACAACATGCAACACAAATATAATAATAATGATAATGATAATAGTAATAATGATGATGATAATAATAATAAAAATAATAACAATAATCATAATAACAAAATTCATAATAATGATAATGATAACCATCATCATCATCATCATCATAAATAAATAAATAAATAAATAAATAAATAAATACATAAATCGATAAGTTTTATTCCACGACATTGGTCCTTTACTTCAGAGCACAACTAAAATCATAACAACAACAACAATCACATCTGACCTTGAGCACTGATGACGTAATTCACCACCAGAAGAATGGAGACACAGTGGAAGAAGCACACTGGTGACACTTAGACCTGATGTTGTTTCTTCTCAACAGGGGCTCTTCAACAAGAACAGCACGAAGTGTCAATCCCAGTGTGGAGTCTCTTCAACTGTGGGAGTCGTGCGTTATCTGCACTGAAGAAATCTGTCAAGTGGGTCTGGAGGCGTTCAGACGACATAAAATTGACCCTGACACAGACACACAAGCAAGCGCGCTCACACACACACACACACACACACACACACACACACACACACACACACACACACACACACACACACACACACACGCAGCACGCACGCACGCACGCACGCACACACACACACACACACACACACTCTGAGAGAGAGAGAGAGAGAGAGAGAGAGAGAGAGAGAGAGAGAGAGAGATGTGTGTGTGTGTGTGTGTGTGTGTGTGTGTGTGTGTGTGTGTGTGTGTGTGTACAATCTATACACCAACTATAAACGGGTTCTTACTCTCACACTCTCTGTCCTTCGTGTCCTTGCATCTCCATGTATGTCTGTTGGTCGGTGTGTCTGTCTGTCTGTCTGTCTGTCTGTCTGTCTGTGTCTGTCGGTCGGTCGGTCTCTCTGTGCCAAATCGGAGACTTCCCAGACGCACACGGAAAGGTCAGGGCACAGGGTTGTGCACAGCACACAATGGAAGACGGCCTGACCCGGAGACCTGTCTTCACAGACAATGGATCCCAGGGGCCCGTAAAACTGAGCATTCCCTCCACTCTCCTGCATTCTCTCTCTCTGCACTTGGAACTGTGAAATGCAACTGCCGTCTTCATCATGTGCAGGTAGCAGAGAGTGTTGGGAGTGAGGGTCGGTGTGTGTGGTGTGTGTGTGTGTGTGTGTGTGTGTGTGTGTGTGTGTGTGTGTGTGTGTGTGTGTGTGTGTGTGTGTGTGTGTGTGTGTGTGGGTGTGTGTGTGTGTGCGTGTGAAGAGATGAGCTTTTATGTCTGTTTTTTTCCTTCCTTCCCCACCCGTCGCCCTACCTACCTTACACCACACCCACCCCTGTCCTCCCCTGTCCTCCCTCCCTCCCTCCCCTCCAATATTTTGTCTGCCTTGATACCTTTATGATTCGTATATATGCACGCTTTTGTCAAGTTTTTGCATGCAAATGCTAATGGTGTGTGAGTCATGTACTCCATAATGTTGTGTACCTACTTTTTTTCTCTCCCCGTTTTTCATGTTCGTGTGTGTGTGTGTGTGTGTGTGTGTGTGTGTGTGTGTGTGTGTGTGTGTGTGTGTGTGTGTGTGTGTGTGTGTATGTGTGTGTGTGTTAATTCGTTTTTCAATTTCTTGAATTTAGCTTGCACGGACATATTGGAAGAATAGGCTTTGCCTAAAATCTCAATCCTTGATCCACCAAGGATTCTTCTCTCCACTCAAGGATCTCTCTCTCTCTCTCTCTCTCTCTCTCTCTCTCTCTCTCTCTCTCTCTCTCTCTCTCTCTCTCTGGCACACACACACACACACACACACACACACACACACACACACACACACACACACACACACACACACTAATCCTTTACGTATAGAGAAATTTACACTTCTCAAAATTTTTGCCCCCCAATTATTCGTGTTTTGTTTAGTAATTTGTGTCCATTGTTTACGACCATGGTGCTATCAATGTCCACACACCCCTTCATTAGGGGCGTTTGGCGTAACATGTGAATAATAAATCCTCTCTCTCTCTCTCTCTCTCTCTCTCTCTCTCTCTCTCTCTCTCTCTCTCTCTCTCTCTCTCTCTCTCTCTCTGCCGGCTTGTCGGCCGTACGTTTTTCCATCAATAGTTGATGTAACCATCAAGGCTGAGGACCGTGTCAACCCCATACCCTGCATGACCCCAGCAGGTCTGCACACAGAGCGTCTGTGATCGATGAATGATGTAATCCACCACTGAGGGGCTGGAGGCGGGGTTGGTGCAGGAGAGGGGGGGGGGGGGGGGAGGGGCAAGTGGGCCTGCACACAGCACAACTGGGGGGCCACAAGGTCGACACGTTCTCCTGCAGTCATTACTGGGGATCGCTGATGGAGAAGGTATGTCTGGCATCAGTGACCTGACTTCACACTGGGGATCGCTGATGGAGAAGGTATGTCTGGCAGCAGTGACCTGACTTCACACTGGGGATCGCTGATGGAGAAGGTATGTCTGGCAGCAGTGACCTGACTTCACACTGGCTGATGGAGAAGGTATGTCTGGCAGCAGTGACCTGACTTCACACTGGGGATTGCTGATGGAGAAGGTATGTCTGGCAGCAGTGATATGACTTCACACTGGGGATCGCTGATGGAGAAGGTATGTCTGGCAGAGCAAATGACCTGACTTCACACTGGGGATTGCTGATGGAGAAGGTATGTCCGGCATCAGTGACCTGACTTCACACTGGGGATTGCTGATGGAGAAGGTATGTCTGGCAGCAGTGACGTGACTTCACACTGGGGATTGCTGATGCAGAAGGTATGTCTGGCTGCAGTGATATGACTTCACACTGGGGATTGCTGATGGAGAAGGTATGTCGTCTGGCTGCAGTGACCTGACTTCACACTGGGGATTGCTGATGCAGAAGGTATGTCTGGCAGCAGTGACGTGACTTCACACTGGGGATTGCTGATGCAGAAGGTATGTCTGGCTGCAGTGACGTGACTTCACACTGGGGATTGCTGATGCAGAAGGTATGTCTGGCTGCAGTGATATGACTTCACACTGGGGATTGCTGATGGAGAAGGTATGTCTGGCAGCAGTGACGTGACTTCACACTGGGGATTGCTGATGCAGAAGAAGTATGTCTGGCAGCAGTGACCTGACTTCACACTCTGCCCTCTCTGTGGTGGCGGGACAGCAACACAGCGGTGATGACAGTGAAGGAAAAAGGGGAGCAGTCAGTGTCTACACACCAGCTGTGACATCGCCTGTCCCTCAGTTCGCCGCGAGTGTGGCATAGCAGCGGACGCCAAGGGAGAGGTGGCAGATCTCCTTTGAAGGACACTGATGTGAGAGGTCAGTGTCAGACGGCGCAGCCAACCTTTCAGCCTTATGGGTGACGGTGGTCTCTAGCTTGTGTCGCCGGGGGGACGGCTCCTGGAGATGTGGGGCGATCAGCAATGGAACGCTGCCTGACTACGATTACCGTGGCCTGGGATACCGTGTTATGAGCCAGGCAGACACGGGGGTCAGTCCTTATGGGTTTGGCTGACATTACCAACTTTTGACTCACCATTTATGGGGCACATTTCACTCACCATTTATGGAACACGTTTGACTCACCATTTATTGGACATTACCAACGTTCAACTCACCAACTATGGGACATTACCAACGTTACTATGGGATATTACCGACGTCCTACCCATCAACTAGACAACACCAACGTTTTCCTCACCAACCATGGGACATTACCGACGTCCTACCCATCAACTACGGGACATTACCAACGTCTTACTCACCAACTATGGGACATTACCTACGTCTTACTCACCAACTATGGGACACTGCCGACGTCTATGGGACATTACCAACGTTTTACCCACCAACTATGGGACAATACTAACGTTTTACTCACCAACTATGAGACAATACCAACGTTTTACTCACCAACTATGAGACAAATACCAACGTTTTACGCACCAAGTATGGGACATTACCAACGTTTTACGCATCAACTATGGGACATTACCAACGTCCTACTCATCAAACTATAGGACATTACCAACGTCCTACTCACCAACTATGGGACATAAGAAGAAGAAAATGGTGGAAGAGTGCACTCACCAGGGTTTGAGTATAGTGATCGGGGGGGGAAAGGGAAGGAAACCAAACAAGCTTTCTGCTCGTAGCGCTGTCATCAGGCTTAGAGTTAGTGGGTGACAGAGGCACAGATCTTAAATGAGGACTGGCAATAAAAAGAAGGAGGAGGAATGAACAGAGCTCAGAGACAAAAGGAAGTTAACTGGGGTTAAGCAGTGAGTAGGAATCATGAACAAGTTAGAGTGGAAAGCAAGAAGGCCTGTTCAAAAAAAAAAAAGTGTGTGTGTGTGTGTGTGTGTGTGTGTGGGTGTGGTGTGGGGGGGGGGGGGGGGTAGTAGAGAAGGAGGGGGTGTCTGAAGCTCAGCTGCTGTCACTCTCTGGTGTTCAGGCCGGCAGGGGCCAACGTCCTACTCACCATTTATATAGGACATTACCGACGTCCTACTCACCATTTATAGGACATTACCGACGTCCTATTCACCATTTATAGGACATTACCGACGTCCTACTCACCATTTATAGGACATTACCGACGTCCTACTCACCATTTATAGGACATTACCGACGTCCTACTCACCAACTATGGGACATTACCGACGTCCTACTCACCAACTATGGGACATTACCGACGACGTCCTACTCACCACTATGGGACATTACCGACGTCTACTCACCAACTATGGGACATTACCGACGTCCTACTCACCAACTATGGGACATTACCGACGTCCTACTCACCAACTATGGGACATTACCGACGTCCTACTCACCAACTATGGGACATTACCCACATCCTACCCATCAACTATGGGACATTACCGACGTCTTACTCACCAACTATGGGACATTACCGACGTCCTACTCACCAACTATGGGACATTACCGACGTCCTACTCACCAACTATGGGACATTACCGACGTCCTACTCACCAACTATGGGACATTACCGACGTCCTACTCACCAACTATGGGACATTACCGACGTCCTACTCACCAACTATGGGACATTACCGACGTCTTACTCACCAACTATGGGACATTACCGACGTCCTACTCACCAACTATGGGACATTACCGACGTCCTACTCACCAAGTATGGGACATTACCGACGTCCTACTCACCAACGGGACATTACCAACGTCTTACTCACCAACTATGGGACATTACCGACGTCCTACTCACCAACTATGGGACATTACCGACGTCCTACTCACCAACTATGGGACATTACCGACGTCTTACTCACCAACTATGGGACATTACCGACGTCCTACCCATCAACTATGGGACATTACCGACGTCCTACTCACCAAGTATGGGACATTACCGACGTCCTACTCACCAAGTATGGAACATGACCGACATTTATTCGCCATTGATTCGCCATTGCTAATGTTTGCTCATCAACTTTGGGACGTTACTAACACGTCACTATTAACCAAGGAACTTTAACATCGCACTGCCTACCCGTTGTCGCTGTTTTAACTGTTGACACTTTCCTGCGTTCACACAGTTGAGCGTTATCAAATTTTCTTTCTTGGTTCGCCGATCGATCGTCAACAGCGTCCGAATCAGCGTCAGCTATCGTTTTGATGCCACTCTTCCTGTTGTCGCCACACACTAGGGCATTATATAGAGCTGTCATCCCCCAAAGCAGTGACGATCTTATAGAATAACCTTTTGAACCTAGAGGTGTGCCATACCCAGGCAGCCCGTTATCCAGCCTGCCATCGTGCACTCACTAACCGCTGTCGTCGGTGTGGCGGCGATGTGCTTGTTGTGGCAGCTGCAGTGGACAAACTTTCCACAGCCATCTTCCGACAACATCAGCGGCCAATCTCTCTCTCTCTCTCTCTCTCTCTCTCTCTCTCTCTCTCTCTCTCTCTCTCTCTCTCTCTCTCTCTCTCTCTCTCTCTCTCTCTCACACACACACACACACACACACACACACACACACACACACACACACACACACAGGCCCTACAAGGGCGCGCGCACGCGCGCGCATACACTCCACTACACGCACGCACGCGCACGCACACACACACACACACACACACACACACACCCACACACACACACACACGCACACACACACACACACTCTCACACACAATCTCTCTCTCTCTCTCTCTCTCTCTCTCTCTCTCTCTCTCTCTCTCTCTCTCTCTCTCTCTCTCCGGGGTTTAACTCTTGTTTTATATCCATTTACGTATTATCATAAGTTTAAGAGATTCCTTACGGCAGTAGAGAATACAAATGACTTTAAACCCAATCCCTACCCCACCCCCACACATTCACAGAGAAAAACAAATTAATTTCATAAAACGATGGACAGATTAAAAACAATAAAAAAAAAAATTTTTTTTTTAGAATTTCTACAAAGGGCGTATGACGTATCAGTCGAAAAAACACTCAGCTGACCAGTTTGTGTATGTGGTTATGTGTGTACTACAACACTACTTTATCTCAATCAATTGTCCTCTCTTAACTCGACCCCGTGAGAGCAACCCCTCGAATGCTGTGCCCCAGTGGAGTATCCCCATCCCCACCCCCACCCCCAATCCCTTCCTCCCCCTGATCATTCGACACTAATGGATAGACCCGGTTCTGAGCCATCCTTTCCCCCTGCCCGAAGAGAGAGAGAGAGAGAGAGAGAGAGAGAGAGAGAGAGAGAGAGAGAGAGAGAGAGAGAGAGAGAGAGAGAGAGAGAGAGAGAGAGAGAGACCTTCTGGGGTATCTCTGGAATGTGTTAAAACATAATAAGATGCTGAGCGTTGCCAACGCCGGTGATAAGCCCCAACTCCCCCCTCCCCCCACCCACCCCCACCCCACCCCCCCCTGCACTCCTCCCCATTTCTCCATCCGAACGAAACCTCCATCGCCCTCCCCTCCCTTCCCCTCCTTCCCCCGACAGCATGGGTTGTCTAAACTGGCCTGACGGGATTGCACAGGCCAGCGCAGGCCCACCCCTTACGACTTAAAGCGTCCTCCCACCCACCCCCCCACCCCCACCCCGACCACACCTCCCTCGGATAGTTTGTTAGCATGCCCATGCCTAAACTGTACACCCCCCCTTCATCCCCCTTCCTCCCCTCCCTCTCTCCACCGAACACTCTTCAGCTGTCGCCATAGATTAGGGACACTGCGGCCAGACAAACTGGACACGTGGTAACGACTTTGGTTTGATGATGAAACGTTTAAGTAGCCTGATTTAGAAAGCGGATCCGGATCGCTAGACCAGAGTATCAATACTCTCGTCGTTCGATATCACCCCCGCTTAATACTGCCCCCCCCTCCCCCCTTGCGTGATGCTACTCAATACTCCCCTGCTCGATCGTTGCACTGTTCGACATTCCCTCCGCTGGATATTCCCCTTGCTCGGTACCCCCGCCCACAGCGTTCAAAAAAACTCTGAGGTGGGGGACAGGAAAGGAAATCTTTCCCGTAGGTCTACCACTATACAAGACCATGCGTGCACAAACACACGCACGCACGCACACACGCGCACACACACATACGCAAGCACACACACACACACACACACACACACACACACACACACACACACACACACGCCAGAGGCAAGAACGGGAATGTCAGGCAGGAGGAGAGGGGGGGGGGGGGGGGGGGCGATTTAGCAAGAGGCGTATCGGGCAGGGGGGAGTATCGGGTAGGAGGGGTAGGTTGTAGGGGGAGTATCAGCCAGGGGGGAGTATCGGGCATGGGGGAGGGGGCAGGGGGAGTATCGGGTAGGAGTATAGGCCAGGGGGGAGTATCGGGTATGGGGAGTAGGGGTAGGGGGAGTATCGGGTAGGAGGGAGTAGGGAGTAGGGGGGAGTATGGGACAGGGGGAGTGCAGGGCAGGGGTCTGTCAATGCGGGGCAATGTTGACCAGGCCAAACTATGGTCTCTCTCGGGAGGTTCACTGGTAGTCGACTAACCTAGGGGGGGCTGTGCGACAGATTGCCTGCAAACACATACAGAGCTTGTGCATAAAACTCGTCGGCTGTTGTGTTGCAACTAGGTCTGTGCTATTAATTCCAAGCGAGGATTCACGAATCGTGTAAAGCTGCCATATAAACCAAAGCAACGGCAGTAGAGGATGGAACGTTAAGGAGATACGCACGACTGGATTGTTCACGGCATCTGCATTATTCACGGCCATTGATCGCCACAGCGTGGTAAACGGACCGTGACGCCTGCATGACTTCACTACACGAAGCCACGCCTTCACACCACCCCCGCCCCCCCCCCCCCCCCCCCCCCCCAACCCCCACCTGATCCTGTGTGTGCAACTTCACGCCGCAATGAGTTCAGTCGTCAGTTTATGTCGTGATTTTTTATGGCCTTCGTTTTCTGTTTTCCACCGATTTTTCTCTTTAGGAATATCTCAACCGTCCCCCCCCCCCCCCCCCCCCCTCATCCCATGATACACCCCCTACTCCTAGTTTCCCTCCCTCTCTCTCTCTCTCTCTCCTCTCTGTGTGTGTGTGTGTGTGTGTGTGTGTGTGTGTGTGTGTGTGTGTGTGTGTTCATATATTATATTTCACTGCATATTATAGTCCCTACTCAGGGCGAGGATTGCATCAGTGTTTACCTATCATCCTCGTAAACAATGAATCTCTCTCTCTCTCATCTCTCTCTCTCTCTCTCTCTCTCTCTCTCTCTCTCTCTCTCTCTCTCTCTCTCTGATCCCCCTGAAACGTTAATCAGAACTCCAGTTTGTATACCATGGCTTTTACAGAGCGAATACTTATCACAATAACGACAATAAAACATTGCAGATGTGAAATCGTTGATCCCCAAGTTTAGTATAGGAATGAGTGACGCGTAGCCATCGTTCTAGCATAGATTGCGTGTTGTTCCACACTTTTCTGCTTTTTTCCCGCTCCCCATTGTTTCACAGATCATTGTGGAGTTAGCGTTAACGCGTTCTTTAGTTGTTTTTCCCGAACTGCTGCTGCTGCTCTGTCGACTCGACAGGTGGTGACATTACCGAGGATTGGGGGTGGAGGGAGATGGCGAATACGAGATACTCTCTTAATTAGGCTAGGCGCGAATTGATGAAACACTGAAAGGCGCATGACACTGTTGACTCCACAGTGAAATTACTGGGGAGGAAATGGTGTATACAAGATGCCCTCTTCGTTATGCGGAGAAATCATAAAACCACTGAAGGGCGCATAGTGCTGTGCTACTGGACAATGAAACTATAAAGCCCTGATTGGCACCAGATGTTCAGCTCTGTCCGCCAGTTCCCATCATTCACACAGAACCAGGACTCCTCTGGCATCAGACTTCACTCTGCCAGCCAGACGGTGACGGTTTTCTAGTACTGAGTGGGCAGCAACTGTCCTTCTTCAGCCTGAAGTTTCACTGTGTTGGCTGTTTCCTTGTGTGACCAATCGTGGCAGAGTTCAACACACCTCGCGTGTGAATCTTACGCTGTTGGTGGCGCTGGCCTATGGTTACAGGTTGCCTCCAGAGCCGAATGCCATTCCATATGTCTGTGTCTATCTCCCTCCGTCCCCTCAACACACACACACACACACACACACACACACACACACACACACACACACATACTCACACACACACACACACACACACACACACACACACACCACGCACGCACGCACCACACACACACACACACACACACACACACACACACACACACACACACGCACACACACACACACTCAAGCAACTGCCCACACACGCATGGATGAATATATATACAAGGAAGCATGCGGACATACATGACAGAGAGAGAGAGAGAGAGTGAGAGAGAGAAAGAGAGAGAGGGGGGGAGGAGGAAGCGAGAGAGCGAGAAAAGAGAGAGAGAGAGAGGGGGAGGGGAAGCGCGAGAGAGAGAGACAGAGAGAGAGAGGAAGCGAGACAGAGAGAGAGAGAGGAAGCGAGAGAGAGGAGAGAGAGAGAGAGAGAGAAGCGAGGAAGCGAGAGAGAGAGAGAGAGAGAGAGAGAGAGAGAGAGGAGGAGCGAGAGAGAGAGAGAGAGAGAGAGAGAGAGAGGAGAGAGAGAGAGAGAGAGAGAGAGAGAGTGCGGGGGAGGGACGTAGAGAGGAAGGGACAAACAGACAGACAGACTCGTAGACACAGACAGTATACACAGACAGAGACACAGACTGAGAGACAGAAGAAGAAGAAGAAGAAGAAAATACAGAGACGCAAACAGAGACAGATAAGTGCAAATATAAATGAAAGGAAAGAAGTGCTAAGGCAGGAATACAACCACCACCTTTGACAAGCCAGCTTAACCCACACGAAAGAAGACCCAGCAGGCGACTAGATGCGTCTTTTGACATGGTTTATTTCCAGCCACAAGTTTTGAAAACAGCATGCTGTACACAGCAACAGACACAGATCTGAGTAGCTTGCCCCTTTTCTCTTGGTCAAAACCAGAAAAGGAAACAGCATCACACTGCTTGCTACAACACACATCGAAATATTGTCACAATTAAAGTTATTATAATCTTACACGATGTTCATACATGGTGGATACTTTGGTGACAATAAAACAGAAAAGAAAAAGATGATAACGATCAGTAAACAGAACAGGGTTCAAAACACACATGCAGTTGCTATAGTTAGCCATCTGTGTAGCTTGATAAAGATGTAACTTGCAGATAAAAAGAACCCTACATTTTAGTGAATCTCGGTGAAGTTAATACAAATTTCTCAAAGACTAGCCTACAGAGGGCTTGATGTACGCTGCATGCAGGCATACTAAGCAGCAACCAAACACATCTTACTACTTCTTCCAGATCAACTTAACCACTTGGATTAAAAAAAAAATCTCTACTATGATGATGATAATGTTGATGATAACAACAACAACAAGAACAACAACAACAATAATAATAATAAAATGATATAATACTACTACTGACTACTACTACTACTACTACTAACAGAGAATAAAAAAGCTAAAATGTGATCGAAACAAAACAAAACAATGATGACACAGAAGCAGCATTTTGTGACTTCTTTTCTTCAGGCAAGAGAGAAAAATAGGAGACACAACAAACAAACAAAGAAATAACAGCAAAACAAAGCAAAGAACTAAGCAATGACTAAGCAGCAAGAAAGGGTCTGTTTGCAAGCAAACGAATACGAAGTGTGATCACAGTTATGTTCCCTTGGACCGGCGATTAAAAGTTAGGAAATGCAAAATTTAAGAAAATCGTTAGTGAGAAAGTACCAATAGATTGATAGGACGAATATACTATGAATCATGAAAGTCAAATCGAAATCGGCAAAAAAGACGAATACGAACCATGAGTCAAGAAGGTAGATGGGGTGGGTGGGTGGGGGTGGGGGGGGGGGGGTGGGGATTGAAGATGGGGTTAGGCGAAATATGATCATGTTAGCGAGTTTGGAAAGAAAGGGCATTCAAAACAAGTTAGTGAATACTTTTTATTCAAGGCCAAGTTCATTTTTTTTTTTTATATAAACAGATATCATTGGTCAAAGATGAATGGCATGGACAAAGAATGTGTCAGCCAAATATCAGTTCATTATTTTGAGAAAAAAAAAAAACAGACATTGATAAATACTGTACGGAAATGTCTGCCCTTAAATAATGCTTACAAATCCGTCTACATTATGTACAAATTGAACATCAGTCACGAAGACATCTTTTGCGTCAACATAAATCTCGAGCATACCAAAAAGCATGTGAAGAAAAAGATACAGTTTGGAGCACATGGCTACACAAATCAACTAAAAATGTTTATTATTTAAGCAGTCAAGATAAGGCCTGTATCATATATGTAATTACGTCAGTTTTTTTTTTTGTTTGTTTTTTGTTTTGTTTTGTTTTCTCCTAATTCGATTTTTAAAGTCGTTTTTTTCCCCCAAGCCATTCAGTAATTTACTAACTTCTCACAACTTACAAAGCATTGTCTAGATATAGTACAAAATGTAATAAATCCATCTTGAGTACACTCAGTACAGTATACTGTAAGCTTTAAACTGGTGTTTGCTCTTGTTGTATTGCATTAATTGTATGTATTGTACCTAGAGTATGTAGTTATGGTCAAAGATGTGTTAAAAAAAAAAAAAAAAAAACGAGTCACGAAACGGTACATGGCAAAGCAGAGGATGCCGCACACAGGGTGTGAACCCACCCTTCACATTAATTAGCTGCCTGAACTTTGTGCGCAGAGGCACCCCACCCTGCCTCCTCGCCCTCCTCCTCCCCCCCGTTCCGTCCCCCAACCTCTCCGCCCCCACCCCCACCTCTTCTCCACAGCTCCGCAGCAGTAGAGTGCTGATAAACAAGTTCGGTTACTCCATGTCACAGCCTCCATAAAAAAAACACAAAACACAAAACATTCAACACATCACATTGATGATATTTCTCTCACGTACCAAAGCAAAGCCTCAACAATTAGGCAGGGCAACAAAGTGGCGACAAACAAAAAGAAGAAAATAATAAACACAGAGGAAAACATAACTCGCCATGCCTCTGCTTGGCGAGTTACGTTTTCCTCTGTGTTTATTAACCAACAACACAGCTGTTTCATACACGGGCCCCATCAGAACACGTTAATTACTGCAACACACTGCAGTTGACACGTGCCTGTATGTAGAGCAAAGAAACAGCGACCTCAACACACCACGTCATTCTGTACACCGGCACACAGGCTGATGGACAACATCCCCACCACGCCTTTTACTACACTCCCCAATCCAACATCCCCTGCCCTCCGCCTCCCCCTCCTCACCCCCACAGACATACACACATATATAGGTAGATCAGAGCCCCCCTCCCCCCTCCCCCCCCCCCCCCCCCCCCCCCCCCCCCCCCCCCCCCCCCCCCCCCCCCCCCCCCCCCCCCCCCCCCCCCCACCTACACACACTAATGGGTGGCTCGCGACCACACTGCTGATGCTGATGTGTACATCATTAGCCGCCAACGATCTGCCAGTTACCAGTCATGCTAATTGGACACGAGTGGCTGCTGATTCCAGCTCCCTGCCGACAACAAACCCAGCTGATGGACAGGGGTGGAACAGCTGTGTCCACAACACCCACCACGTCTGACTGGGGATGGGGGAGAGGGCTGGGTGTGAGGGGATGGAGGGGGGAGGGGGCGAAGTTCTTCCGTTTCTACCCTGTCCTCGGTGAAAGGGTAAGGCGACCTACCCTGGCGTCAGGTCTTCACTGGCCGCCGTAACCTTGGCGACTGTCCTCTGCCCTCCTCCAACTGCCCCCTGCCCCTCCCCCCCCCCCCCCCCCCCCCCCCCCCCCACCTCGTTTCATATTTCAGCACTTGAGCTTTCTCTGTGTAGGATGTATTGATCTCATCCCCACTGACTCACACTTACATTTCTCTATGCATGACTTGTGCTACATTTCTCTATGCATGACTTGTGCTACATTTCTCTATGCATGACTTGTGCTACATTTCCCCATGCATGACTTGTGCTACATTTCTCTATGCATGACTTGTGCTACATTTCTCTATGCATGACTTGTGCTACATTTCCCTATGCATGACTTGTGCTACATTTCTCTATGCATGACTTGTGCGACTGAAGAGCGAGTGTTGCCTGTCGCGCTATTTTTTTTGTCACATTGTTTGTCTCGACTGCATGACACATTATTCTTAGCTCCCTTTCCTCCACATAACCACTCGCCGCCTCTTGCAGGCCTCCTCCTCTCTCTCTACCCCCCCCCCCCCCCCCCCACCCCTATGGTTGAGGAGACCCAGCTCACTTCTAACCTCCTATGGTCTGGTCTCTCTGGTCTCTCTCTCTCTCTCTCTCTCTCTCTCTCTCCTGTTCTGTTTCACAAGCGTCCACACATCCCTCCTCTTTCATACCCTGTTATTCTAATGCTAGCCGCCGCCTAGGGGGTAATGCTTTGTGCAGTTTAATATGTCTGTTAGTAATAAGAATAACAATAATAATACTAAAATTATAATATATTAATAATAATAACAAAAATAATATGACGATGCTAATAGTAATAATAATAATGTCATAATAACAATAATAATAGCAATAGTGATAATACGACATTTACGCTTTCCAAAACCCCCTGATGAACAAGAAGCACACACATGTATAATTCTCCCTTTTTCACTCGCACACACGCGCTCTCTTTCTTCTCCCCCCCCCCCCCCCCCCCCCCCCCCCCCTACACTGTCATACTCAAGCTCGTTATGAAACCCACACCACACACGCACTTACATACACATCAGCACTCAAGATCAACCAGGAAAATATCATCTCCAACCACACACACACACACACACACACACACGCGCGCGCGCGCGCACGCACGCACGCACGCGCGTGTGTATGTCATCCAAAAAGGCCGTGTGTTTATCTCAGTCTTGTTATGTGTGTCAATTGAAGGGGACTTGTGCCCAAAGCTTGTTCTTTTTGAAGCCTGGTGTTAGACGAGTGTTTCCTCCGTAATAAGCATAAAAGAGGCTGAACGTGTGTATGATATAAGCAGAAAATAAAAAAACCATTAACGCCACATACTGCACTACACATGTATGCAATCCAAACATGCATCAACAAAACTCGCCTTTATGCAAGCTCGCACACCCTTCGTTCCCCCATTTCCCATTCTTTCCCAGATCAAATTTAATAAAGTGAAATGCATATGAACCCACTACTTGGGCCCCCAGCCACCAACCCCCGTCCCCAAACCTTATTTCCAACCGCCTGTCATCCCCCCTCACTCCCATTCCCCCCCCCCCCCCCCCCCCCCCACACACACACAAATCGTATGCACCATTTTTGTTTCCATGGCAAAACAATTAGTACATTATAAACTCATGCAAAGACACACGTTTCACCTACGTCACACACACACACACACACACACACACACACACACACACACACACACACTCACACACACACACACACACACACACACACACACACACACACACACACACAACTTCTCAAAGCAAAAGCAAACATCATAGCGAGGCACGAGAAAGCCAAAATTATGCATTATATGCTATTACTATCAAGGTCAATAGTCTATATTGACCAAAACAACAACAACAACAACAACAACAGCAACAACAAAGGTAACGAAGAACATTGCGAAGTTCTGCATAGCGGAAGTAATTCTCCGGTCGGGGAGATCGGGATGAGACATGACGTCATAATCCACCTGCCATGGGCGCCATGTTAGCGCCAGGAATCTGTCGTCCTCTTCTGAAATGAACACATCACATGACGTCACTTTCTGGACCACTGCGCTTGTCATCGTTTGGTGGTGGCATTGCTGTTGTTGCTGGTGGTGACGGTGGTGGCGGAGGTTGTGGAAGTGGTGATGGTGGTAGTGTGTGTCAGCGTGAGTGAGTGTGTGTGTGTGTGTGTGTGTGTGCGTGTGTGTGTGTGTGTGTGTGTGTGTGTGTGTGTGTGTGTGTGTGTGTGTGTGTGTGTGTGTGTGTGTGTGTGTGTGTGTGTGTGTGTGTGTGTGTGTGTGTGTGTGTGTGTGTGTGTGTGTGTGATGCGCGCGTGTGTACGAACGAGTACGTGTCTATTTGTAGGTCTGTGTCTATGCGTATCCTTTGCGCGTATGCGAGTTAAGTGATATCATTTGGTCATTTCCCGGGCCTAAAATAAAATAAAATAAAATGAACAAAAAAGCTAAACAACATTAAAGATTGAGTGTTTCTGAGAGTGAATGCGTAATATTTTGTGTGCGCTTGTTTTAATGTGATGAATTCGTGAAGTGGGGAAGGGGGGGGGGGGGGGGGGGGGGGGGGGGGGACGCAGCAACGGCTGAGCGTGTACAGGTGAGACAACAAAAGCAAGGATTAATATCATTATCATTCTCTCATCACTGCCACTCGCACAAAGAGCGACACAGAACACACCCCAAGGCTTAACACGACAAAAGAGGGAAAACACGACAAAACAAGACAACACACGACAAAACAAGATGCGACAAAATAGGCAGTATATGACAAACTGGGACACGGCGCGTTAAAACAAGGCAATGCACGAAAAAACTCTGAATTTTCTCAGCTCGCCATGGATGAATACGAACACACGCCATGCACATGTAGTTATTAATGATTCAGCCGTGCAAAGATGGATTTTGTATGCAATATGGAGACAACTAGCACATAGACACCATGGTAACCACACATTAACCACTCCCAACTTATGTCTTCTTGTTCCTCCACCTCCTCCTTTTTCTTATTCTCCTTCTCCCCTCCTCTTCCCCCTTTCTCTTTCTTCATCTTCCACTTCTTCATGGCGTTCAAGGGACAGCACCCACACTACCTCTGTTGATAAATAAGCTGTGCTGTCCAAACCAAGTCATCAGCCATTTTATCACATGTTGAGTCAGCTAGGCCAGGCCTCTGCTGGCGCTGTCCCATTGGGGAAGCAGTCTGTTTTTGGTGGATATTTTTAAAATTCATCCATTTTCTTACTTATTTATTCATTTATTTGCTCATTTATCTATTTTTGAAATATTTAGTTACTTGTTTATTTACTTAATCTCTATTTATTCATTCATTTATCTGTTTATTTGTTGTAGGGTTCAAGGCATTGACTGCTAGCGAAAGGGAAAGGAAGAAAATTCATGCTGGGTCACTTGAGCACCGAGCGAATGAAGGAAAGTACTTATAAATATAGGTGGCGCTGCACGAGTAGCGACGCTGTGGTCGATTGTGTGCGAATTTGTTATCTTTTAGGGCTGTTGTGCTTTGTGTTTGGATTTGGAACTGTGCACGATGATTTATAAAGTGTTCAAGATGAAAAGTGTAAACCCAGCAAGTTTGTGTGCTTTAATGACTGTGATATCTTTTCTGTTGAATTTGTGTGACAGTGCAGTTTCGCATTTCCAACATGGCGGACATGTAAACAATGCAGGTATGTTTTATACCCGTGAAACACTTTTAAAATTCAGACACTTAGCAGACACCAGCGCTCATCCATTTCATTTATTTCCACCAGACATTTTATCAGCAAGTTTCAAGAAAAAACAATCAAGTAAAGACAACCAGAAAGACAGCAAATCAAGCAAGCGGAAGAGAGGACAGAGAGGGGGGGTGAGAAACAGACTGAAGAATAACGGTACTTACACCCCCCTCCCGTCAATCGTTTTAGCCAACGTCCGATCGATCAGACCAGTTTCACAAAACAATAATTTTGATGAACTGCAAGCAAGCGTACGTCATTTAAACGAATTCAGAAATGCGAATGTGCTGTGTTTTTCTGAAACCTGCTGAGCGAAGAAATAGCAGACGACATTTTAGCTTTGGACGGATTTGGTGTGCCACTGAGAATGGACAGAGACAAGCGCGTGACAGAGAAATCAAGGGGGGGGGGGGTGTGTGTATGTACGTGAGCGAGAAGTGGTGTAACAGTGAGAACGTTAAAGTCGTCGTCAAGTGTGTGTACGCGTGACGTGGAACTTTTAGCAGTGTCACTGCGACCGAAATACCTGCCACGTGAGTTCGGACAGCTCTTCATGACTGTTGTTTACGTGCCACCATCCGCAAATACTGTACGTGCAGCTGCAGAAATCACGGACTCTGTTCACGCTCTGCAGGCCATGTCACCCGACGCACCGTGCTTTATCCTCGGAGATTTTAATGACTGTGACCTCAATTCAAGCCTGCCTTCTTTTAAACAGTATGTGTCATGTTTTACAAGAAAGGATAAAATACTTGATTTATGCTACTGTAATATACCATCTGCATACAAGTGTGTTCAGCTCCCCCCTGTTGGTCAGTCTGATCACAATGCCATTTCATCTCTTGCCAGCTTACAGACCAAAAGTGAAAACACAACCTATCACTAAAAAGCAAGTGCAGTGTTGGACACAAAAAGTGTTGATGAATTACAGGCTTGTTTTTGAATGTACAGATTGGAATTTGTTTTTGAATTCTAGTTTTGACATTAACGAAGCCACCGATGTTATTTCCAGCTACATTTCTTTCTGTGAACACATGATTGTACCTACTAAAACTATCAAAATATTCCCAACAACAAACCTTGGGTTACAAAATCTCTGAAAATAACTCTAAATGAGAAAAAAAAAAAGAGCTTTTCAATCAGGCAATAAATGCGATCGTAAGGTTGTACAAAAGAAACTGCAAACGGAGATTGAAGAATCAAAGAGAGCTTACAAGAGAAAAGTTGAAAACATGTTCCAGAATGGAAATATGCGAGATGCATGGAAAGGAATAAAGGTTTTATCAGGTTCAGGTAAATGTTCAAACCAAAATATTAGTAACAAAAAAAACAGCAAAAAAGAACAGAAGCAATTTGCAGAAAAGCTGAACGATTTTTACTGTAGATTTGATAAAGATTTTAGTAAAGAATTAAAGGAAGTGAAGGAAGAACTCCAAAGCAATGTTAAAAACGATGTTGATGGAAGTGATTCTGTTGTGATTGAGGAAAATGATGTTCAGTTGTTTTTCAAACGTTTAAATGTGAGAAAGGCATGGGCCCTGATAATATCTGTGGAAAATTGTTGAAGGTGTGTGCTTCTCAGCTCTCCTATGTTTACAGTCGTTTGTTTACCTGGTCACTTAGAGAATGTATAATTCCTATTTTATGGAAAAATGCCACTGTATGTCCTGTTCCCAAAAAACGCAACCCAAGCTGTTTAAATGATTACCGACCAGTTGCCCTCACATCTGTTGCAATGAAATGTCTTGAAGAATTGTCCTCAGTTATGTTTTAAAAGATACTACACAGTACCAAGACCCGTTTCAGTTCGCATACCAACAGAACAGATCAACAGATGATGCCACACTCACACTTCTCCATCATGCTTTTTCACACCTCGAAAAACCTGCCTCCTTTGTACGCATTCTCTTCATTGATTTCTCATCAGCATTCAACACCATACAACCACATCTGATGGCAAAGAAACTCATTAACATAAATGTGGGTAACAAGCTCATTCTTTGGATAATTGATTTTCTTACACAGAGGACACAGTCTGTTCGATATCAAAGTGTTGTTTCGTCTTCCAGAGTCATTTCAACTGGCGCACCCCCAGGTACTGTTTTATCACCAGTGCTTTTTACTCTGTACACAAATGATTGTTCAGGAAGTGATTCAACTTTGTACATTAAATATTCAGATGACTCAGCACTTGTAGATCTTTCCACTCTGATTCTGTTTACTTCAAGGAGGTTCAAAGATTTGTTGACTGGTGCGATCATAACTATCTTGATCTGAATGTAACAAAAACGAAAGAAATGTTGATTGATTTTAGAAAGAATCCAAAAGCTGTACCACCACTTTTTATCAAAGGTGCTGAAGTAACGTGTTGAATCATACAAATATTTAGGAACTTTTATAGATAAT
>JADBJO010001977.1:280000-322500 GCA_016801955.1 Conus betulinus | reverse complement strand
CGTGAGGTAAGACCGAGTGAAGCGAGTGGCTGGTTACGTGCTTCCAGCTGCCACAGCAATGCTCAGTACACCACATCCGAGGCCAGTTCAGTCAATACCGCCCCGCGCTGCTGTCTCCTACTTTGACCCGTGTCTTTCTTACTACATCTTCCCACGTGTTCCCAGGTTGACCTACATTCTGCTTTTCACTCTGATTCTGCCACTTCATGTTTCCTGCTGTTACACTCACGCGGCTCGCGCATCGCTCGGCACAGCTGATGTCACTTAGTGGTCGCCATGTTGGAAGTGTTATCAGACAGTAAGGTATTGATTTTACCGTGTGTTGACTGTGGCGGTGGACAGTTTCTCAACTGAATATCAAGCACTGTTACTCTCCAAAGAAATCAGAAAATTCCTGCTTACCCCTTATGGATGTAACAAACTCGATGATCAAATTTAGAAAAGAAATTCTCAAGTGTTTTAGGGGGGGGAAGAATGACAGAACGACACAGAAAAATAGAAACAACAAAAACAAAAACAAAATGCCAGAAAGAACGAAAGGGAGAAACAAACAAAATAAGGGATAGGAAAGGGTGTGAGATGAGGGTGGGGGAGAGACGTCTGAAAAGGACAGAAAAAACAGAGGCCGGATATACCGAGGAAAAAAAGAAACAAAGAAAGAAAGCAATACAAAAAAGGGGCAAATGGAGAAAGAAAAACGTGCGAAGAGTATAAAAAGGAATACTGAGGAAGAGGCTTGGTAAAGTAGAAGGAAGGAAGAGAAAAAGACAGTAAGCGAAAAATGGAGTGTGAGGAAAAGAAACACAAATGAAGGAGAACAGAGAAAGAAAGAAAAAAAAAAAAGGAGCTCAGAGAAAGAAAGAAAGAAACGAACAAACAAAGAAAAAAAGTGAGATGGGGGTATAGGGTAAAAAATAAGACAAAAAGAAAGGAAGAAAGGAGCACAGAGAAAGAAGGAAAGGAGTGCGAGAAAGAAAGAGAATATGGAGAAAAGAAAGAAGGAAAGTATACGAAGTAGGACAGAATGAAGAAAGAATGAAAGAAAGAAAGGAGTGCGGAGAAAGAAAGAGAGAGAATATGGAGAAAAGAAAAGAAGGAAAGTACGAAGTACGACAGAATGAAGAAAAATGAATGAAAGAAAGAAAGGAGTGCGGAGAAAGAAAGGAAGAAGCAGGGACAAAGAAAGATGGAGAAAAAGGACCACGGATAATAAAAAAAGGATAGAAAAAAAATGATAAGTCGAAACGAAGAATGGAATACATAGCAATAGAACCAGAAACAAAAGAACGAAAGATGAACAAGATGGGAGTAGGGAGAAAGAGAAAAAGAAAGAAAGAAAGAAACAAACAACAAGGGACAGAAGTACGAAACACAGAAAGAAAAAACGGAAAGAAGGAACAAAGATTCTTTTGTTTTGAATGTGAGCTGTGTTAAGAAAAATTGGGTAAAAAGCTAAACACACTGGAAGTGAGTGGAGAGAGAGATTTCGAGCAACAGCGCTGATTGAATGGAAAAGAGGCCGCCGACTGTCAGGCCCAATTAAAACAGACATGAGTCTGTAACATGCTTACGCATGTATTTTGAATTTGAGGGAATGATTCAGACAAGAGTAAGTATTTGATACAATTTTAAGGAACTATGAAAGTTCCAGTCTTTGTTTTCATTTTATCCATTTCGATCGTGAAATTGGGAATCGAAATTATTTTGTAAAAGTTTATGTTGGATTGCTGCTAACTGTGGGCAGTATAGTCATCATAGCTTATTTTGTTTTCTAGCTACGCCGTTATGGTAGCAGTAGCGAAATAGACGAGGCTGTGACTGGAGGGAGAGTCGGGTGAGCTACGGGAGCCATACCCCCCTGCCAGAAAGATGTCGGAAGGAACAGCCAGAGACAGCCAGAGATAGTGGGTATGCTGTCCAAAGGTGCAGAGGCGAAGTCGAGTTCGCCATAGAGTTATGCTCTGCAGAAACCAAGCGAAAAGGGTAGGTGGAAACATGTATGATGTCCACCATAGACGTTCGTGATTGAATGAAAAGGAATGAAGGTACCGATATTTGTGATGAACGGACCCCAGGAGAAATGTAAAGTGAAATATTACCTGTGAACGGACGGAATAATAAACCCCACCAGTGCTGTGTTTGAAAATGGGAGAAGAGGAGATACTGGGGGGAAATGAACTTTTAAAACCTGGTGTTTAGCGCCTTGTGATGTGTGTGGAGTTGGATGACTGTTGTGTAATGGAGTATTGGCTGTATTCATGCATGCATGTGCAAATATTTATGCGTGAATCAGCAGCCTGACAAGTGGTGACCCCGATTTTGAACTACCCTCCCCTTGGTTGAATGAGTTCCCACCCCATTCTGAAAAAAAAAAAGTTTTGAACTGCCTATGTATTAGTGTGGGAACACTTGATTGATTTCCATTAACACCCCTCTCTTTGTGTTTCTGTATTGAAATGAAATGATTATTATGTAAAGTCCCATAGTTTATTACTTTATTGGATAATTTGGTACTTTAATTATTCTTTTGTCTTTTGTATTTATATCTTGTAAAGATTTTGATCTAAACCCCTTCTTGATCCCCTTCCATTGCTTTGTTTATATTCTATTGTTCTATTATTGAGAGGGTTGAATTATATCCTTTTATTACTCTTTTTCTTTACTTACTACTTATTATTATTCAATAATATTGTTTATTTTTTTGGATTTGTTTACTATTGGTACTTTTAGGTGACCAGCCCTCATTATATACTTACTCTTATTTGGATCACATTATTTAAACTTATAAACCCCCACTTTAAAATTTGAATATTTTGGGTATAATTTTGTTTTTTAAAAACCCCTTTCTTTACTTTTACTGATGATTTAATTTTGTTTTGGTTTCTTCCCCACTTATTCTGTGAACAGTTTCATACCCCCCCCCCCCCCCCCCCCCCCCCCCCCCCCCCTCAAAAAAGTTCCTCTAGGTAATTTGTAGTGGATCTTTGTTTCTTTTTCTATAGTAGTTGAGTGTGTGTATCCCCGTCGCCAGTTTTACGGGTGGGCATAACCAATAGGGTTGTCCAGAGGGTTTTCTATTTCCTGTCTTACTTTCTCTCTACTATTCTGGTTTTTCCACTCTGTCTACTTTTGCTGTTTTCTAACTTCATTCTCTCTAGTTACTCTTTACCATAAGCACTCTCTCTAGTTTGTACTTTACTCATCCTCATATCTTAAGTAGGGTCTTTGATTAGTGAGTGTATTCTTTCCCCCCCTTTTAGATGTTTGCTGTGTTTTCATTGTTTTAATTGATCATGTTTTAAGTTGTTTTTTTTTTTTGTGTGTGAAAGGTTTTGGTGGGTGAGTGATCTTCTTTTTGACTTTATTTCTGACTCTGGTAAGGAATTTTGTTTTTTTTTTTTGTCCCCTATCCCATAGGCTGCCTAGCTCCAACCTCTTTTCGCTTGTCTGTAGCGAAGGGACATGGCGTTGGAGAAGGATACAAGTGCCTTCCGTAGATTTTGAGTTTTCTTTCACTTTCTATGGTTTGAGTTCAGTTTCTCCCTCGCTCCAATACCACGTGATTAGATGCCAGTGGATGGTTTATCTTTTCAGTTGTGGTTGTCCGATTAAAGAACTGCAAGTATTGAATGATGAATGCGGGCGGTGATTGATTATTGATTTGTTTTATCTTGATTGTTATCTGGTGTTTATTATTGATTTATTTTATGTATTACTTGATGCTGACTGATTGATTGATTGTTTGTATTTATTGGTTTCTACCGAGTGGGTCATTTTTCAATTTGACGGTATTTTCTGCGTTTAGTGTACTTCATTAGTTCATAGTATTTATTATAAATGTTGTTGTGAGTGAATGTGGTGAGTGTGAGAAATTTTAATCGGAAAGCTTTAATATCATCGTTGTATGTTTTTTTGTTTGTTTTGAAAATATTTTCATCAAAATGTCTGAATTCGACGTTTACCTGTCTCAGGGTAAGACGCTAGGTCTTGATGGTGCTGACTTAGTGGACTATGTTAAGCAGTGTAATGATCGCGCAGAGCGTGCGAGAGAAAGAGAGAGGGAGAAGGAAAGGGACACTGAAAAAGAAAAAGAGAGACAGGAAAAGAGAAAGAGAGAAGAGAGAAAGAGAGAGAGAAGCGGAAAAAGAGAAAGAGAGACAGGAAAAAGAGAAAGAGAGAGAACATGAAAAGGATATGAAAGCTATGGATTTAGAACTTCAAAGGAAGAAAATTGAACTAGAGTTAGCGAAAGTGTCAGCGTCTGGTGTGAGTGATGGTACTAACCAGCAGGGTGCCAGTGATTCCAAACCGTTTTCCGGACGGACGCCATATATACCAAACTTCCGGTCTTTGATGAGTCAAAAGATGAGATAGACGCATTCCTCTACCGATTTGAAAATCATGCGACTACGTGCGAATGGCCCAAGGACAAATGGGTATTATATGTCGCGCCTTTATTTAAAGGTAGTGCGCTCACGTTGTACCACTCTTTGGCCGCTAAGGACACTTTGTCTTGGGACGATCTCAAGAGTGAACTA
Organism: Conus betulinus; assembly: GCA_016801955.1. NCBI lineage: Eukaryota > Metazoa > Mollusca > Gastropoda > Neogastropoda > Conidae > Conus > Conus betulinus. Next base: position 317,962 of record JADBJO010001977.1, on the reverse strand, counting down.
CTGAAACGGTACCAGTGCACCGCAGACGGTTTTCGGGAAAAGTTTCGTGCGGTCAGACCGGAAAAGGGAGAATCATTTTCCGCCTACCTGATTAGGGTTGCGCACTTTTTGGATCGCTGGATAGAGCTTTCGAAGATTCAGAAAGACTTTGAACCACTTCGCGATCTGTTGCTACGAGAACAGATTTTGCACAGCGTTTCGAAAGATTTGGCTGTCTTTCTGAAAGAGCGTTCGGTAGCCAGTGCCGAAGAAATGTGCGCACTTGCTGAACAATACAAAACAGCGCATCCGGATAAGACTTTTAGTCGAAAGGCTTCTGACTCGGTCTTTGAGACAAATGTGTCAACCCCATTTCCCTTCGTACCAAAATCCGAATGCAGGTCGAGGATCTTCGAACGCACGTCCTTATCGCGGTCGAGGCACTTACCGAGGTGCTCAAGGTTCGCAAAATTTTCAGTACCGTGCTGACCAGACTGCTTCCTTTACAGGACAGCAGGCTGCTCAGACGGCGACGGTGCTAACCGTGGAAGAGGCGGTCATCGTCAGTACCGTTCACGGTTACCGCGCGGACGTGGTCGTGGTCGTGGTCAAGGTAACAACACTAACCTCTCAGAGGTTGGGTGTTACCGGTGTCATTGCACGTTTCATTTGGTCCGTGATTGTCCGTACCCAGATGATCTGCAGGAGTTAGTATCAATACTAATAACCCTACCCAAACAGAGAGTAAACCTGCACATACTATGGTGTCTCATACAAATACTGAGGGTTTGTTAGTTTGAGTCAGGGACAGTCAATGGTTTCCATGCTTCTATTCTCAGGGACACAGGTTGTACTACAGCGGGTGTACGCCGCTCATTTGTGTTGCCAGAACAGTTCACTGGTGAGCAGCAGCAGTGTCGATCGTTCGGTGGTAAGATTGAGGTTTTTTCCACTAGCGGTTGTTCAGGTCAGTACTCCTTATTTTGAAGGACAGGTCAAGGCTTGTGTGATGATTAATCCAGTCACAGACTTGATCCTGGGTAACTTGCCTGGAGTTGCTTCAGTCAGTTCAGGGACTGGTGGTTCTTTCATTCCTTGTGGTGTTAGTACTAGGCAACAAGTACTTAAGGACAAACAGCCACTAGTACCATTACCTGTACCGGACTTGACCATTTTTGATGTCACTCCGACACAGAACTGGCTACTATGCAAAGTAAGGACAGTACTTTGACACACCTGTACTCTTCAGTTGTCACTGATTTACCTTCCCCACTGACTAATCCTACCTACAAGTTGATTAATGGTTTTTTGTCGTTTTTTTTTTTTTCTGATAAAGGTGAGGTTGTACGTCAGGTTGTGGTTCCGAAGATTTGCGTACAGTTGTTCTTCATACTGCGCATGATGCGATTTTCGCTGGTCACTGTGGTGTCAAGCGCACGCTTCAGCGTGTTCTTGTTTCGTTCTTTTGGCCTGGAGTTTCTCGTTCTGTCACAGACTATTGTCGGTCTTGTGATGTTTGTCAGAGAACCGTTCCCGTAACAGAGTACCATGTGCGCCTTTGCATAAGATGCCATTGGTCTCTGTTCCGTTTGAGAAAGTGGCTATGGATCTTGTTGGCCCTTTCGAGGTTCGTCTTCAGGACACAGGTATGTATTGACTCTTGTGGACACAGCTACTCGATTTCCGGAGGCTGTTCCACTGAAGCACATAGATACTGTGAGTGTGGCTGAGGCTTTGTTGACAATATTTTCGAGGTTTGGTTTACCATCTGAGATACTCACTGATTGTGGGACTCAGTTTGTGTGTCTGATCTGATGAAGGAGATTTACCGTCTTCTATCCATTTCCTCTGTCACTACCACTCCCTATCATCCGCAGTCCAACGGGATGGTAGAGCGGTTTAACGGGACTTTAAAGACGATGTTGAGGAAAGTCTGTCGTGACCGTCCAAAGGATTGGGATAGGTACATTCCTGCAGTACTCTTTGCTTATCGGGAGTTGCCGAATGCCACTTTGGGGTTTTCCCCATTTGAACTCCTTTTTGGACATTCTCCTCGTGGTCCACTTTCTATCTTAGCGGATAGATGGTCAGGTTTTCCTGTTTCTTCTGAGGACAGAAATGTATATCAGTATGTACATGACCTTCACAACAGGATACTTGACAGTTGTGCGCAAGCGCAACAGACAGCGGACACTCAAACACATACTTACAAGACTTACGCTGACAGGAAAAGTTCTTTTCGTACTCTGAAGGTTGGTGACAAAGTTCTTGTTCTACTGAGTGATGATGAACAGAATAAGCTTAAAGTTGCCTGGAAAGGTCCTTTTATGGTTCAAGAGAAATGTTCTCCAGTCAACTACCGCATTGATATGCATGGCAAGAGCAAGGTTTTCCACATTAACATGCTCAAGTTGTATGTGGACAGGACAAATGTTGCAATCAATGTCAGTGTGGATCATTCTATTTCATCAGGTATTGTGTCAGGATCTTGTGTTTCTGATTTTCTACTACCTGTAGACTGTGTTGTGCCTAGTCAGGGTACAGATAGGGTACGTACAGGGAAAGGTGTTATTCCTGTGACACTCCAGTCGAGTGTGTCTTCTGTTCAGTCCTGCTGCATTGGTGTTGTGCAGGATACGGAAGGTGATTGTGTTACCTTACCCACTTTGTCAGTCAAAGGTGAGACTTTTCATGATGTCAAGGTGAATCCTGATTTGTCTGATACTAAGCGGACACAGTTGTTATCTGTACTGGAAGAGTTCAGTGATGTACTTACAGATACTCCTGGTAAGGCTGATCAGGTTGAACCTCATTCAATACATGTGACTACAGATGTACCTGTAAGAATCAAACCTTACCCATTACCTTTTGCTAAAAGGGAATTGTTCAGAGGGAGATTGATGTCATGCTACGCTTAGGTGTTATTGAAGCATCTTCTTCCCATACAGTTCTCCAGTTGTCCTCGTAGGAAAACCGGATGGTTCTGTTCGTTTTTGTATAGATTATCGGGCTCTGAACAAGGTTACGGTTTTTTTGATCTGAACCGATTCCAGATATTGAAGATTTGCTTTGTCAACTTTCTCATGGTCGGTACTTTGTGAAAGTGGATCTAGCAAAAGGTTACTGGCAGATTCCGATGTTGCCAGAGGATAAGCCTAAGACTGCTTTTCAGACTCCTTTTGGTCTATTTCAATGGACTCGCATGCCTTTTGGGTTACAGAATGCTCCGGCGACTTTTGCTCGGATGATGCGTAAGCTGAAGCTGCATGAGTTTTCCGCAGTCAGTTTTTTTTGATGACACATTCTTTTGGCGGCTAAGTCCTGGCAGCAACTTCTCAGTTCCTTGAGGTTATTGTTAAGTCGTCTGAGATTGTTTGGCTTGACAGCTAGACCTTCAAAGGTGCAGGCAGGATATCAAGAGCTTGAGTTTTTAGTCATATGATTTCTGTTGGTCATATTCGGCCTGAGGCAAAGAAGGTTGAGAAGATTCTTGCTATTGATCGTCCTAAAACAAAAAAGCAGGTTCGTTCTTTTTGCTGGGACTCTTGTCGTACTATCGTCGCTATGTTCCTCATTTCGCTGCTATCACTGCCCCTCTCACAGATTTGACAAAGGGAGATAAGTGTCGTCAGGTACTTTGGTCTGAGGAATGTCAGGAGAGTTTGGATGAAGTACAGAGGATACTGAATGGTTTTTCCTGTTCTGTTACTACCTAACCTCTCTGAGGAGTTCATTCTACTACGCACAGATGCTAGTAGCAAAGGCATGGGTGCTTGTCTTTTGCAGGACAAGGCAGGAGTTCTTCATCCTGTGCAGTTTTGCCAGTAAAAAGTTTTCGCAGGCACAGGAGAAGTATTCCACCACGATTGAGCGAGAGTGTTTGGCTTTGGTTTGGGGACTGGAAAAGTTTTCCAGATTTCTGACAGGGAGAACTTTTGTCCTCCAGACGGATCATCGTCCACTTACATTTTTACAAGCGTCAAAGACTAAAAACAACAGACTTTTTTGCGTTGGGCTCTCAGTATTCAGAATACAAATTTTCAGTGCAGCCTATCGCTGGAAGTTCAAATACTTTTGCGGACTTGCTGTCACGTCAGTGAAATCTGTTTGTTGTTTTGCTGTATGGTTTTGTATTTTTCTCAAGAACATTATGTGAGAAAAATAGTTTACTGTACTGTTGTCTTTTTCTTATTCTATTGATACATTTTTCAGGATGCTGTTACCTGTTTTGTGTAAGAATAAGAGATGCAACATATTTTGTATAAGACATTGAAAGAGTATTGTTCAATTTTTGGATGGATTGTTTTTTTCTGGCATTGGTGGTTTTTTTTTTTTTAAATGTAAAGGATTTTGCTTTGTGTGCTTGGAATAATTTGAGGAATTTTATATGGAGTCCATGGCAGATGTTCTTATGTGCTATAGTTCATTTTGCATTTGCACTGTGGCAATTTGTGGGTTTTGCTACTGTCTTATTTTGACATTGTATCATGAGTCTTGGCAGATTTTGTATTGTCATGCTATTGTATAAGACAATCTATTATTATGATGATATCTTTAATGGTGTGATGTTTGGATATTCATGGGTGAATGTAACATGTATTTTTTTTGTGGAGTGCAACAAGAGAGTGACTATTGCAGTGGTTTTGGCATGGTCTTAGTTTTGGTCATTCTTGGTGGTAATATGAATGTCATATGGCAGGTTTCATTTTGGCTTCTGATGGGTGTCAGTAATTTTTACAACTACTCATTTGGATGACTTGGTTCATGGCTTCTATTTTGACAATGTATTGATGACCTATGATGTTCCTTTGTATGATTCCTTCAATGTAAAGGATTGAGGTGTTTCATGTACATAGATCTTTTTGTTGGATTTCTTGGAGCATAACTTCCTGCAAGATTTCTCCTGTAGGATAAATCTTGTCCCCGGGAAGGGGGGTGTCAGGCACATGGAAAGAAAAGTTTTAAGCGCCTGTGTATTGAAAGGTTAAGCGCGAGTGAAGGGAGTTAAATGTGTGAAAAGGAAACGGCGTAGGATTGTCGTTCTTAAAGGGCAGGTCACTTCTTTTGTTTTGAATGTGAGCTGTGTTAAGAAAAATTGGGTAAAAAGCTAAACACACTGGAAGTGAGTGTGGAGAGAGATTCGAGCAACAGCGCTGATTGAATGGAAAAGAGGCCGCCGACTGTCAGGCCCAATTAAAACAGACATGAGTCTGTAACATGCTTACGCATGTATTTTGAATTTGAGGGAATGATTCAGACAAGAGTAAGTATTTGATACAATTTTAAGGAACTATGAAAGTTCCAGTCTTTGTTTGTTTTCATTTTATCCATTTCGATCGTGAAATTGGGAATCGAAATTATTTTGTAAAAGTGTTTATGTTGGATTGCTGCTAACTGTGGGCAGTATATAGTCATCATAGCTTATTTTGTTTTCTAGCTACGCCGTTATGGTAGCAGTAGCGAAATAGACGAGGCTGTGACTGGAGGGAGAGTCGGGTGAGCTACGGGAGCCATACCCCCCTGCCAGAAAGATGTCGGAAGGAACAGCCAGAGACAGCCAGAGATAGTGGGTATGCTGTCCAAAGGTGCAGAGGCGAAGTCGAGTTCGCCATAGAGTTATGCTCTGCAGAAACCAAGCGAAAAGGGTAGGTGGAAACATGTATGATGTCCACCATAGACGTTCGTGATTGAATGAAAGGAATGAAGGTACCGATATTTGTGATGAACGGACCCCAGGAGAAATGTAAAGTGAAATATACCTGTGAACGGACGGATAATAATAACCCCCACCAGTGCTGTGTTTGAAAATGGGAGAAGAGGAGATACTGGGGGGAAATGAACTTTTAAAACCTGGTGTTTAGCGCCTTGTGATGTGTGTGGAGTTGGATGACTGTTGTGTAATGGAGTATTGGCTGTATTCACTACCTTCATCACCTCTATCACATGCCTTCTACCTTCACCGCCTTCTATCACATGCCTTCCAGCATCACCGCCTTCTATTACATGCATTGTACCTTCACCACCTTCTATCAAATGCATTCTACCTCACCACCTTCTATTTCCTGCCTTCTACCTTCACCATCTCCTATTTCATGCATTCTACCTTCACCACCTATTACATGCCCTCTACCTTCACCACCTATTACATGCCCTCTACCTTCACCACCTATTACATGCCCTCTACCTTCACCACCTTCTATTACATGCCCTATACTTCACCACCTTCTATTACATGCCTTCTACCTTCACCACCTTCTATTACATGCCTTCTACCTTCACCGCCTTCTATTACATGCCTTCTACCTTCACCACCTTCTCTTATATGCCTTGTACCACGTCTTCCTGCCTTTCCTAACTCTGCCTACTGTCTCCTACTTCTTCCCACCGTCACCTATTTCAAACCAGTTCTCTCCAAATTCTTCCTACCTTCTGCTTCCTTTGCCAGTCTTCCATTACTTTTTCACACTGTCTCCCACCTTTTCGAACCATGTCCTACCTTTGCCTGTCTTCAATTCATTCGTGCCTTCCTTCCCCCCCCCCCCCCCCCCTATCCTTTACTAACCTCCCACTTCTTCCTTCCACCTTCCCCCCTGCTGTTATTTACTTTTTAATTCTTCTTCCAGTCCTCCCATGATTTCATCTACTACTTTTCCCGCTTTCTCTACAATCAACCCACTTCTCTTTCCTCTACCAACTCTCCCCTGTCTGTAGGTACCTTCATATCTTTCTCTTTCCTCTACCAACTCTCCCCTGTCTGTAGGTACCTTCATATCTTTCTCTTTCCTTTACCAACTCTCACCTGTCTGTAGGTACCTTCATATCTTTCTCTTTCCTTTACCCTCTCTCCCCTGTCTGTAGGTACCTTCATATCTTTCTCTTTCTTTACTTTACCCTCTCTCCCCTGTCTGTAGGTACCTTCATATCTTTCTCTTTCCTTTACCAACTCTGCCCTGTCTGTAGGTACCTTCATATCTTTCCCTTTCCTTTACCCTCTCCCCCCTGTCTGTAGGTACCTTCATATCTTTCTCTTTCCTTTACCAACTCTGCCCTGTCTGTAGGTACCTTCATATCTTTCCCTTTCCTTTACCCTCTCCCCCCTGTCTGTAGGTACCTTCATATCTTTCTCTTTCCTTTACCCTCTCTCCCCTGTCTGTAGGTACCTTCATATCTTTCCCTTTCCTTTACCCTCTCCCCCCTGTCTAGTAGTACCTTCATATCTTTCTCTCTTTCCTTTACAAACTCTGCCCTGTCTGTAGGTACCTTCATATCTTTCTTTTCCTTTACCAACTCTGCCCTGTCTGTAGGTACCTTCATATCTTTCTCTCTTTCCTTTACCCTCTCCCCCCCTGTCTGTAGGTACCTTCATATCTTTTCTTCCCGAAGTCTCTCCCAATCTTTTTTTTTTACCTTCAACTCTTTCTTTCCAGTGTCTGTGTCACCAGCCTTCTACCATGTTCTCCTGCCGTCTCCTGTCCTGGCCTTCAATATGATATCTTTCTGACTTTCGCAGTCTTTCATGATCTTTTCCTACAAACTCCATTGCTTTCATCTCCCTTTTCCTGACCTGTTCTCGCTTACTGTCCAAACGTCGCCCAGTTCTCCTGTCCCTGCTGTCTGCTAGTTTATTCAACTACTTTTCCGTCTTCAGTGTGTTCAACGTTCTTCTACTTTCTCCTGCATTCTGTTTCCGTCTTGTCTGTTCCCTGTATTCCCTTGATGCTTTCTCTTATTTCCCCTTTTTCCCACTCCTATTAGTTCCACCATTATTTGGCTGTACTCGCCTATTGCTGCCTTTGGCTACTTCTTCCAATATTCCAACACTTTCTTCTGTTGGGAAGAAACCTTCTTTTAATTTCTGATGTCCAATCACACCCCCCCCCCCCCCCCCCCGTCTCTCTCTCTCTCTCTCTAGCTCGCTCGCTCTCGCTACCTTTTCCAACTGTTCCCACCTCCCACGGCCTCTGGTGGCCTCGGTAGTGGCAAGAGAGAGAGAAGGCAAACAAAGGCCGACACTAGAGCCTGGACTGGTAACCCCCTTCCCTTCTTCTTCGTCTTCTCCGTTTCTTCCAGGGTAGAGCTGACGATGAATAAATTCAGCCAGCACCGCACCACACTGATCACACGCTGACCCATTCCCGCTGACTGCTGCTTTCCAGATTGTTCGAATAAAAACAAAATGAAGGGCCCAAAACAAACAAAAAACAACAAAAGCAAACCTCAAACAAAAGCAATAAAAAAAAACGAACAAAAATCAAACAAACAAAAACAAATGCAAAGAAACAAAAACAAAGAAACAAACAAAAACGAAGAAACGAAGAGACAAACACTACGAGGAAAGGAGGCCTGTAGTTTCCTTTGCCCTCTGTTGTGGTAATTAATCTGTCCAACCATCACTACGGCCAAGACAGACAAGGCCTCAATCACCAAGCTGTATTAATTTCACTTCCTCAACGTCTCCTCGCCCAGTATGGGTCACGTAGACCATCGACAAACCACAGCAGCAGCAGATGTCGGGAAGATGAGGATGATCAACAAGAACAGACGACAGCTGGCGACAGGAACAGACCACACGATGGATAATACGTCACAACGCAGACGACTGCATGTAACACACACACACACACACACACACACACAAACAAACAAACTACCGGCGTCTAAGCCACCTATTTTTTTGCTTCCGGCCTTTTTGCGCATGCGCAAAACAGCCTTTGAGAAAACGCTGTGATATTGATTATACTAGTGCGCATGCTCGAGTATGAGAACATGGCAGCTTAGCGGTTTTCCCAGGAAAGCGGCCATTGTCTATCTTTCTGGCCGGCAGACGACAGGAAAGCGGCCATTATCTTTCTGTCTGGGCGGCAGACGACAGGAAAGCGGCCATTATCTTTCTGTCTGGGCGGCAGACGACAGGAAAGCGGCCATTATCTTTCTGTCTGGGCGGCAGACGAAGAGAAACGGCAGTTGTCGCTGTGTTAGATACCGCCAGCTTTGGTTATCTGCACTCCGCTCTTGCGTCACCTCCGGTGATGATAAAAACTATCTGCACTTTGCTCTTGCGTCACCTCCGGTGATGATGATAAAAACTATCTGCACTCCGCTCTTACGTCACATCCGGCGATAATAAAACAGACAGGGGTAGCCATCAGAGAGAGAGAGAGAGAGAGAGAGTGCACGTGTGTGTGTTTGGGGAGGGGAGTGCGGGAACGAATTATCATACACAATATATGCCTCCACGCCTCCCAAAGTCACGGTTTTGCTGTTTGCTGTTCTTGTTCTTGTTTCTTAGCACGGGATTAGAACTGTGAGCGTGTGACTATCTCTCATCCGATCTTGGTCACATACAGCGCAAGATCGATGTCTAGGGGAGATGAACGGTCCATGGCCATGAAGTGAGTTTTCTCTCGGCCATGAGATTAACGTCCTAATTGTTGACCGTTCTACTGGTCATGATGAGAGATCAACATCCTATTGACCGTGAAGCTGGTGTCCGGTTGACCGTGAGATTAACGTTCTAGTGGTCATGTGATCAGCATTCAAAGGACCGTGAAGGTGGTATCTTGTTGACCGTGAGATTAACGTTCTAGTGGTCATGAGATCAACGTCCTATTGACCATGAAGCTGGAGTCTAACTGACCGTGAGATAACGTCGTACTAGCCATGAGATCAACGTCCTATTGACCATGAAGCTGGTGTCTGATTGACCATGAGATTAACGTCGTACTAGCCATTAGATCAATGTCCTATTGACCAAGAAGCTGGAGTCAAATTGACCCTGAGATTAATGTCGTACTAGCCATGAGATCAATGCCCTATTGACCATGAAGCTGGTGTCTGGTTGACCGTGAGATGAACATTCTACTGGTCATGAGATCAACGCCCTATTGACCATGAAGCTGGAGTCTGGTTGACCGTGAGATGAACGTTCTACTGGTCATGAGATCAATATCTCATGGGCCCTTTGATCGACGTTCTCTCTTTGTTGTGAGATTTTAATTCTAACGCCTTGAAAATTGACGTTCTGTTGGCCGTGAGATTAACGTCCGATTGCCTTCGTTGTCTTGGCCGTCAGAGTAGTAACGCCTTATCGCCGCGAAACTGACATTCTGTTGACCGTGAGATTAATGTCTGATTGCTGTGGAACTGACGTTCTGTTGACCGTGAGATTAATCTCCTGTTTCCGTTAAACTGACGTTTTGTTGGCCGTAAGATTAACGTTCTGTTGCTGTGAAATTGATGTTCTCTTATCCTTGAGATTAACCTTTTATTTGCTGTGAAACTGACATTTTGAAGGTTGTGTGATATGAACGTCCTGTTGCCTTGAAATTGACGTCCTGTTGGCCCTGAGGTTAACGTCTATTGTTGTGAAATTGACGTTCTCTTAGCTGTGAGATTAATGCCCTATTGCCATGAAACTGACGTTCTGTTGGCTGTGAGATTTACATCCTACTTCCCTGAACCCAACGTTCTGTTCGCTGTCACACTAAGGTCCTCTTGCCGTGAAAAAATTGACATTTTGGTGGTTGTGAGATTTTAATCCCATTGCCGTGAAACCGATATTCTCTTGGCCGTGAGATTAAGATCCTATTGCCTTGAAATCGACATTCTGTTGGCCGTGAGATTAAGATCCTATTGCCTTGAAATCGACGTTCTGTTGGCCGTGAGATTAAGATCCTATTGCCTTGAAATCGACGTTCTGTTGGCCCGTGAGATTAAGATCCTATTGCCTTGAAATTGACGTTCGGTTGGCTGTGAGATTAACATCCCATTGCCATGAAACTGGCGTCCTGCTAGCTGTCAGATTAACGTCCTATTGCCGTTAAATGAACATACGGTTGGACGAGAGATTACATCATCATATTGCAGTGAAATTGACGTTCTGTTGGCCGTGAGATTAATGTCTTATTGACCGTAAAATTGACATTCTGTTGGCCGTGAGATTAACGTCCTATTGCCCGTATGACTGATGTTCTGTTGGCCGTGAGATTAACGTCCTGTTGCCCGTATGACTGACGTTCTGTTGGTCGTGAGATTAATGTCCTATTGCCCGTAAGACTGAAGTTCTGTTGGCCGTGAAATTAACGTCCTATTGCCTGTATGACTGACGTTCTGTTGGCCGTGAGATTAACGTCTTATTGCCGTATGACTGACGTTCTGTTGGCCGTGAGATTAACGTCTTATTGCCTGTATGACTGACGTTCTGTTGGACGTGAGATTACGTCCTATTGCCCGTATATGACTGACGTTCTGTTGGCCGTGAGATTAACGTCCTATTGCCCGTATGACTGACGTTCTGTTAGCCGTGAAATGAACGTCATATGGCAGTAAAATCGAGTTCTGTTGGCCATGACATTAACGTCCTGCAGACCGTGAGACTGAGGTTCTAGTGGTCGTGAGATTATCGTCCCATGGACCGTGAGACTGACGTTCTATTGGCCGTGAGATTAACGTTCTATGGTCGTGAAATTGACGCTCTGTTCCGTGAGACTGCGCACACCACTACTCAGATGAAGGAGGGAGGGGGCGGAGGGGGGGGGGGTTCAATATGAAAGGGTTTCAGAGACCCCCTCCCCCACCCTCCCGCAACACATTAGGCAATACAACGATGATATAACCACACCACCAGTACAACCACCACCACCATCAGCAACAACAATACAACAAAAACAACAAGGAAGAAGAAGAAGAAGAAGAAGAAGACCCCGTTGTACTTTGTGTTTAGATGTCACAACAGGCTGTGAGTTCATAAATATGCAATTCTGTATAATACTTTTCTTTCTTGGCAATCTACCTTTTGACACTAGCAATACACCATAGCTCAACCCGAACCCGGAACAACGCGCTGACCTATTTCCATTTCCGAAGTGCTCGCAGGTGGATTACGCCAACAGAACTGGAGTGACCCTGACTGGTCAGCCAGGCCAGGCCATGAACGATCACACAATGAAGTGTTGACCACACACCCACAGCTTCTCTTCAAATGGACACGGCAAGCACCATGACCTTCAGGACTTCATTTAGGGTCAACCGGACCCTTCAGTCATCGGTAGACCTAACAGGATGAATAAGCGGAGACATCCAAAAGTGCGAATAACTGAACAACACGAACCCCGACGCGCGAGTGTAAAAGTCCAAAAGCGCGAATGATGAATGATACCTATAAACAATGTCAGAAAGCGCCGACGTGGCATTTCAGTACAAGTGACACGTTTCACCTGACTCCCTCCCCCCCATGCGGAAACCAAACTGTTCAGCGTGCTAGGCAACATACTGGGTACCTCCACACCCATCTGGGTACATCCACACCTAGCGAACCAAACTGTTCAGCGTGCTGTAGTGAATCCTTTGCATCACACTGGGTACATCCACACCTAGCGAACCAAACTGTTCAGTGTGCTGTGCATCATACTGGGTACATCCACACTTACCGAACACAAACTGTTCAGCGTGCTGTAGTGAATCCTTTGCATCATTCTGGGTACATCCACACCTAGCGAACTAAACTGATCTGCGTGCTGTAGTGAATCCTTTGCATCATACTGGGTACATGCACACCTAGCGAACTAAACTGTTCAGCGTGCTGTAGTGAATCCTTTGCATCATACTAGGTACATCCACACCTAGCGAACTAAACTGATCTGCGTGCTGTAGTGAATCCTTTGCATCATACTGGGTACATGCACACCTAGCGAACTAAACTGTTCAGTGTGCTGTAGTGAATCCTTTGCATCATACTGGGTACATGCACACCTAGCGAACTAAACTGTTCAGCGTGCTGTAGTGAATCCTTTGCATCATACTGGGTACATGCACACATAGCGAACTAAACTGTTCAGCGTGCTGTAGTGAATCCTGTACATCAACTAGGTACATGCACACCTAGCAAGTCAAGAGACTTCATTACTATGCCTCTGGCTGAACGACTTAAAAGTGCAGCTTTCAATTCAGACCTGACACTGTGCATTTGACACTCGCCTTTCTTTAATTTTGGGACAACATTTAGAAAGAGAGGGGTTAGTTACAGCCAAGGACACAGACAAACAGAGTACAGGACTAGACACAACGCATTTCGAGCTCTTGGGTCTTCTTCAGGCGAGAACAAAATAACGTTTAGGACTGAAAACGAAGAACGTGAAACCACTTATCTTCTCATGTTCGCAATGAGAATGAGATGTGGTTTACAGCGATCACCAGTACACATACAGCAAACGTGACGTGAAATACAACACGACAAAGGGTATCAGTATCAGTAAAAGGTAAGTTTCAAAACGGCGCCCCTCACTCACTCACTCCGTTTTGAAATTTAACTTTGGGGTTAAAATATGATTGTGATTTTCAAATTACCATAACTAATAGAAGAGAATACTACGAGTAGCTACACTATCTGATACTGTTCAATTGTTTTATGAGTTTTAGCCATTTCAGCTTTTGACTAACTACAGTGCCTGTCTTGGAAGAGAAAAATTAAGGTAAAAACATCCCCAAACTGGCTTAATTTCGTTTTAAATGTGCTCAACACACAATTTCATACGCTTAATGTTGCTTTTTTTTTAACGAAGATGAAATTAACTCTTTGTGACGGTTCATGACGTGCATTTCTGACAAGCGTTCAAGACGTTTGTGCATTTCGAGTGGCCCCTGAAGATGTGGGGGCACTACCGAACTGGCTGCACTGCAGGCATATGATACTGCAGGCATATAATGCTGCAGGCATAGGATACTGCAGGCATAGGATACTGCAGGCATAGGATACTGCAGGCATAGGATGCTGCAGGCATATGATACTGCAGGCATATAATACTGCAGGCATATGATACTGCAGGCATATGATACTGCAGGCATATGATACTGCAGGCATATGACATTCCGGGGAAAAATCTCCATCACTGTCCCTACTGCAGTTACAGGGATATAGACTACTGTCGATGTTTTCCCCGCCTGTCGCTGACTCGGACTGCCTGTCAGCACTGCAGCTTTCTCCCCGGTCTCTGCAGTCGTGGTATTCCACCCCACAGACCGAAAGGTCAAAATCATCACCGTGCTCGTCATTCAAGCGCCTCTCTCTGGTCACATCAATAAACACTTACCACGCCGGTCATTTGTCGTCCAAGGTCTGACCTGCGCGCTGGGTTACTGGGTGCGACAGCCACTTCCATCAAACCGTCTTCCCAGTTCTGGTTTTTCTCTGTTTTTAATTCTAATGAACTATCATTTCACATAATATTTACTGGCTTAATTTATCCTGTGCATACTAGTTCCGTGTCTCGCTAACGCAGTAGGTGTGGACTTGTTTGCATCACGGACGAAACTTAAAGTGGAAGTTGTTGATGTTCAGTTTTTCTGTCGTTGTCCACCAAATTTTATCCAACATTTCACAATTCTCCTTACTGGTTGTCGAATGTAGGTGGATCACTTCAACTGCTCATTCTAATGCACACACAACTTCCAGGAGGTTGTTAAACACGGCAGAAAATGAGAAAACCGGTTCTGCAACGAGAACCAGTTTGGATCGATCAGCGAGAGTCCGTCACACCCACTTACCTTCAAGTCAGCTCCCACACTAAACGGAAAACCAAACTGGATACTGACTGTCAAACGCGATCTTCTTTTCTCCCCCCCCCTCCCCTCCACCCTTTCCCCCCCCCCTGTCTCTCCCGTCAGTAGCAGTCAGTGCAGTGAAGCGCATCGAGTCAACTGACCGTGACCCACACCAATGTGTTCACTTCCCACCACACACACGGAGAACCCAAAAGGACACAGATTCAGCCCCCCCCCCCCCCCCCCCCCCCCCCCCCCCCCCAGTCCTCGTCTGTTCCATGACCTCCTCACCCCCACCCCCCCTCCCCCCCAGTCCCCAATACCCTTTCCTCTCTCAACACCTCTCCCCCCCCCCCCCCTCTCTCTCTCTCTCTCTCTCTCTCTCTCTCTCTCTCTCTCTCCGCTTCTGTCTCGCCTACTTTCCCGACAGTGAGCCAAAAAAATTAATCCTCTCCCTCCCTGCACCCTTATCGGTGTTGGGGGCAAACGGCGAGTGCCCCCACTCCCCCCCCCCCCCCCCCCCCACCCCCCCGTCGCCCTCCCCTCTGCTGTGGTCACTGGCAATGCTCGCGTGAAGCCCAGCGAGATAGCATTGTCCAGCTCAGTGATGGAGTCATTGTCCAGCTCAGTGATGAGTCATTGTCCAGCTCAGTGATGGTCCATTGTACAGCTCAGTGATGGTCCATTGTCCAGCTCAGTGAAGGAGTCATTGTCCAGCTCAGTGATGGAGCCATTGTCCAGCTCAGTGATGGTCCATTGTCCAGCTCAGTGAAGGAGTCATTGTCCAGCTCAGTGATGGAGTCATTGTCCAGCTCAGTGATGGAGTCATTGTCCAGCTCAGTAATGGAGTCATTGTCCTGATCAGTGATGGAGTCATTGTCCTGATCAGTGATGGAGTCATTGTCCTGATCAGTGATGGACCATTGTCCAGCTCAGTGATGTAGTCATTGTCCAGCTCAGTGATGGCGTCATTGTCCAGCTCAGTGATGGATCCATTGTCCAGCTCAGTAATGGAGTCATTGTCCAGCTCAGTGATGGAGCCATTGTCCAGCTCAGTGATGGAGTCATTGTCCAGCTCAGTGGTGGAGTCATTGTCCAGCTCAGCAATGGAGTCATTGTCCAGATGGTCCATTGTCCAGCTCAGTGATGGAGTCATTGTCCAGATGGTCCATTGTCCAGCTCAGTGGTGGAGTCATTGTCCAGCTCAGTGATGGAGTCATTGTCCAGCTCAGTGATGGAGTCATTGTCCAGCTCAGTGATGGAGCCATTGTCCAGCTCAGCGATGGAGTCATTGTCCAGCTCAGTGGTGGAGTCATTGTCCAGCTCAGTGATGGAGCCATTGTCCAGATGGTCCCATGTCCCAGCTCAGCGATGGAGTCATTGTCCATGTCCCGTGCGGTCTCCGAGTTGGCCGAGCTGTCTGTTGTGGCTGCACATACCAAAACTTAATGCGCCAAGGTCTTGCTTAAGAGTCGAGTATTTATAGACTGGCCTTATTAGATTGTTTAAATGAAGCAAACCTACGTCTGTAGTATCCTTGTCCTTAAGGGCCTCAGGCTGATAGGACGTAAAACTCACCCTCAATTGGAAAAATCAGATTGTTTTTTGAGATTTTCTTCATTGCGTCTGAAAGTCAAATGACCTTCTTTTCTTTCTTTCCTATGCCTATCAAGGTACATGCCAGGGGGTTCCAAGCAGACAGATCAAAATGAAAGGAATGGGACTATTTGGGAGGAAGCAGCTGGCGCAAAGATAGAGTATCGGTGAGTGAGTGAGAAGGCTTAAAATATGACGTCAGCCAAGGGGAAGACCATGTATTTGAAGATTGTGAATGATGTCATCAGTGGAAATGCCCCCCAAATAAGTGATATTGGTGGTGGTGATGGTGGTGGTAGTGGTGATGGTGGTGGTGGTGGTGGTGGAGTGTATGTGTGTGTGTGTGTGTGTGTGTGTGTGTGGGGGGGGGGGTGATCAATAATCAGTTTAATATTAAATGTTGGCTCCAATTTATGCAAGGCCTCAAAATGCATACGTTGATCACAGAGTGATTTAGGGCGAAATCTTTATTGAGGCGTCTGGCCTGTGGCGTCCTGCACGCTGTGTGTGTAGGGAACGGGGGCGGTGAGTTGTGCCGGTATGTTGTAAATAGGTAAGGGCATGGGAGGGAGGAAGGGGGGGGGGGGGGAGGTGATAAAGAGGAGGAGGAGCATGGGCAGGACCTGTTCAACTCACCCATGTTAGCACTGGGGGTACGTGGAAGCAGGTGGCCCTCTCCCATGTGGAGAGCCTCTTCACTGTGTAGTCACAGCAGTGACACAAGACGAATGGGGTGGTACTGGTAGTGACGCAGGATAGGGAAAAACCCATTGTGGCGACATTCGAAACACGCATACACAATGGCTAGGACACACAAGAAGAAGCATTTCCTCCACACCCCCCCTCCACCCCACACCCCCCTCGCACTCCTCATCTACCACCTCCCTGCATCTACCACCACCACCACTTTATACCCCCCCCCCCCCCCCCCCCCACACACACACACACACACAGGCACGCACCTTTACCCATTAGATTCATATCATACACACACACACACACACACACACACACACACATTTGATTCATATAACTTCATTCTGACAGCTCGTGAATCAGGGCAAACTGCACATAACTGCATCCGTCATTTTGTGATTTGATTACAATTTATTTTGTTTCCATTTTCTAATGTAGACGTCACGGTCAAAAGAAGTTGAACAGTTGTTGCAATACACGCGTGTGTGTGATCACGAAATATAGACACCACATTTTTTTTTTTTCGCACAAGTCTGTCAAAGACCTCTGGTAAGAAGAATGCAACTTACAGACGGATAACAAACTCTTCCAAATATAGAAATTCGTCCAAACCTGTAAGAGTTTAAATAGCAAGTTCCAAGGGCCGCCGCAAAGAAGAAATAGTCTCGAGCCGTCTGCATACAGGCCACTCCTTTTACACCCATTCTTATCTTTGAAAAGTTGAAGAAGCTCTTTGATGCATTCCATGTCACGTTCCACTCACAGTGAAACATATTTTAGACTTGCATGCTCTGAGCCATAAACGCCATCTAGCAGAGTCCATGAAAAACTTGTTCACGAGATGTCCCATGTGGTGAGATCTTTGAATTTCTGAAAGAGATCATCAACTTTCATGTGATCTAAGGTTTTACGGAAGAAAGATTTTTTTTTTTTTTACGATATTGCCGGTGTGTTTTTAGAATGTGTATTTTAAAGTTGTGTGTGCGTGTGTGTATGTGCGTGTGTGCGTGTGTGTGTGTGTGTGTGCGTGTGAGTGTGTGTGTGTGTGTGTGTGTGTGTGTGTGTTTATGACGTGAGTTAACTTGAAGGCGGTGACACCCCTGACATGGCCCTGTGCGGTTGTCTGAGCAGTCAGCAACATCATCACTCTATATCTCCCTAGTAACCCCCACACTGCACATACCTGACAGCATCATCTCCATCTCCCTAGTAACCCCCACACTGCACATACCTGACAGCATCATCTCCATCTCCCTAGTAACCCCCACACTCCACATACCTGACAGCATCATCTCCATCTCCCTAGTAACCCACACACTGCACATACCTGACAGCATCATCTCCATCTCCCTAGTAACCACTATACAGCACATACCTGACAGCATCATCTCCATCTCCCTAGTAACCCCCACACTGCACATACCTGACAGCATCATCTCCATCTCCCTAGTACCCCCACACTGCACATACCTGACAGCATCATCTCCATCTCCCTAGTAACCACTATACAGCACATACCTGACAGCATCATCTCCATCTCCCTAGTAACCACTATACAGCACATACCTGACAGCATCATCTCCCATCTCCCTAGTAACCACTATACAGCACATACCTGACAGCATCATCTCTATCTCCCTAGTAACCACCATACAGCACATACCTGACAGCATCATCTCTATCTCCCCTAGTAACCCCCACACTGCACATACCTGACAGCATCATCTCTATCTCCCTAGTAACCCCCATACAGCACATACCTGACAGCATCATCTCCATCTCCCTAGTAACCCCCACACTGCACATACCTGACAGCATCATCTCCATCTCCCTAGTAACCCCCACACTGCACATACCTGACAGCATCATCTCTATCTCCCTAGTAACCCCCATACAGCACATACCTGACAGCATCATCTCTATCTCCCTAGTAACCACCATACAACACATACCTGACAGCAGCAGTACTGGGAGCTATTGGCAGCCTGGAACGGTAGGTCTGATCAGGTATCTTCCCACTAGACCACTGCCGAGTCCTGCCAGGACTTGACTTCTTTAAATGTAAACGTTGTGCTCCGCCAGTTGCGTCTTGGTCACTGTATACGCTGGCGCTGGCTGGCATGGCCTGTCGTCTGTTTAGTCCTGGAGATCTCTGTTCATTCCAGGAATACCGTGGGCTCTCATCCAGCACACCACGCGAAATGGAACCGGACTGAACTGTGGGGCGAAGGGGGGAGGGGGGGGGGGGGGGGGGGGGGGTAGGGGGGGGGGGTAGGGGGGGGGGGGGGGAGGACTTGACGATAGTTCGAAAATAAACACAGACTATGAGTGTTAGTCATGACTGAAAGAGGGAAGGCAGAGAGAGAGAGAGAGGGGGGGGGGGGGGGGGGGGAGAAAGGGGTGGATGGTGCAGGGGGGGGCAGAGGGGAATGGGGTGGGGAGGTGTGCAAGGGAAGGGGGGAAGAGGAGTGTGTATGATTGAGAGGAAGGGGGAGGCTGGGGTGAGAAGGAGGGGCAGTAGGGGTGAGAGTTCGTAGAATTTTGGCAAGGGACGAAAAGACTCAAGAAACAGTTGACTTGTGAAAAACAGTTCTCTTCTTCTTCTTCTTCTTCTTCTTCTTCTCTCTCTCTCTCTCTCTCTCTCTCTCTCTCTCTCTCTCTCTCTCTCTCTCTCTCTCTCTCTCTCTCTCTCTCTCTCTCTCTCTCTCTAGGTAGCAGAGGAATGTAAAGGTGGAGTGGGGAGAGGGGAAAAGGACAGGTCATAATGTACTGGTGTGGGTGGGCAGGGCTGAAAAGGAGTAGTGGGGGTGAAGGACGTGTTTGTGCGACGTTCATGCTTTTAACCATACAATGCAAGACAAGTGTTCTACAGAGAAGCACAGTGCAGTAGAAGAGAGTCAAAAATAAAAGTAACGTCTTTGATAATAATTATGTACAATACAAAACAAAGTGTTCCACAAAGAGCAGTTCACAACGCTTAAAACCGGATAATACAAAACCAAACACAAAACTGACTCTGAAAATAAAAAGCAGAGTAACATTAACTTGTCACCCTGTTAAACATGAGAGA
Organism: Conus betulinus; assembly: GCA_016801955.1. Lineage (NCBI taxonomy): Eukaryota > Metazoa > Mollusca > Gastropoda > Neogastropoda > Conidae > Conus > Conus betulinus. Next base: position 298,083 of record JADBJO010001977.1, on the reverse strand, counting down.
GAGAGAGAGAGAGAGAGAGAGAGAGAGAGAGAGAGAGAGAGAGAGAGAGAGAGAGAGAGAGAGAATCACACAAGCGGCAATTAGGGGGGTGTTCTTTGTGGTACTCTGTGTGTGTGTGTGTGTGTGTGTGTGTGTGTGTGTGTGTGTGTGTGTGTGTGTGTGTGTTGTGGGGGGGGGGGGGGGGGGGGGGGAGGTTACTTTTGCTGAAGATATATGTTCGTCGAAAATTCACTTAGTTTGTTCTGCTTGTGCATTAAAGAAGTGTCAGCGTTCACTCTATATTGTGTGTTTATCTGTACTTTCGTTCATCTTCATTACTGCTGCAGCCTGTTTTGATGTTTAGTACACTTCAAATCAAACGCGTTCTCCACCAAATGAAGGTAACACCTTTTAACCATATACCCCCCTAGACCAGTGCTGTACCAAGGGTAAATCCGCGTGCTTTAATTATATCATACAACTGGAAAGTTGTGGTGTGCAAAGAGCGAGTTAACGTGTTCAGTACAAAAGCAAACAAACAAAAAGCTTTGCACCGTGTGAATGAACGTCTTTTAACCGTTCAGTGCAACACGAATCATGATTTTCCACTGATACAAGTAACAAACAACCCAAACCAAGAACAATAACAAATAGCTGAAAGAAAAAAAAAAAACGGAAAAAAAAAAAAAAAATGACTGCCAGAAACAACCACGACAAATACCCTGTATGCAACCGCCACATATAACCAAAGTAAACACCAACAACAGTCTTAACAACCACAATAAACACTACCACAACAACCAATCACAACACCAACCACAAAAGGACAACTATGAGAAACAGCCACTAACAAATGACAACAACAACCAGTCACAACTAACAACCACAGCAACTGCCCAACTTACAGCAACCACAACAACCTAACAAACACGACAGCAATCACAACAACCACAACACACATATAAACAGCCGCCACAATAAACAACACGAAACAAACAAGCAAAAAAGTAAACAGACAACAACAACACCCAAACAACAAACAGCACCAATGAATAGCGGCAGCAAAATGGGTTAAACGAAACAGACAAAAAAAAAAAAAAAAAAAAAAAAAAGAAAAGAAAAAAAAACAGTTATAATGAACAACCACAACAATCCACAAAAAATAAAAAGTCATAACAAACACACTCAACCAAGCTCTGTGTAGTATATTACCGCAACAAACAACCAGACAAAGCCATCAAAGACACAAGAAATCACAGCAACAAAACGCAATTACACAAACAACCACAAAAACATGATACCTAACAAATATGACAACCATTAACAGGAAACAACCCAGCAAAGGTAAACATACCAGTAGAGAAAAATACATTTAATTTCTTCTTTTCTTCCGTCCTGCTTATCTTCTTAAATATTGCGAGACCTAAAAGGCTTTATCAATGCAGTTCAGTCACCTAGGAAATTCACAAACGAACAAACAAAACCAAAAGAATGATATGTCAGCACAGATAACGGCAAGCTCAACACCATGCTAATGTTCGCCTTTTTTGTTCTATAATCTAAGACAGTTCTGCGTTCAAAATTCAGTTTACAATTATTATATTCACAGAGAAGCTGTTCTCCTTGCCAAGCAAAAAACCAACCTCCGGAGAAAATGACCCAATGAATGTAAGCGTTAAAAAAATTTTTCCCTAGAAAATATCTTCACGAAATTTAATCTGACGTCTTTTCTAAAACAAAAATTTAATATATATGTGGAGGTAGATACAGGATAAAAAAAAAAAAAAACAAACAAACACACAAGACGACCGAATTATCCACGAATTTCGGTAGGCAAGGGAGACAACAACACTGCAGGAAACCAAGAGATTAACCAACAAGTTACTGGCCTTTAATATGAGCGATGTCGCGGTAAAGAGAGAGAGAGAGAGAGAGAGAGAGAGAGAGAGAGAGAGAGAGAGAGAGAGAGAGAGATTTTCTGTCAATGCTGTTCGTTTAATGTTGTTTAATGATTAATATTCTGGTCACAAATCCACAACACCATAAAATATCTCGCAAAGTGTATGCCTCACTTGCTTCATGGTTTTGAACTCATCTATGTTGACCTTTTGTTGGCTCTGCTGGTACTTTGAAGGTCTGTTTGTCTACCCACCTATCCACCAATCTCTGTGTCTGTGTGTGTGTGTGTGTGCAATCAGTCTTACATTTTAAATGCTCCACACCATTTGAAACTGTACTGTGTTTCAGCTCAGGGCGATGCTATGTCCCTCCACTGGCAGACGACTAATTTGCCAATACCGGTGACCTCATCACGACCCCTGCCCCCCTCTTCCCCTCCACTCTCACCCTCCCCTCCCCAAGGGCACACATGTGGACAGGAAATAGATATTGAGAGCGAAGTACAAAAGGGCACAAAATGTTAAACTTTTGCTTTTCTATGCTGATCGATGAGGATGAGGATGACGAAGATGGTACGGTACCATAGAGGTCCACTCTGGTGAGAAACTACATGCCAGGGCTGTACTCTGCGTTTACTTTCAGATAAATTCCGACGTCAGCTAGGCCGGGGAAATACAGACACCTGCAGTACTGGTCAGGAAATTTGAGCAACCTCTCAGAGACGCACCCGTTAAGTGGATGAAACTCGACTGTCTTCCCAGTCTACCCAATTGAGCCATAGCATACTCCACTGTGGGCAAGAGCTGTCTACAGCTGAACATTTCAACAATGAATGGCTGTGAGTGGAATCAAACCCACGACCTCCCACCTTGCAATCCCTGAGTCAACCACCAGTTTACAACGGCTGTCGGTGCTGTCGTATGAAATTGTACCTGGAGTGTTGGGCACTCTCACTGATCTTCAAACAATGGTACGTCTTCATTCCATCAGACGCTTAATTCATTTTATTGATGACAAGACAGACAACCTGACTGTTTTCGGTTCATGTGTTATGTCCTTAATGTACCTATTCTCTAAACGAGGAAAGAAAGAGATTTGATTGGCAAAGAGTGCGAGATACGTTACCTATACCGTGCAATGCTGGTAAACAATTTCCAGCTCCTACCCAAGTAAAATGAATTACAGAGGGGAAACTGGAAGGAATGGGAGAGATGAAGGTGGGAGGGGGAGAGAGGGGGGGTGGCACCCGCGGAGAGGAGGGAAAGCGTCCATACCTAGCGAAATTTTTGTCCGAGGTGAAGTTCTCTACTGTGCCTGTGTCAAGATGACCTAGTTCTTGCCAGAGCAGCGTTTTAATGTAGGTTTGGTTCAAATGTATTACATTCAGTGCATGTACGTTCTTTTTGAAAATCAACTCTTCGCGCGCGCGCGCGCGCGCACACACACACACACACACACACACACACACACACACACACACACACACACACACACACGCATATCACGTACGCATGCACACACATGCACTCACACACACGCACCTATGCACGTACACACGCGCACGCGCGCGCGCGCGCGCGCGCGCACACACACACACACACACACACACACACGCACGCACGCACAACGCACGTACGCGCGCGCGCGCTCACACACACACAGACACACGCGCGCACGCGCACCCCCCCCCCCCCCCCCCCCCCCCCCACACACACACCACCAGGACAAATAAAAAACAGTGCGATTACACAGATTCATTGTATTACACATGCAAATCTAAGATATACATGAAGTCAAAGAAATGGAACAACAACACGTCGTTTCATCGACTACGACTGAATCAGCCTAAAAAAAGACTGACTAACTCGTGAGTTTGCAGAATACGGCCATTGACGATTTCATTAAATCTTAGGGTGGCGATGCAGATTCAGATCAAAGACTGATGTTCGATCATTCAGCAAAATTGTAATGTACATAGAGCGTACCTGCTACAGTCCATACATATCATTATCCACGATTACTTCCCCTGGTGAATGGTTTGTGTGTCAGAGGTCTACATTCTCCGCAGTGCACTTCCTGTTCTTGATTGAATTGTAACAGGGAGAGTCGCAATCACCCTAGACTATGTGTAACAGGGACAGCCACAATCGCCCTGATCATTTGTAACAGGACAACCATAATAACCCCTGATCCGTTGTAACAGAACAGCCACAATCATCCTCATCCTTTGTAACAGAACAATCACACAATCACCCTGATCCTTTGTAACAGGAAATGCCACAATCATCATCCTGATCCTTTGTGACAGAACAATCACCACCCTGATCCTTTGTAACAGGAAATGCCACAATCTTCCTGATCCTTTGAAACAGGGACAGCCACAATCACCCTGATCCTTTGTAACAGGAAATGCCACAATCATCCCGATCCTTTGTAACAGAACAACCACAATCACCCTGATCCTTTGTAACAGGAAATGCCACAATCATCCCGATCCTTTGTAACAGAACAACCACAATCACCCTGATCCTTTGTAACAGGAAATGCCACAATCATCCTGATCCTTTGTAACAGGGAATGCCACAATCATCCTGATCCTTTTAAACAGAACAGCCATAATTACCCTGATCCTTCGAAACAGGGACAGCCGCAATCACCCTGATCCTTCGTAACAGGAATAGCCACAATCACCCTGATCTTTTGTAACAAAACAGCAACAATCACCCTCGTCCTTTGTAACAGGAACAGCCACAATAGCCCTGATCCTTTGTAACAGGAACAGCCACAATCTCCCTGATCCTTTGTAACAGGAACAGCCACAACCACCCTGATCCTTTGTAACAGGAAATGCTACAATCACCCTCATCCTTCGTAACAGGAATAGCCAGAATCACCCTGATCCTTTGTAACAGGGACAGCCACAATTACCCCGATCCTTTGTAACGGAAACAGCCACAATCACCCAGACCCTTTGTAACAGAGAGTCACAATCACTCTGATCCTTTGTAACAGGAACAGCCACAAACACCTCTGATCCCTGGTAACAGGAATAGCCACAATCACCCTGATCTTTTGTAACAGAACAGCCACAATCACCCTGATCCTTCACAACAGGAACAGCCAGAATCACCCTGATCTTTTGTAACAGAACAGCCACAATCACCCTGATCCTTCACAACAGGAACAGCCAGAATCACCCTGATCCTTTGTGTAACAGAACAGCCACAATCACCCTGATCCTTTGTAACAGAACAGCACAATGATCCCGATCCTTCGTAACAGCAACAGCCAGAATCAATTCCATACCCTATGGCTTAAATATTCATACGTTTGAAAACCTTGACGCTTGGACGTCACGTGAAGAAACTTGATCAGATGTCCAGTCTGATCTCTCATGTGAAGTAAATTGATCAGATGTCCAGTCTGACCTGTCATGTGAAGCAGACTGACCAGAAGTCATCGCAGTTTGATTTTTCATGTGTGACACTGAGTAGAAGTGGTTCATGTTTTATTTGTCATGTGTAATACTGAGCGCGGATAGTTACAGTTTGGTCTGACTAGAAGTGGCTGCAAACGTCGCTTAGTGTTTGATTCGCCAGTTGTAGCAGCTCACCGCAAGCGCTTACCGTTTGGTCTGACCAGAACTGGCTACAACCTGATCTGCACGGTGTTGCAGCTCACCACGTGCACTTACTGTTTGAATAACCAACTGTATTAACTCACTGCAAACAGAGACAGTCTGACTACCGTTGGAATCACCAATTATATTAGCTCACCGCCAATAGTTACAGTCTGATCTGCCGTTGGAGTCACCAATTGTATTAGCTCACCGACAATAGTTACAGTCTGATCTGCCGTTGGAATCGCCAATAGTATTAGCTCACCGCCAATAGTCACAGTCTGATCTGTCAAACGTGAGCCTGACCGGAAGTGGGTACAGCTCTGTGCAGTGACGCCAGTGGAAGCCATTGTGGATCCTTTGTTTTGTCCAGATCAGATTGATCTGCTCGATGTTGAAGTCTTTGAAATTATGTACAGCAGAACGTTGAATTCGTTTGAGACTGACGCTTCAAGCTGGTCACAACTCATCACGACACATTGATTGCTGAAAGAGAATGTCAGCTTCCTTAACTAGGAGTCTGGTGCCATCACGCTCTAGCTGTCAGGCAGCTCACCGTGAAGACGACGATGAAGAAACAGTTGGCATGGAGGACGGTTAGGGCATTACCAGAGTCTGCTTGATAAATAATGTTTTTTAAAAGTCTCGATCTTACCTCTGGTGTCGGCTTCACCAGGGTTCCTGCTTCTCTTCTCAATTCCCTTCATTCAGCACCCCAAGCCGTCATTGAGGCCAGAATACCCATACACCAGCGCAAAAAAAAATAAATAAACAAATCTGTAATCTTAGGCCACAGTGTTGGAGGAGGAGCTGCTTCGTCCGAGTTGGAAGGAGCCGTACACAGCGTGGGAGATTTTGTGGCCTGAGGGAGGGGGGTTGGGGGTGGAGGGTGGGGTGTTGGTTTGTCTGGTGAACACACTATACTGAAGAAACAGACGATGTGAGAGGTGGGGGCGGCTGAAGAGAAGACTGTGGGGGAGCGGGCTGACGGGTTGGTGGGAGAGTAAGGTCTGCACGCGGTGTGTCTAAGGGATTGACCATCTGAAGAAATGACATGCTCGATGCACGGGCACAGCTGTGAGCACGGAGGCATTCCTCTTCTGACTATCGTCTGGACAGCGCAGTAACTTTTTTTTTTTAAAACCATCGTTCACTGTCATTGTGGGCATGGTTCTTCTTGTGTCTGTGGGACAGTTTGAAACGTAGATTGTGTTGACGCTGTGATGCTGGTCTCAGGAGGAAGAGCGGTGGATGTTGACTGTCAGTACAGACCCATACTGAGCTCAGCAGACACACTGTGGTCAGACGTCTGTCCTGTGGAGGAGTGAGTGGGACAGCCCTCATTGCGGACAACAACTTCAGTCACCACAGCACTGGAGCAGCAGCCTGTCCTGGCGCTTCTCTTCCACACCCCCTCTCCTTTCTCTCCTCCCCTTCCTCCTCCCCAGCCAGTCGTCGTGAACGCGGGGTGTTCCATCTCCTTCAGAGCTCAGGGAGGACTGGTTGTCCGAATTCCACAGAGCCGAGTCAGAGGAAGTTGAAGAAGGTCGACAGGTGTGCTGACTCTCATCCCCGCTAGATGGGACATAGGTCATCTTGTCCTCGGCTTCAGACCGACCTCCATGCTCCGAGAGGCCTGACTCGTCTGAACTGGAGTCTTCCGCTGGAGGCTGGCACCGCTCCTGTTGGTCCTCCTTGACAGGCGGCAGGGTGATCTTGCTGGACTTGAGGATCTGGCGGCCTCTCTGCAGGGACCTTCTTCTGCCCCTTGCGGACAGAGGGGGCTGCGTGGTGTTGACGTTGAAGAGCTGTCGGCCTGTCACGGCGCTTTGCTGCCCCCCACAGGGGCAGGTGTACATGGCCGGGAAATACCTCCACGTCGTCAGTCTGTATTTGTACACCTGTATTTGCAGGTCCTCCTCTTCTCCTCTTCCTCCTCTTCCTCCTCCTCCTCCTCCCTGATATCTCCCAGTGATGACTCACGTGAGCTGTGGCCGTGATGTGGGGCATGGCGCTTTTTGTAGGCGTCCAGTGAAGCTTTGTGGCGGGGAAATCTGCATAACACATGGATGAAGAAAGTCAGACCACTATGATGAAGGTGACGATGATTAAGATAGAGAACACAGCCCAAAGAAATGTGACAATCAACAATCAGCCCCCATTCTTACCCCCCCCCCCCTCCTGCGTAGTAGATGCAGGATAACGGTTGACCATTATCAGTGCTACAAGGACAGAGACCCCTATTTACTACAACACTGTAGCTCTAAAGGTATGGGGTCTTCTTTTTTGCATTCTTCCAGTCTTGCACTCTTCCGATCTGTCTGTCCCCCGTAACGATATGACGTCACACCATTCTGGTACTGAATCGCTTAATGGTGCTCAACATACCTTCCTGTAACAGGACACCATCCACTAAGTCCCTAACTGGCAATATCAATGGCCGACTTTGCCCTAATGCCAGTGGTCATCATCTGTGATAAACCCGTGGTCGGTTGTCCGTTGACAAAGGCGATGTCTGTGCTCATGGGGAGGTAAACAAATAAAAACAAAACACGCAAACAAATGAACACGACAGAAAACTGACAGACTGACATAAAGTAGTTCACTAACTACCCCCCAAAATATCAGTCAACTCCTCTGTCTGTCTGTCGGTCCGTCCGTCTGTCTGTCTGTCTGTCTGTCTGTCTGTCTGTCCGTCTATCGGTCTATCTGTCTATCTATCTATCTATCTATCTATCTATCTGTCTGTCTGTCTATCTATCTATCTATCTGAGTGTGCATGTGTGCAGTGCTCATGGTTTCCAAACAAATGTGTGTGTGCGCGCGTATGTGTGTGTTTGTTTGTGTGTGTGTGTGCGTGCATGCGCGCGCGCAGGCGCGCACAGGCGCGCGCGCGTGTGTGTGTATGTGTATGCGCGTGCGCGTGCGAGTGAGTGAGTGTGTGTGTGTGTGTGTGTGTGTGTGTGTGTGTGTGTGTGTGTGTGTGTGTGTGTGTGCGTGCGTGTGTGTGTGTGTGTGTGTGTGTATCTGTCTGTCTGTCTGTCTGCGCGCGAGCGCGCGCGCACTCGCGTGCGTTTGTACGTACGTTCGTTCGTACGCACATACAAACGGACGTACGTATGTATGTACGCATATATATGCATGTGGTTTCCAACAATCTTACTGGAACATGGGAGACAAATGCTGCTGCATCATGTCAGTGAGGGATGTCAAGAAACACCTCATAAATCACTTTCCCCACTGTCGCTCAGCAAGAAGATTGATGCTGTGTATATCCCTTCGCCTTCAAATCGGGAATTCTTTAACAGTAATAGGAACTTCACAGAAAAAGCTTTTGGAACCGGTGAAGATCATGCCGTCGAACCCGTGTGTGGTCACCTCAAATTGAACTCGCCCGGCACCAAACAAGCATACAGACTATGTTCCTTCTAACAAAACAAGACAACCTTGGACTTCTGAAGCCGCGTTCTGTTTAATATGCAAAAGGTGTGTCTTTCCTGACATCTGCACTGAACAGTGACGATCAGCATGACAGGATAGTGGCGCACAGCACTTCCGTCTCCACATGCCCAAGAAAAAAGCGCCATGTGCACAACACAAGGATGATAACTTTGGAGGCTATGCAATACATAATGAAGGAAAGTTAAAGGAAGTCATCTATCAACTGGCCCTGTTCATTATTTGTAGAATCAACAAACAGTTCGACCGTGTGAATTGGAAGCGCGGAGCATGACGAAAACAAGGATTCTTTCAGTGTTGTTCTTCCAGCCTCTGATGATGGAATTGTTCTTCCAGCCTCTGATGATGGCATTGTTCAGATCCGCTGCATTGACCCTCAGCAGCTGTGCAGCGTCATCACGAGGATTGAGAGGGACAGTGACCTCAGCAGTCATCACGAGGATTGAGAGGGACAGTGACCTCAGCAGTCATCACGAGGATTCAGAGGGGCACACCCCTTCACCGTTTTTAGGATCTTCTGCAACGAGGCAGACTGAGTTATGAAGGGATTCAAACAACAGTCAAGGTACACTCCATCGGCCATCCTGCTAACACGAGCTTTGGCTCTACTTGCCAGGTCTTTGCATGCACTAACAAGGCTTAAACAAGTAGAGAAGATTCCTAGAGATCTATAAACATTGACAGCATGCATTGATTCGCTGTCATACATCCATCTTTCCCTTACACTTAGATATCTAATTTTACAAAATATTACGATGTTACTTTGAGGCATATTAACTTTTAAATGGAGTGTGATAGCAGCACGTTGTAAATTATTCAGTTGTATTAACAGACTAAGGACAGTTTCGGACATATAACATGAACAGCCGGTAAAAGAATATACAATTCAAAGCGTCGGAAGAAAGTAAAGCTTTAACCGCTACCTCATTTATGAATAAGGAAAACAAAATAGGGCTGCAAGCGTCTCCCTGTATTACTCCGGTTGTACAAAAATATTGATATAATCTGTCAATTCAGCATCAATCGAACCCGAGCTCTTACTGCATTATAGATACTTCTGATTCATCTAAAAAGTTACCTTAAATACCAATGTAAACAAAGTTGGCCAAAGAAGATTTCGATTCATGTATTTGAAGCCTTTTCAGGTCTATAAACGCAACGTAGAATCTGCCATTGAAAGAAAATCGTTTCACTACAAGTACTAATAAGATAACATTATGGTCCACAGTAGATTAGTAGTCACCCCGTAATACTATTTTTCTGCAATCCATTCTTGTAATCTGTTATTGATCGTTACTCCAAATGATTTATTGCTTACAGTTATTTACCTCGCTTTTCTTGAACATTGGGGAAATGATGGTTTCACCCAGTTGGTTGGGTGGACACACTGTCAAGCAGTTTATTAAACGAACAGAAAGGCGCGACCTTTTCAGATGTGTTTCTAAACAAATTCACCGATAATATCAGGTGTGGCCGCGTGCCGACTTTTTTTTAAAAGTTTATTTATGGCCAGTAATACTCTTTAGAAGTAGATCTGTCCATGTATTCATCTTCCCTATTGTCAATTGTGTTTCGCTACATGAGAGAGAGAGAGAGAGAGAGAGAGAGAGAGAGAGAGAGAGAGAGAGAGAGAGACAGACAGACAGACAGACAGACAGACAGACAGTCAGACAGACAGTGAGATACAGACAAGGAAGAAGAGAGAGAGACACGCGTACACACACACACACACACACACACACACACACACGCGCGCGCGCGCGCGCGCTAATGGGAGCAGGGTGAAATGGGAAGAATCACAGGGGAATGAGGGAAAAGGAGGTAGAAGGGCAAGAGCACTGGCGAAGTCCCCCACCTGTCCAGAGCATCTCCTTCATCCTTGGAAGTGGGCGGGTGAAGAGGGGTGGACGGGCATTGCTGGTGACCTTCACCTTCAGATGCCGATGGGTGTGTGTGTGTCGTCTTCCTGGGACGGGAGTGAGTGGGTGGAGGTGGCCGGGGGATCGTGACGTGGCAGAGGCAGTGGGACCGTTCCTGGACCCAGAAGACCTGAAGACCCAGCAACGTGCTGGATTAAGACATTCTTGGACCCACAAGATATGAAGACCTAGCAACGTGACATGTCTGGATCCAGAAGACCTGAAGACCCAGTAACATGCTGGATTAAGACATTCCTGGACTCACAGGCCCTGAAGACCCAGCAACGTGCTGGATTAAGACATTCCTGGACCCACAAGATCTGAAGACCCAGCAACGTGCTGGATTAAGACATTCCTGGACCCACAAGATCTGAAGACCCAGCAACGTGCTGGATTAAGACATTCCTGGACCCACAAGATCTGAAGACCCAGCAACGTGCTGGATTAAGACATTCCTCTGGCTGCTGTGCTCAGCATGAAGACGACAAAACAGGAAAGAGTGGGGAGGAGGCTGGGGTGTAACACGATTCAAACATCTGCGACACGTTGGATTAAGGCATTTTTCTAGCCGCTACACTCATCGTGAAGAAGACAAAGCAGGAAAGAGGGGAAGGAGTGATACAATCTTCTGTAACGTAAAGCTACATTGGCAGATGTGAACTGCTGACTGAAGTGAATTACAGCAGCTGGTTCACTTCTATTCTCTTCGTGGAGTAACATTGTGACAGTAGAAAGATTTTACTCCCAAGCGGAAGATGCACACTTTCAATCTACAGGCGGCTGTCAGAGCGCTCCCACAACAAGATTCATGGATCATTCCGTCCCAGACAACAGAACAGTGTCTGTGGAACAACAGGATTCAAAGATCACACTGTCCCAGACAACAGAACAGTATCTCTCGAACCGTGTCGAAGCCTGACAGATCAGAGGCTTCCGTGGAACACTGATTCCAAAAGAAAACTTACGAGTAGCAACAGATCGAATTTCATGTCATTTTTTTTTAAGCTTTTCGAACTTTCCATAAGCTTCCAGAGCAATTAGGTATGTTCATCCTCTGTACCAGATAAAACATGTCACGTGAAAGTACTATAAACGTTCTACAGCAAACCAAAGCATATTGGTGTGAACTGACTCAACGACACATGCACAACTGATCTGGTTGTAACGAGGAGGAGCAGGAAGAAGCAGCAGATGGCAATGATGGCAATAATGACGACGACGACGATGATAACAAAGCTGTTGCTGTTGGAATGCAGATTTTTCAAATCAGTCTATCATTCTCATCATCATCATCACCATTAACAACAACAACAACAACATAATTATAAACATGAAAATGATGACGACTACAATAAGGAAGCCAACAATGACCATAACAATAACAGCAACAACTGCATTGTTAGTATAATTATGATTACTGAAATAATGGCAAAATCTGTATTATTAGTATAATTATGATTACTTCAATCACAGCAAAAACTGTATTATTAGTATAACTATGATTACTACAATCACAGCAAAAACTGTATTATTAGTATAATTATGATTACTACAATCACGACAAAAACTGTATCATTAGTATAACTATGATTACTACAATGTTACGGATGGAATGGGTAGTGTCTGCAGGCGTCTGACTGTCTGACTCACACACAGAAATTATGGATGCATGCACGACTTTTCCAAATCACATACACACACCCTCTCACCCGAACATTGACAGCCAGGCAACAGAACAACACTTTTTTGTTTGTTTTATATATATTAATACTTCAAGCACGCCAAACAGGGCGCACGACACAAAATATATCTATACATAACTCGCTATCTACTAACGCTGCTGGTTCCAACGACGACGAAGGCGACGACGACGACGACGACGACGAAACGATGAAGAGGACGAAGACGACGAGACGACGAAGATGAAGACGACAACGCCTACAGCGTCAAGTCTGACACAGAACTTAGAGAACTTCACAGAGCTGTGGCTCCAGGTCACTACCACACTCACGACGTCTCTGCCGGCGACAAGGCGACAGTCTCACACAGGAGCTGTGGCTCACACACACACAAAAAACACAGAACTCAGCGACGGCCTAGCCAACAGGTCGCTGGTTCGAAACTCGGGAACGGCGCTCTGGCTTGGCAGCAGCGGCGTCTCCAGCCCAACTGGCTCAGCGGGTAGTCGGTCCCGGGCGCAGTGGCAGGTAGGGTAGTTTGTCGGCACTCGGGCCGACCTCTCCACGCTGACAAAAGGCGGAGAACAAAGGGTAGTACGTGGCTACGGCCCCGACCCTCGTAAAGTGGCAGCCAGCCCCCCCCCCCCCCCCCCCCCCCCCCTCAGCAGTCCAGGGAACACTTCTACCTGGGGGAAACTGATTAACTACCTTGATTATCATGGCTACTATTCATTACAATCACGACTACATTCATACTCATTAGCCACATTACATTCCACAAGCGCTTGGACAAACATTAGCATATTCTTTCTTCAACACTACAACATTCACTTTTCCGGAATCATAACACTACAACATTCCCTTTTCCGGAATCATAACACTACAACCTTCCCTTTTCCGGAATCACAAACAATACACAAGAAAGGATTTCAATATAAACCTTTCAGAGTTCTAGTTTTTCAAATTGGCGCAAAGATTCCCACCTAGACCCTCTTCAATAAACCATGAATACAATTCATTACACACAATTAATGATTACTTTTAATCAAACTATAAATGTCAGCACAAAATGTTCATTTCTTTTTTCTGGTAACACAAGAATGTTCATTTCATTTCATATAATCACCAGATTTTAAACTGTATCTTTTTCTCAAAAGATTCATCTCCTTCAATATATGTAAAGGAAAGATTTCCACACACTCTTGTTTACCAACACACAACTATCAATATTCATCAAGATCGAGTTAAATACTCATCCACATCAAAATCAAAACCAGTATGTATGAAGTCTCTGTTGCTCACTCTGGGAGCTTATTATCAATAGCATCAAAACGCTCCCTCTTCTCGCAAACTGCATTGTAAAAACACCTTTTTTCATCATAAGTTCATAACAGAATAAACAAAATCGTTTTTTTTTTTTCCACCTGAACACCACTTCCGTTAACACTCACTTCCTCTATTCATGTTTTCCAACAGCATTTCGTTTTGCTACCCTATCAAGTCATAGGATAACAGAACACAACAAAAATACAAATCCTTCACGGTGCCCTGAGGAAGTTCCAGTCGCTCCTAAACGGGAATACGGTTTCGGTTTGCTAGTAAATAAACATTAAATGATAAATACCTGAATGCCACTAAAAACAGCTGGGTCTCTCTTCGGCCTTCTGAGAAGTTTCGTTGCCGGAATCACTGCAGAGACTGCCTAACCGGTTCAGCTCACCCGATTTTAACAGTGCGCAGGTGAGCAGCAGTCAGACAAACTTTTCAAACGGCTTCCGGACGACTACGTTCCGGTTAGCCCAGTTGCACGAACATTTGTGATTGGACGGTAAACGGTCCGTCACATACAATCACGGAAAAAAACTGTATTATAAGTATAATTATGATTACTACAATCACGGCAAAAACTGTAGCATTAGTATAATTATGATTACTACAATCACGACAAAAACTGTAGCATTAGTATAACTCTGATTACCACAATCACGGCAAGAACTGTATCATTAGTATAACTATGATTACTACAGTAACGGCCAAAACGGTATCATTAGTATGACTATGATTACTACAGTAACGGCCAAAACGGTATCATTAGTATAATTATGATTGCTACAGTAACGGCAAAAAAACGGTATCATTAGTATAATTGTGATTGTTACAGTAACGGCAAAAATGGTATCATTAGTATAATTATGATTACTACAGTAACGGCTAAAACGGTATAATTAGTATAATTATGATTACTACAATGACGACAAAAACTGTATTATCAGTATAATCATGATTACTACAATAACAGCAAAAAGTGTATAATTAGTATGACCACCACCATCACCACCACCACCATCATCACCACCATCACCATCATCACCACCACCATGACCACCACCATGACCACCACCACCATCACCACCATCACCATCATCACCATTACCACCACCATGACCACCACCACCACTATCACCACCATCATCACCATCACCATCACCACTATCACCACCACCATGACCACCACCACCATCACCACCATCACCACCACCATGACCACCACCACTATCACCACCACCACCATCATCATCCCCTCTATCATCTTTCCCCTCCTCGTCATAGCCCCTTTGGTGTGACCCCGGCTCCATCACTCACGGTTCCTCTGCACACACAGACGACGATCAGTGCGGCACACCCTGCCCTCCCCCGCCTCCCTCTTGTCTGGCCTGGCGGGAGGGGAGGACCTGAGCAGGATGAACTCCCCCCGGAAGATGCCCCCGTCCTGACCTCGTGCAGGTGCCCGGGGGACCAGCGACTGGTGCCAGGCGGGCCAGGCGGTCTGCACACACTCTGCTTTGAGGCCCGCGGGTCCTGGGGTCGAGTCCTTCTCCTGGGTGGACGATTCTCTCGCTGGCCCATCTTCAGGGCGCTGGAACCTCCTTGGTTGACTGGCTATCGAAACTACATAGAGAAAGGAATAAATTAACACATGCTGAATTATTCATACTGCCATATGCTAAATCATTCCCTTAGCCATATTGAATACTCAACAAACTACAGGAATCAAAATACATACCCATGAAGAACCCCTGTGGCCAGCATACATGCTCACCAACATCTAGAGCCAAGATGCATTTTCATGAACAGCACAAACGCTTTCCTGTAAACAGCACTAAGACATTCATCAACAAAATCTAGCGCCATAGTCTTGTTTATTTTCGTGTCGATAGCGCCAACGTCTTGTTTGTCCTCGTGTCCATCTGTTCGTCCTGAAGGGGTTAATCAAGAAACACCTGTGTTTTCCTGTGTTAAGTCCATCATGGAGTCGAGTGACCTGCCCTATGAGCTGAAGCCGATCGATACAGCCATTGCTGCATTGGCTAGTATCATTTTATCGCTTCTTATTGCCTGGGGTCCATGAGCTCAGTATAGAACTTCATTTCTCCATTCATGTGTGTCTCTTGGGTCCATGCCCTCTGTATAGAACTTCCTTTCTCTCCCCAGTCATATCTGTCCCCTGGTTCCATGTCTCTGTATAGAACTTCCTTTCTCTCATATCTGTCCCCTGGGTCCATGTCTCTGTATAGAACTTCCCTTTTCTCCCCAGTCATATCTGTCCCCTGGGTCCATGTCCTCTGTATAGAACTTCCTTTCTCTCCCCAGTCATATCTGTCCCCTGGGTCCATGTCTGTATAGAACTTCCTTTCTCTCCCCAGTCATATCTGTCCCCTGGGTCCATGTCTGTATAGAACTTCGCTTCTCTCCCCAGTCATATCTGTCCCCTGGGTCCATGTCCTCTGTATAGAACTTCGCTTCTCTCCCCAGTCATATCTGTCCCCTGGGTCCATGTCTGTATAGAACTTCGCTTCTCTCCCCAGTCATATCTGTCCCCTGGGTCCATGTCTGTATAGAACTTCGCTTCTCTCCCCAGTCATATCTGTCCCCTGGGTCCATGTCCTCTGTATAGAACTTCGCTTCTCTCCCCAGTCATATCTGTCCCCTGGGTCCATGTCTGTATAGAACTTCGCTTCTCTCCCCAGTCATATCTGTCCCCTGGGTCCATGTCCTCTGTATAGAACTTCGCTTCTCTCCCCAGTCATATCTGTCCCCTGGGTCCATCTGTATAGAACTTCGCTTCTCTCCCCAGTCATATCTGTCCCCTGGGTCCATGTCTATACAGAATAACCTTCATGTCTCCTCGCAGCTTCCCTGTTTTGGTCCTTCAAATGGTTTATCAAGATGATACATTTTTACTTACCCATAGACTCACTCGCCCTTGCTTTATTTGTGTGTGTGTGTGTGTGTGTGTATGTGTGTGTGTGTGTGTGTGTGTGTGTGTGTGTGTGTGTGTGTGTGTGTGTGTGTGTGTGTGTGTGTGTGTGTTCTTTCCTTTTTTTCATACATCCCCAATAGTTAACTTGGATGTTCAAGCAGGGCTTTTCTCTTTTTTTTTTTCTTTCATCCTAACACTTAACTTGGATGTTCAAGTAGGGTTTTTTTTTCATATATCCCCAACAGTTAAGTTGGACGTTCAAGCTGGGCTGTTCTCTTTTTTCACATAGCCCCAACAGTTAACTGTTCAAGCTGGGCTTTTTTCTTTTTTTCTCATATATCCCCAACAGTTGACTTGGATGACAGGATCTTTGGCTCGTCCAATCCCATGCTTGTGTATGCTCACAGAGGAAGTTCTGTTGCTAACTGATGGGAAACAAATTCAGGACAGATTCAACATTACTTCTGGACGAACTAACATGTTCAAAAGAATGCAAAGTAATGCTTCTTTAACACACTGCACAAAACAGACCAGAGAATGGCCAAGAACTATGTCATCTTCAGACATAGATCACAGACATAAACAAACACAAAACAATACTTCTCAGATTGCTGTCAGCAGAATTGTTGTTTTCAATGGTGCTACAACCAATGATGTCAGATTCTTTCACGTACCACAGGTCAACCAAAATGTCACAGTTTCTGAAAAAGATACCTTTAAGATGATTTTTGTACCAAGTATTTACACTGAATGATTTTTGGCTGTGCATGCGTGTGTATGCCTTGTAACAAAACATGCATACATACTGGTTGTATTTGCTCCATTTATACTGTCTCTCTTGGCACATCACTACTAAAAGCAGGTAAATATCCCTTTGTTGGAAGCAATTCTGGCACTGGCCAGATTCAACATCACTTCCAGTTTTCCTGTTTTTTTTTTACGAATTAATTCTTCTGCAGTTGTTCGCTATCAGACAATTTGGGAATCAGTGGGTATGGGATGAGAGAAATCTTCATGTTCGCCTACATGGTTGCATATGCTACATTTAGCCACCCAAGTTCGCTGTATATGCTACATTTAGCCACCCCCAGTTCGCTGTATATGCTACATTTAGCCACCCACGTTCGCTGTATATGCTACATTTAGCCACCCAGTTTGCTGTATATGCTACATTTAGCCACCCAAGTTCGCTGTATATGCTACATTTAGCCACCCAAGTTCGCTGTATATGCTACATTAGCCACCCAAGTTCGCTGTATGTGCTATTC